>CAHIKZ030002714.1:0-206092 GCA_903632075.3 Acanthosepion pharaonis | reverse complement strand
TCTGTTATGGGACCCTCGCACCTAGCCGCTTCAGCTGCCGAGCGAGGGAAAGTCAGCTAAATAGGCGTCGAACTGAGCAGAGCTCAGACCGGGCTCCCTGGTGAAAAGATCCTGAAAGTAATCCAGAAAGACCTCACATATGCCCGCGTTTGTAGTCACGGTCCGCTTAAAAGTGAACAGTTCAATTTCCAGTAACCAGCCAACCTAACCTTAGGCTTATTTAAGTTTACACGGACCCGGACAAGACTATGATCCGTATAAACTATATAATGGAAACTTGGACACCCTAAGAGCCCCACATCGACTCTCCTAACTAAGACTCGGTCCAGGTAGATCACCAAGCGAGCCAGGAGCCGAGTTGCCACCTAGGCTGTCCAAGTCCATGCTACCTCCTGGGGAGAAATCATTCCGGAACTTATCGACGAGATCAAACCCATCGATAAAGTCCTGAAATGGTTTCACATCCGGGTTGTTAGTACCTTGTTTGTGCCCCTACGATCTATATCGGGGTCACGGCATTCAATCCCCGCTAAAACTACCCGACGAGATGTCGTCAAGAACGGCGCGATCTGCCGAAACAAAGCAGGCCGCTCGGAATGGATATTGGGCGCATAAACCCCAATGAGACGAAGAACCTTATCCTTTATGGTAACATCCAGCACGCAAAGCCTGCCCGCCGGCTCCGCGAAGACAAGGGTACATGCAGCCTTCAAAGACCTGCTCACTAGCCAAGAGACACCCCTCGAACGACCATCAAAACATGCTGAAAAAAGGGCGAACCCTTTAGACAGTATGTCCTCACGATCATGAGAAGAAAAAACCGGGTCTCTTGTATACAACATATATTGACCCCGAGGCGCTGAAGGGTCACGAGAGAGCCTCACCCTGCGAGACTCGGACCTCAGGCCCCGGACATTTAAACTAGCTAACCAAAGTGCCATTGTGAAACCGATTAAGGTTGCCCTTCAGGATAGAACATGGCTGGGGTGAGGACACCGACAACTCGTCCCATGGATCCAGACGCCATCTCATTTCGACAGTATCATCCTGAGACAAGCCGCCGATGTCCGAAGGGTAGGTTAATTTGAGCGCCCTATAAAGGGATGGGTGAACGAAAACTGGGACCCTCCCTTTCAGTTTTTGATCTACTTCTTCTGCTTCCGGATCTAAAAGGTAGGCAGCTGGGGGCACCATTTTTAGAGACGACTGGGCCTCCTGTATCATGCCCCAAATCTCCCGCGTACCCGGGCCAGTTCTAATTACAGTCAGGATTCTTTTGGCAGCAGGGAAGTTTTCAGGCTTTTCCACTTCCACGCCGTTAATTTGTTTGAAGTTCCAAAGAAGTCTTTCGGGTTCCTCGTCTGCCCGAAAACCCTTTCAGCCTAGTCCCGGGATACGCGGCAGACGTCTTCCCCTGGGAGGTAAGGTGGTTTAAGTTTCTTTTTCTTTTTGTCGGTGACTGATTGTGAATCTGGGCTCCTGAATCTTTTCTTATTTGGAGATTGTATGGGTGTTGACATCGGTGTAAGATTAGGTGTTGTAGAGGGAGTCCATCCCGTCGGCGTCCTCACCGGAGAAGGTTTGGACGAGTGAAAAGATTTTGTCGGCGAGTTCGATACAGATTTGGGCGGAGGTGGTTTTGTAAATGATTTTTTTGATGAAGAAGGGGAAGACGGGGCAGAGGATTTTGACTTTTACCACGCTTGGTCTCCAATTTCTCTTTAAGTTTTTTTAGGTCTAGGATCTTTTGCCAACTGGGTTCATTTAATTTTTGTGCTTCTGTCGCATTTTTTTCGTCAGACGCCGAGCTTATAATAAAATCTTTTGTAATTAATTCTTTTTTGGCCATGGCCAGGCAATCTTCTGGTGTGGGTAGCAGAATGTCCCACATGAAGAACCCAGTACCCTTAATTACTCTTTGGGGTTTTATCCCCAAGGACAAAAGTGATTTAATCACAGTGTCTTTTGTGGAGCGACAAATCTTACGAGTTTTCTTGTCCACCACAAAAACGGTCACCATTCTTTTTGCGAACACATCGAGTTCCTGGACAACTTCGACGAACCCATCTTTATTAACAAGATGGGCGTAGCCTTTCGCCTTATCCAGGAAATCCGCCATGTTCAAAATACAACTAGGTGGGGGGTGGTCTTCGAGCAGGAGGGCAAATCCTCGGCAGTCTTCGCTTGTGCCTCCTTTGGAACTTCGTCTTTTATTGTATTATCTCCTTTCTTGGAGCTACTACCATGGTCAGTTTTGGGGCTCTTTTCAGCCTGCTTTTTTCCAGTTTTTTTAGGTGGGTCGGCATTAGCAACCTTCCCGAAAAGGTCTTTCTTCACATTCGACCGACTGCCTTCGTCGGCCATGTTGTCAAAGCGTGGAGACTACCACTTGCGGGTCTCTCAAAATTTTTCCACAAACACGGGGAGAGGAGTTGGGAGAAAAAAAAATTAAACAAATAAAGAAAGCCTGGATAACCCAGGAAATTAAAAGTAAATTAAAATAAAAGACAAACAAGATAAATTGAAAGAAAATAAACAGGTAAGACTTTAAAAAAAAAAAAAAATGGCGCCCAAAGGCAGCCGAAAATAAAAGAAAAAACAGAAAATTCTCTTTTTTTTCTACAAAAATTCAAAAATGTACAAAAAGAAAAAGAATAAAAAAAATAAAGTTTTTGCGGCCGAAGCCGCTAAAGAAAATAAATTAAAAGCAAAAACAAACTAGTCAAACCAAAAAGAGAAAGAATGCGACCGAAGTCGCTAATTAAATAAATAAGAAGTAAGGTATAAAATAAAAACAAAAAGTTTTCTTTTCTTCTTTTCTTAAGCTGTACTAAATTAAAACAAAAACTAAACAGAAATAAAAAAAAAAAAAAGCAGTCGTCCGGTAAGACTTAGTCAAACCGGACTAAAATAAAAAAAAATATGCGGGCCGAAGCCCAGAAAAATAAAACCAACAAAAGAAATGGAAGAAATAAAAAAATAAAACTTAAAACAATAACTTAACAGAAAAAGACTTGAAGTTCGTCAATCCAGAAGGGTTCCTAGAGCACTGCAAATCTTCGCAAATCCACTTGATCAATTCCTCGCGGGTCAAACAACCTCGTCACACAGCAAACCACGAAAAATAATCGCACACACCCAGTCAGAAGAAGTCCAAACAAAAGAGGGATCGCTTCTTCCTCCCCCGTCTTCCCGGTACCAACCATATTTATATGGTCGGTACTCCACTATGTAAATTAGGTGGATCGTACCACAACAAATACTAAATTTTTTCACTTTTTCAAAATACTTGATTGTCTTTGCGATCTTTTCTATATCACTGCAGTTTTATCGCTAAAAATTCTCAATTTACATTTATTTTTCTCATCTTTTTTGAATCACTGCAATTTCATTGATTTAAGTTCCCAATTTTTGCAAATATTTCTAAATTGTTGGAAAAAAATATTTGAGAATGTTACGTTCCTAAATTTCAGCAATTTCACACTTTTCCCAGATATTTATATATTATATTTGGGACATTTTCTTAATTTCTTTTATTTCATGGCTGAAAATTGAGAATCTCTGCAATTGCATTGCTGAAAAATACTCATCTTTTTAGAAATAATTATGAATATTTATTTATTTTGTAAATTCCGACAATTTCATTGCTAATATTTGTCACATTTTCTAAATTTCGGCAATCACATTGGTATCATTTCTCTCTTTTTCAATAGTGAAGCACAAACACGTAAAAGACACTTTCAAATGAATCTAACTAAATTCAGTAGATACAAAAAACTTTTTACAATTCTGTACAAACAGGGCTCCAACATTAAATAAGTAGTTTCTGGAACTTGATTGGATATGACAAGTCAAGTGATGTGTGTTCTACGATATGTGAATGGTTGAACTCGAAATTATCTGGAAATAGGTTAGGGCACGGGTTACTAAGTACATTCCTGAGCAAAACGCAGATAGTGAATTGGAGCCGACCTAAAAACGATAAAAACAGATGGTCAGCAACAGTTAGGACCAGATCTAAAACGGAACAGTCAGCAGACAGATCTGCGAAAAAACAGTCAGTAAACAAGGCCCAGCTGCGACACACATTACCACAACAATGTGCTCGTCATTGATGATCTTTCTACATACAAGTCCACGATGAAAGTAAGTTCTAGATCCCCTATGTTTTGAAATCACTGTTATTGCATGCAGTCAGCAGTCATACACGATTCATTGGTGTGTGCTTCACATGCACACATACTGGCATACAAATAACTTTGAACTTTGCAGACTCACTTGAAACAATTCACTTTGAACACTCAAACTATTAGTTTCTTCATGGCCACAACAAAGACAATTGAATTCTCATATGTAAATACCTGTATCTACTATATAAATGTTGTTATCATATTTAGCTTAGTATCCGTCCTTTTCTGCAAAGATCATTTCTTCGTATTGTTTATAATTTTGTATTGCAATTTGTGGACATTTGGCAAAAAATCTTGGTAGCCTGTCCCCACAGTATTTAAGCTAAGAGGCCCTGTGCTAAACTTAGCATACTGTGGTAAATAAATAGTTGAATACTTATAATAGTGCAATGAATTTTTAGTTGCTTTCACAAGCAAATGTGTTATTGGATAAATTTGTCTTTGTGGCTTATTTGGTTTAGTCCAACAAAAACAGCCTGAATATTATGAACTGCATACTTGTCTTGTTGGATATTAAGTTAATCTTCAGTGAGTATTTTTAAGTTGGACCTTATCATAAACCTGAAATAATCCTATTAAAACACAGTGTGCATATTTCCTGGTTTAGCATTTTTATCATTCAGCAGATATCATTTTGTCATACAGATAAATGCATAAATTTTTATATGTGACATATAACATATTATCGCACATTGTGAGTATTGGTGTTAATAAAATAATACTTAATGTAATATGACAGAACTATAAATTATATATTAATAAATACACATTTTTTAAAAATATATACACTTCATTTTAGAGAAAAAAAAACTATGAAAAAGTAGAAAAAATTTTCATGTGACGCATTTTGTTCCTTAGGACTTCATTGGACAAAAATGATTACACATGTACATGAAGAAGAGGGTATGCTGAGAATTTTAAATTAAAATTTTCTTAGAAAATATTTTTTGTATATATATATATATATATATATATATATATATATATATGTATGTTATTAAATATCCCACACTGAGATAATAGGATATCTGCCAAGAAAGGTGAAATGTTGTAAGAACCTAGACATAAATTTACTGCAGATGATCTAGTGATTAAAGCACTTTTTATACATTTTTGTCTTAGTAAATTGCTTTCTTTTTTAATCAGAGTAGCATTTTTAAAATTCAAAATTATGGTCAGATTTATTATGGTAAGCAACTAATGCATTTATGGCATTGTTTTATAAACGATCCTTTTGTGTTCATATAATTTTTTTATTTAAATTCCTTGAGATTTCTCCATTGTATTCCTTGTAACAATTATTACAGGTGAAAGAGATTAAATTCCTCCTTTAAGTTTTAGCTTATTTTGTTTTATATTAATTCTTTTATTGTTCCACGTTGAATATGATATAATTAGTGTATTAGAGTTAAATTTAAAAAAAATAAATAATACAATAAACTGGGTTAAGTTTAGAGTTAGGTGTTAGGGTTACGGGTTAGGTGAGGGTTCTTTCTGTTTAGAAAAGGGGGCAAATTAAAAAAAAATTTAAATAATACAATCAACCCTTATTTCGTTTCTACTTTACCAAGTTTGTGCATTAATTATTGTTTTATTTTCAATTTTAAAATATAAAAAATGCTTTATTGTATTGGTTGTTCTTTTAATTTGTCATTGCTATTCTACACAGAAAAAAAAGTTTTTATTGTATTATTGAATTTGTTTTTATTTAAAGTTTTCTGTTATAAATAAAACTACACTTACCAAAAAAAAAAATGATTTACGATAATGCGTAGTGATTTCAAAAAGAGATATAGCTGTAAAAGAAGTAAATAGGCCAAAATTTATGCTTCTGCCACCGGATGTACCACGCACTGAATTACTGAACATTATGGCAGTAATGGCAGACGAATGACCAACAAGACTGATTTTTTTCTTGTCGATAACTCCAAAACGTTAGGTTTCTTCATAATTTAACTGTTAATTCGAGTTCAGCATGTACATTTGCACGGAATTATGACGATTTGGGAAAATTTTAAGAGATGTTTAGCGCACGGATGTTAAAAAGCAAATTTACCAATTTACCTAAGTTTTTAAAATTAAATACATTGTATTTGTTGATTTTTTTTATAATTTTTTCATAACGCCAGATCATCAAATTCACCATTCGACACTAATATTGAGGACTACAAATTCTGGCTGTTCTTAAGTAGAATCCGATGATTATTCCAGATTTTATTTTGTTGATTTTTCCACTTTGTCATAGTTTTTTTCATAATTATTCTTGTCTGAATTGTTTTTTTCACATCTATTGCTGTTTCATTGCATAAGAAAATTTGAATTTAGGTACACCCCATGAGATTGCTAAAAAAGAGCATAGCATGATGAAAAAGACGCCAAACTTGACGAAAACAAAATTTTATTGTCTATATGCTTATGTTATTATTAAGAGGAAAGATCAAAGTATTTTGGGGATATTTTTTTTACATTTTTAATCGGAACGTCCGGAATTTTTATTTTAACACCCGAACGCTAATATCCCTTCAATTTTTTCCAAAATAGGCTTATTTCCGTGCAAATGTATATGCTGAACTCAAATCAACAATTAGATATTGAAGAAACCTATCTTTTTGGATGTTAACGACCCCCAAAAAAATCGGACTTTTTTTTTAAGGTTTTCATCAGCCATTACCGGCTTATTGATAAGTAATTCAGTGCTGAATTTTGTTGGTGGACGTATACAATTTGGGCCTATTTACTTCCTTCACAGTAATTCCTTGTAGAAATTAGTACGCGCTTCCGTAAAGCGATTTTTTTTTTTTTTTAATTTAAGAAGAAAGTTAACTTTCAAATATATAAACATCGACAAATAAAAAGAATAACAAAGTAATTTTTTTTTTAAAAAAAGTTATCTTTCAAATTAGAGTTAGGTGTTTTTTTTTTTTTTTTTTTAAATTTTTTTTTTTAAGAAAAAAATTTAACTTTCAAATTAGGTTTAGGTTTTTTTTTTTTTTTGTTATTCTTTTATTTGTCGATGTTTACATATATTTGAAAGTTAACTTTCTTAAAAATTAAGTACAAAAAAATCGCTTTTACGGAAGCGCGTACTAATTTCTTTGAAAAGAAAATAGTTCAGCAGTTGAATGACGCTCGGGTGTTAAAATGAAAATTTACCCTTTGGTCTTTTCTCTCAATAATAAACATTTATTTTAGACGATAAAATTTTGTTTTTTCGTCAAGTTTATATCTTTTTTGATCATGCTATGATGCTTTTTTTTTAAATTATCTCAATGGAAGTACCTAAATTAAAATGTAAAATAATGAAATTATTATAAAATTTAATAATTAAAGTTTACTTAATAAATCAGAAAGGCAAGATTAACTAGAAGTAAAATAAATTCAAAATTAATAAAGGAAGTAAAATAAAATGAAGGTAAATTAAATTTAAAATTAAAAAAAAAAAAATCATTTATACTTTTTTTTAGTCTTCTGCTTCCATCAAAAGCATGTGATTAGGTCAGTTGGACAAACAAATCATGTGACTTCCACCATCTTGGGAAACAAGGGATAAGCACAGAGTTTATTCAGTGAGAAAGTATGAAATTTGATCTTACAGAATTCAAGAATATATATAGAATGAAAAAAAAAACGAAAGTAAATAACAAAACAGTGAAACAGAAAAAAAAGGTAACAGGTAATCATAAAACTGTTGCACATACACACGTTTATTTTGTTTGTGTATGCATGTTTTAACTCGGACTTCACTTAATTTATCGTAAAAAAAAATGTGTTCACTTCTTGATTCTTCACTTTGACTTAAAACAACAAAAGGTATACTGTTTTTTACCCCACACATTTAAATATTTAGTTGTCATTACCGTTACAAGTGATTATGAATATATTTGATAAAATAAACGAACAACACCATAAAAATCAAGGTTCTAAAAAAAAATAATCTAAAAATACTACTTTTTGTTTGGGTCAATGTTTTTTTTGTGTGTGAGTGAAAAATGAGAAAATGATTTATTTAGTAAGATTTTTATCTACTCGGTCGGTGATGTAAGTAAAGTACCCACTCATTAGTAATGAAAGTAAAAATAAATCTGCATTTCATTTTCAAACCGAACAAATTTCTCTTATAAACTTCTATTGATTCTACCAAAATGGATCTCTTGATCTTACTTTCTAAAAATGAAAATTATTTTAAAACAGACCAACGAATACCGAAAGTTTTTCAGATAAAAAAAAAAAAAATGAATTATTGAATAACTACCTGTACCGGACATTTTTTCCTCTTAGTTTGCCTGTGATAAAATGTGTTCTTAAGTGCATAGTCACTTGAAATAAATATAAATTTGAAAGCAAAGTTTTTTTTATTACACTCTGCTTGCGAGTATTTTCTATTTTTGGTCAGTATATTGTTCATGTGGGATATTTTGTTTTACTTTTGAGTTAACCTTTGAAAAAAAAAACATCTTTCATTTCAAGGTTTACAAATATAAAAAAAAAAAAATGCAAGTCTTGCTGAAAATTCAAAATAATGGTAAGTGCTTCGAATACTGAATTGCATTTTAGCGGTAAATTTAGACATGGGGGCTTTTAGATTTAGTCATTGATCAAATATCCTTTTTTGGTTTTTTTTTTTTAAACAAAAGATTTTCTACTCTAGTTATCCTCATAATTCGCCGAAAAAAACAGCATGATAAAAAAAAAAGGCCCAAACTTAATAAAGACGAAGTTTTATCGTCAAAATGTTTGTTAAAAAGGTATTGTTTTGATTATTTTTTTTATTTTCTGGCACGTATTAAATTTTGGTTAAAAATCTTGTTTTCATTTTCTTTTTAGTTTTTATTTTACGTCAGCGGCAATATGTAATTTACCATAGCGCCTTTTTCAGGTAAAAACGCATTGATTTGGAAATTCCTGCAAAAATGAAAAAAACTGGTCCGATTTTAATGAAACTTTCAGAAATTATTCACAAATGAATGAAATTATTTTTGAAATTTTTTGTTTAGAAAATTTTTTTTTTTTTACAGTATGACATTATGGAACATTTCTATTTTAACACCCGCGCTAAATATCCCTTAAAATTTTCCAAAATCCTCATAATTCCGTGCAAATGTACATACTGAACTCAGAGTAACAAGTAAACTATGAAGAAACCTACCGTTTTGCTTTTGGAGTTATCGGGGGGGAGGGGGAACTTCTTGTTCATTCGTCCCCCATTACTGCCATAGTGTTTAGTAATACGGTGCTGGGGTATTCCAGCTGGCGTAACCAGAAATTGTGGCCTATTTACTTCTTTTACACTACAGCTATCTCTTTAAAATCACTATGCATGATCGTAATTTTTTTTCCTTTTGATAAGTGTAAGCTTATTTATAACATGAAACTTTAAACAAAAACGAATTAAATAATACAATAAAACCTTTTTTCTGTGTAGAATGGCAATGAAAAATTAAAAAAATTTTATAATGAAAATAAAAATTTGTTTTATTTTAAAATTGAAAATAAAACAAAATTAATGCACAAACTTGGTAAAAAAAAAATTTAATTTTGATTGTATTATTTAATTTTTTTTTAATTTGTCCCTTTTTTACACAAAAAAAAATCCCCAAATAACCTTAGCACCTAACTCTAAAGTTAATCTGTGTAGAAAAGGGGCCAAACTTAAAAAAACAAAAAAAAACATTAAATAATACAATAAACCAGGTTAACTTTAGAGTTAGGTGTAAGGTTAGGGATGGGGTTTTCTTTCTGTGTAGAAAAGGGGGCAAATTAAAAAAAAATAAAAAAAACATTAAATAATTTATCAAGTTTGTGCACTAATTTTTTATTTTTTTTATTTTCAGTTTTAAAATATAAAAATGCTTTATTTTTATTATTTAATTTGTTCTTTTAATTTGTCATTGCTATTCGAAATGGTAAAAAAAAGGTTCTATTGTATTATTTACTTACCAAAAAAAAAAAAAAAATTACATTTCTTTACAGTAATGTATAGTGATTTTCTACAAGCAAAGCCTGTAGGAGAAGTAAATAGGCCAAAGGCCACCGGAAGTAATACACAGTGAATCAGTATTCATAATGGCAATAATGGGGGACGAATGAACAACAAGAAGTCCGATTTTTTTCTTGTCGTTAACTACAATATAGTAGGTTTCTTCTTACTTGTTAATCTGAGCTCAGCATGTACATTTGCATGGAATTATGACGATTTTGGAAAATTTTAAGGGATATTTAGCGCGGATGTTAAAATAGAAATTTGCCCACATTATTTAGTTAGAAAACTTTTTTAATTGCTTTTTTTGTAAATGAGTTATTTAGGACATTATTGTCTTAAGAAAAAATTTTTTTCGATGAATAATGAATTTTTACAAGAATTTTTCCTTTTTCCTTTTTGAAAATTTAATTATAATAATTTAGGTACCTTGGTAAGATCTAAAAAAAAAAAAAAGAACATAGTATGATAGAAGATAGCATTAAACTTGAAAATAATTTTTTCTGTCTAAATTAGCTAACTCCATGAGATCGCTAAAAAAAATAGCATAGCATGATGAAAAAGATGCCAAACTTGACGAAAACAAAATTTTATCGCCTAAAATAATGTTTGTTATTATTGAGAGGAAAGACCAAAGTTTTTTTTTTTAAATATTTTTAAAAATTTTTCCTTTTTAGAACATTCTAAATTTTGATTAAAAAAAACCTTGTTTCTCTTTGTATCACCA
This sequence comes from Acanthosepion pharaonis, assembly GCA_903632075.3. Lineage (NCBI taxonomy): Eukaryota > Metazoa > Mollusca > Cephalopoda > Sepiida > Sepiidae > Acanthosepion > Acanthosepion pharaonis. Next base: position 195,198 of record CAHIKZ030002714.1, on the reverse strand, counting down.
GAACTAGTAAAACATACAATTTTTAGCAGGTGTGTTTTTTTTTTTTTTTTTTTGCATTAATTTGGAAAATCTTGCAAAAATAAAAATAATTATCCGATGTTAATAAAACTTTCAGAAACTATTCACAGATGATCAAAATTATTATACATGTTTTTTTTTATTAAAGTCATGGCAGAAATTTTTCTTTTATATTTATTACCCCTCCCCACCATAAACTAATTTTATGACAGCTCTAGAAATTCAATTGAATACAGTTTAGTGATTACAATAGTTAAAAGCACAAGGCTTTGAGGAATGAAAATCATTTTTTTTTTTGTTTGTTTGTTTTTTTTAATTGGACAACCTGAAAATCAGCTCTGAATTGTAAAATACAAAACTCAATAAAACAAAGATATTTAATTTCAAATGCTTTTATTTGCTTTTATGAATATGGACAATATTTTCTGAAATCAAAACATTTTTTCAGTGAAAAATGGATTTTTAATACATTATTTGATATTTCTTTAATTATAATAGATTTTTACATTTAAGTTAAAATACTATAAAATTAGTTAAAAGCCACATCCACTTTCGTAAATGTCCTTATGAGACAGATTTTTTTTTTTTTACGTCATTTTAAATTGTATCGTTTTGACTAATCAAGAAATCTGCAGAAATTAAGAAATGTAATTTGGTGTTTATAATACAGCTGTAATTATAAAGTACAGAAGACCAGCAAGAATACAATTAAGTTGCGTTATTTGAGTTAAGCATTGTTCTCCACTGTTAAGACCTTTAGTTTTGCAAAACACGTGTGGAGAAGTTAATTTGATTTTTCAATTTCAACTGAGAAGGGTACCTACAAGTATCAGTATCATCTTATGAAATTTATATGATCTTATTTTTATATTGATCTCAGTTATGACATTTTTTCCATAAATAAAATATAAAAATTAATAATAAAATGAATGGAAATACAAATAACACAGTAAAATGTAATAAATGTACATAAAATTATCGTATTTTATGTACATTTCTGATAAAATTTCATAAGAAAGGTACTTTTCTTATGAAATTTAATCTCACTCTTAACAGTCTTATTTTAATTTCTTTATGATATATTTTCCATAAAGCATCATAAACATAATGGTGAAAGCTAAGTACAAAAAAAAAAAATATTAGGATGCTGAAAGTTTTCCTTAAAAATAAAGAGGTAAATAATTTGTGAGGAAAAAATATTTAACTAATTATTTTTAAGGAAAACTTTCAGCGCTCTAATTTTTTTGTTTTTCTTTTTTCACCTTTACATTTACGATGCTTTATGGAAAATGTATTATAAAAAAAAATTAAAATGAGACTGTTGAGAGTGAGATAAAATTTCATAAGAAAGGTATCTAATTAATTTATAGGTAATAAGATCGTATAAATTTCATAAGATAGGTATCTAATACTTGTAGGTACCCTTCTCAGTTGAAATTGAAAAATCAATTTAACTTCTACACATGTGTTTCACATGAACAATTCGCAGAAATAAAGGCTGTAACAGGGTAACGGCGCTTAACATGATGTTTTATTGTTTTTATATACGGTCTTCCATACATTTGAATTACAGCCGTTTTATGGACACAAAAGACATGTGAAATTGGATTTTTAATAAACTGGTGGTCCTTTGATTGTAATAAGCTTTACAATTCATAATCTATAAAGATAGATCTCACTAATTTTAGAATATTTAACAACTTTTACTTTTACAATTTATAATCTGTAAAGATCTCACTAATTTTAGAATATTTAACAACTTTAATGTAAAATAATAAAATAATTTAAGAAATGACAATTGTTTTAAAAATTCATTTTTCATCAAAAAAGTTTCTTACTTTCAGAAAATATTATCCATATTCATAAAAACAACTACAAGCATTTGAAATTAAATAATATCTTGTACGGTAATGAATTTCTGGAGTTTTCCTAAAATTAGTTATGGGGTCGGGGAATATAAAAAAAATTATTTTTGCCATGACTTTAAAAAAAGAAACCCTATTTATACTAATTTCTATCATTTGTGAATAGTTTCCTAAAGTTTCATTAAAATCTGACAATTATTTTTATTTTTGCAAGATTTTCCATTAATGTCTGTCATACAAAAAAAAACGTGCTAAAATTTTTGTTATTTAGTAGTTCCGATGATACAAATAAAAACAAGGTTATTTTAATCAAAAATTAAGATGTTCTAAAAAAAGGAAAATTTTTTAAAATTAATTAATAAATACTTTGTTCTTTCCTCTTAGTAATAACAAACATTTTGATGATAAAATTTTGTTCTTGTCAAGTTTGACGTCCTTTTCATCATGCTATGCTCTTTTTTTTTTTTTTTAGCGATCTCATTGAAATATCTATAATAATTTATCGTAATCTAAAAATTGCTTATAAATCTCCCACACTGTATTTCTTTTAGGTAATATTGTAATTTAGTAGAAACTATATTTATGAATCAAAAATTGAATAGCTTAATAGAAGTTCTTTTGTGCCAATATTTTTTTATTTTTTTGTAAAATGAAGAAGACAATTACCAATTCAGCTTTCAACATACAAAAAACCCAATAAAATTAAGACATTTTTCAATTAGAAAAACTTTTAATGACTTATGAATAATAATTAAGGACACTATTGTCTGAAACTAAAATATTTTTCCTATGTAAAATGAATTTTTACATTTTTTGTCAAATTTTAAATACAAAATTTGACGAGGTAGTTAAAGATCTTGAAATTAATTTTCAATCCTTGAACTTTAGGCAATGCTGTTATTAAGTAGATCTATCTTTACAGATCATAAATTTGAAAGCACACATTTATTTTAAAAAGAATTTTACACTGTTTCACAAACATTTTCCCAGCTATATGGATGGATGTGTTTGACATAATGTAAAGTGTTTTAAGAGTTGTTTCCCCTGACGGCAAGAAACCAACAACAGAAAATTTTGTGTTTTCGTTCTGCGAGCTAGCACGTATTGAATTCTCTAACTTTCTTTGTTTTACCAACATCATTGCATTTTCAAAATTAATTTTTTTTATGTCCCATTTCACTAAATATTTTAATTTTTTAAATGTAATTAATTTATTGTTTTTCAGTGAGTGACATACCGCAATTATTTATTTTCTTTTTTAGTTTCAGTTTTAGGGACGGAAACAGTGATTCAGGCTTTAGAATATTTTCAAAAAAGGGCTACCAAATTTTTGCAGAAGTCTGAAATCAATTGCATAAATTTAAATGATTACATAATTAAAAAAAGTTTCACATTTTCATAACTGAGATGATATAAAAATTGATAATAAATATAATACCATAAAATTTCATAAGAGATGTACCTAATTTTTATGTACCACTCACTTATATTTTCTCACTCTCAGTTATGAAATTTTAAATTTATTTTATTGTTAGTATTTTAAACTTTATTTTTCCTGAAATCAAATTCAAATTTACCGATACTAAACTACCAGAAATCTTCAGGTGATATTTTGTCATCAATGCCCAAAGCTTCCACATGTCTCTGGGGTAGTGTTGTGCTTTGACAATTTTCTTTAGCAGGTCTCACTCCAGTCAAGACTGAACAGCATCTGCCAATTTTCTCTGTCCATTTGTAGGTTTGCTCTTGTCCATAGTGGACAATTAGGATTTGCAATTCCTCCCCTCCATAGACTTTCAGCTCAAATACACACAATGGAGAAGTATTTGGAAACTTGAAGTGCATATTACTTGTCAAGTTTGAATGTGGCCCTTATGCTCACCCTTGTATGTGTTGGCCTGGATGTCTCTGGCTAATAGTCAGGTTGTGAGATGTCATTTCATTGATCTTTTTTCAAATCTTTGATGGCAAAATCTAGCTTCACTTTTATTAAAGCCACATCTACATTTAATGTTTTTTGTAACAGGGGCCCTGATATCTATAATCAGAGCAGTGATAAACTGCTATTATATATATATATATATTAAGAAATGGACAGTCTGACAATTTATTTATTAAAGACATTTTTATGTTTAACGTTCTTTTTTTTATAGATACAAGTATTTAAGTAAATGCTCTGTTTATAATAAGCAGTATTAAAAAAAAAAAAAAAAGAGAACTTTTTTAATACTGCTTATTATAAACAGAGCATTTACTTAAATACTCGTATCTATAAAAAAAAGAACGTTAAACATAAAAATGTCTTTAATAAATAAATTGTCGGACGTTGTCCATTTCTTAATATATGACGTCATTTGTTTACATTTGATACGCCAGAGCAGTTATGAATGTACGAGATTCATGGAAGATTGAAGTTTATAAGCAGTAAATTCCACCTTGTCTACCGAACGCTCCTTTGTGGCCGATCGGTAAGGCACGTCAGCGTAAATGACGGTTCCGTATAGGATGCAGGTTCGAATCCTGTCGAAAGGACCCTGTCGAAAGGACGAATATTTTCTATGAAAAATTTCTCGGACATTCAGGCCGGTAAATGTTATTTAATACGGTTTATTATAAACAGAGCATTTACTTAAATACTTGTATCTATAAAAAAGAACGTTAAATATATATATATATATTCCTTTTACTATATCATAACTTTTACAGTTTGGTTGTGTGCAGTGTATTGTTTTTCATGTGAAAATTGAGGTGTCACAAATAGGTATTTTACAGTGTCCTTTTAGATGTTTGGATTCCAGTTGAATCTATTCACTTACATGCTAATACCCTTGGGAAAGGTATGACTCCTCTTCTTCTCTCCGCCAGCTATGTGTAAATAGCAGGACAGACCAGGTTCTATAGTCTTGGATGGCAACAGGTCTAGTGCAGAAAGAAATGGTAACCTACCATGGGAAAAAAATCTGCCTCATTAGTCATGTATCAAAAGATATACAAAAGATACATGATTGCATAAGCATGTATCACACATGGCACATAACTGACTGACTTTAGATCTTTATACATCAGTGACACAGGATGTGAACCTAGCAGCATCTCTGCAGACATGTCTGAGTATAGAAAAACTTTTTCTGAGTTATTATGTTTGGAAAATTATATAAAGATGTATATTTTTAAAAAGTTTTGTACAGTGCTGCTTCCAAAAGTTGTATTTCTGAAAAAGAAATATTAATTTTTGTTTTTTTTTAATCACAACTCCCAGATGAACATTTTCTCCATATCTAAACAACTTTGATTGTAAATAAAGACTAAGATGGCAACATGTAACATTACGACTATTAAAGAATATAGTTATTTGGCTAAATTTGAATAACTTTTGTAGCATTTTTATAAGGGGCTTTCATAGAAAAACAGGCTTGCATGGATCAAAATTCACTGGAGGTTAATTATTTATGTTGTTTACATGGAATCAGTCTGAGGTGATAAAAATCAAAAATAAAAATGAAAAAATCCAGTTAAAAAAAACTAACAGACCAGTAATAAGGAGTGCCAGAGAAAAGCAATAATAACAACAAAAATTGCAATAAGAGCTTTGGTAAAAACATGCAATGATAACAGCAAAAAATTGCAATATGAGCACTGGTTACTAAAGATATTAGGTTTATAATACCCAGAAATTCATACACAGATGTCAAGGGCACATGGCACAGTGGATAAAGGTGTTAGTTAGATCCAGACAAGACCCAAAGAATGTGAGTTCAATACCCGGTTAAAGTGGAGAACTTGGAGAGGGGAAAACTGATAACTGACATCCATCAAACATGGCTTGTGGAAGTAGAACAGTCTACCCCAGTGAGCGAAATAAAGGGTTCAGTTCAACATTCGAACCACCTGAAGACGGCCGGAGCGTACAACCACCGAAACGTAATAAATATGGTGACAAAGATGAGGACGATAGTCCGAATAATGTAAGTAGTGTACATAATACCTCATCTCAGAAATATAGACAGATACCATGCTTTATTGAAAAAAAATTGAATATGATGATATTAAAATATTTATTTTCCAGGAATAAAGAGTAATTTGTAAGAAATTGAATGGAATAAAAACAAATCTAATAAACAAGTAAAAACCAATATTTAAAGACAACAGTATATTTATATAAAATATGAATACAGAAGCATTTCTAAATCCCTTATATAATCATTTCCAAATAAGGAAAATAAGTCTGTAATTAACACTAATGTAATTACAGCTAAAATTTCATGACAGCTTCACTTGTACTACTTATCCCTAATTAAGTTTAGTAAGAAGCAATTTTTGAACATATGTTCACAATTTAGAAAAAATATTTTTAGTGATAAATTATAGAAATGTCCATGATGGAAGAAAAAATTAAATAAAAAGATGAAAAATATTTGAAGTATTGTTATTTAAAATTTTTATTATTTTATTTTTTTATTTTTTTTTTACAAAATTTGATGCATCAGTTAGTAATATTTTAATTATATTTCTAACACTTTTGTAACAAACAAGTTTTGTCATTATTATGAGAATGAATATTGATTCCACATCAAGTTGCAAGATTTTGTGGTTTTTCCCTAACAAAATCTCACTGTGATGTGCTGTTTTTGCTGTCACTGTAATGAACAAATACACTCACAAATTTGATCATTATGATTTTATATATGAGAGAAAAAGACAAATGTACACTTTATACATATATAAAGAAGTATTTATGTGTGAACACATTGGATATGGGCATTTTAAATCATGAAAACCAATACCAGATATTAGTATTATAGCAAATATTGTTTCATTTAATTTGATTTTTATGTATATTGTTGCTTTCCATGCACACCAATCTCCCTTCTTAATTAAAAAAATAATATACTTTATATATATCTGTATACCGTTTTTTTTCACTTCTAGGAATTAAGCAGGAAATTTTGAAAGATGAAAGCAGTTGAAGCTATTAAGAGAACCATAATGTGCCATGGATAATTGTCACATTCCTCTCAATCAAAATGGATCTATTTCTGGTATGCCATAATTTATTATGTCTAACAGTAGGCCATTCATGAGGCAAAATGTTTCTGCTTCATGTCACTTAATGAAGCATAATCAGTCATTTAGACAAGATAACTTCTGTGTGAGCTTTATCCAGCCAGTTCAAAATTGTTTGCTTTTTCTACATGTTTACCATAAAACAATTTCACTATAATGAGTTAAAATAAATCTTAAAAATTTTTCTTACTTCAGATTTTTTGGCTCCAAGCCACCTTCACTCTTTTGTCAATTCTGTAAAGAAAAAAAGATGGCTTTTGAATCTGTCCTTCAACCAAGAAACTGTAAAACAAAAGATTGAACTCTCTTCCTTAGATGAGTCCCATATAAAAATCCTTGTCTTCAGAACTGATGTTTTTAACACCTGCTATCACAATATTCACATCTGATGAAAGTTCTCTTGGTTCCAATATAAAGAATGTTGATGAATTAACAATCAGTCAGGAAATAGGCTCAGTTATTGTTGTTGAGGAGATTACTGAAGTGGAAACTGCAGAACCTGAAAAAATTTCTATCTCATCTGAAAACCAAAAAGAAATTACAGTTGAAGTCGAATAAATTGTTTCACTGCCCACATCAACAGAAGTATACAATTGTGGAGAACGTTCATATTCAAATCACAATAAACATTACCTGAAGCAACATATTGATTTGGTTCACATGTCTCAACAATCTTACAAGTGTCCCTTCTGTGATTATGTGCCCATTGTAATGCCACTTTCCGCAAGAAGGGTTGGCTGACTAACCATAATAAAATGCATACTGGTATTCTTTTCTTTCAGTGCACCTTGTGTGAAGAACAGGTATATACATCAGGAGTTGATGATTTTATTCAGTCTTCTGCTTCCTCTTAGGAGTCAGTAACCAAAATTGAGCCTTTTAGGATTACAGAGAAGTCTGTCTGCTCTCAGAACCAGAGTGGCAATCATCTTTTTGTTTGTACTCTGTGATTTTCAAACTTTTGATGTGGATGGGCTTAAAGCTCATGGAGATTCTCATAATGAAATTCCTGTCTATGTCAGACCATTTTCTAAAAGTGGTATAAAAAATAACAATAACACTAATACCGATGTTGTCATGATACAATGTATTGAATGTGGTTTCACAGCAAAGGAGAAGTACTCTATAACTCACCACATGTGGACACATGTTAAGGATGTGAAAATATCAGCTTCAATATCAGAACAAAAGAAGCAATCTGAAAAATCTGAGATTTGTTTGCCATTTTCTCATGATAAAAAAAAGCTTACATCTTCATTCCTTTCCTTATTGACACCATCATCATTGATATATCAGTGTACTGAGTGCAATTTTTTATCCAAAGAAACAAACATTCTGTTTGCACATACGTTGCAACACCAAAAAAAATCTCTTGATGCTGTTGAGCCAAATGGAAACCAATCATTGTTAGACATTGGCGCAGCAGCAATAGTATCAGCTGTAACAACACCACCAACATCAACAATGGAAGAATCTATATCTTCCTTATCATTGTCCATAACTAACCTTGGAAACTTTGTTTCAAATAGTGAACGCAAAACTAAGCTCTTACACAATGATCATGTTAATAAATATTTTCAGTGTACAATCTGGTTATACATGTGAATTGCAACAAACAATCAAAGCTCATATATGGAAACATTCAGGACACTGTGATGTCGATTACCCTATGTTTAAGAATGGGCCACTTAGCATCTATAAAGATGTCAGCAATCCCAGTGGTTACTTGTTACAACCTTTTATTTCAAATCTCAAAACAAAAAAAACGACATGCCAAGCTTCTTTGACTGGTGAGAGCCCTGCCATTGTCTCCCATGTTCCAAAGTTATCTACTTCATTTTCATCTTCTGTTTGTTCCAAACATATACCTGCTGTTCAGATTATTATGGACACAACAATGACAGATATTGGTAATTTACTTGAAAGTCCTGGTCATAGTGAAGATTCTTTTATGGTGAAGACATCTAATGGAGAAAAAAATAAATCCAACATTTCAAAAGCTGGTCAAGTCTACAAGAAATCAGTTGCTTCAAAAAATTTGGTTTTCTCTTGTCCTGTGAAAACAACACCTAACCAATTATCAAACAACTCCAATTTAGTGAAGGTTGCTGTAATGGAGGAGCCAAATAGTTTATTGTCTTTAATAGAGTTTAAAGAAAATACCAAAATGATACCAAAAAGAAGAAATTGTGAATCTACAGAAAATGCATTCCACCAACCTCTGAGGAAGAAGAATTGCATTGAAACATTTTCCAAACTTGCAAAAGATCTTCAGACTTTAGAAAAAGACAGGTCTCACAAGGAAAACTTAGACAATATTCCTGTTAATATTTCTAGAGCAGGAGATATTTTGAATATCAAGAATCAAGTGATGACAGCCTTAACAGGAAATGATAATGCTAAGAACCTAGATTTTGTGTCCCCTGAGAATCAGTTTACAGAATGTAAAGCTGTAAAAATCGACAAAACCAAAATGGATGACATAGTTAATTCAAAATCTCAAAAACCTATTTTGGATAAAAGTACTGATGACCAATTTTTGTCTTTAAAAATTGTTGCTACATATCCTAAAAACCTGTGTGTGGTGACTCCTGAAAATTCCCAAAGGAAACAATCTTTAGAAAATTGTACTTTGTCTGACCAGACATCAGAAAATAAAGAAGAAAATAACTATGATTCTGCTGGAAAAGATTATGATGATGATGATGATGATGAATCAGCAGTTTTGCTTTGCTTTCTCTTCTTAAGCCCCTGTCTACTTTTAAGCCTGGATCAGAATCTTCTGTAGCTGCTTTGAGTTCAAATCCTATAAACAGCTGCAGTAGCACAACTATTCAACCTGTAATTGCTGCTGCACCAAATACTACCACTACTTCTGGAATTGCAAATATTACCATCACTGCTACTATGACTGCTTCAGATGCTTAAACCCAAAATGGGAATCAGTTCTTCACTGTTAGCTGTAATTGAACAATTACGAGAACATTCTAAATCAGAAAGTGAAAAATGTAACATGAGCTTTTCAGATGTACCAAATAGAATATGGTAATAGTGGGAGTGATGATAATGTGTGTTTGACTTCTACAAAAAATTCTGAGACAATTTATATCAAAACTACAGAAGACATGGATGCACTTAAAATGGAACTAAACAACATTGAATAAGCTCAAAAACCAGGTAACTCTGGTATACACTTTCGCTGTGAGTTATGCCATTATACAAATACAAACCAGAGTCAGCTGCTACAACACATGCAATTCCACCGTGTTAAGAAACCATTTGAGTGTTCATTTTGCAAGTTTGTTGCTAAATCTGGCAGTGACTTGCAAAACCACATGATACAACATTCCAGTGTAAGTTATGCCTAGTTACGCTCAAATTTAAGAGCCAATTACGAGCACACATGCACACACACTACAAGGAGGGACCATTTGTATGTAAATCTTGCAAATTTGAAACTGGAAGTTTAATAGCCTATCAAGAGCACTTACAACAAATCCATACAGAAAAGGCTGTGTATTTTTGTAGCAGATGCAAAGAGCATTTCCTCTGCAAACAGGAGTTACAGAAACACCAAAAGACTACTTGCAATAGCAGAAAAAACTCAACTAGGAATGATGATAGTAATTACAATAATTATATAAATAAAAAACTAAACATTCAACAAAGTTCAAGTGTAACAGGTATGATAGACTATTGTAGCAAGTGTGGACAGTCTTTTTATTCATTTGTTGAAAAGGAAAAACATGCAAAGAATGGTTATGCCAAAAATGCAATTTCTCCAGTAACAATTTTACTACATTCCAGAATCATGTGCAACTCTATTGCAACAAGTCCTCATTAGAATGCAAAATGTGTGACTTTACAGCCATGTGTAGCCGTAGCCTAAAGTCTCATGAAGCGGCATGTTAATGACCAACATTTAATACAACAGCTTCTTGAGCAGTACAAATGTAATCTTTGTGGCTATTGTATGTCATCATCTGCCATCACTTAAGTCACATATGTGGCGACATGCAAGTGACAAGAATTATAGTTATGCATTTACAAATGAAGTAATCAATGAAGCTATTGACTATGATTCTCACCTTGAACTCTTTGTAGACAGTGAAGATTCTGGTTCCGATACAGCTGATAAAAATCTTTTCAAATCAGACACCATGAATACTTCAGTGTCTCACTGTATGGTGACATTCTGTTGTTGCCAGTGTGGTTTTGAGACTATAATCAAGGCTGCATTGAACAATCAGATGAAGTCACATGTGGATGTGATTCAGCAAACTCTAAATGTCTACCGAACTGCAACTAGCAATAAGCAGCAGCCTTTGATAGTTGAAATGAACAGTTTCCTAAACAAATGTAACCAGGATGATAAAACTACATTATATCTAATTACAAAACCTTTTAGTAATTCAACAAAATGATTTTTCAAACCTTTTCTTTCTTTCTTTTTTTTTCTTTTTTTTGTCCTATTTTAGTTTAAGCAAGTTTTTTTAAATTTTTTTTTAGTTAATAATTTATTTTATTATATTAAGTATGTTTTCAAAACATTTTTAATGTTTTGAAAACATACTTTTTAAATACTTCAATTTAGCATTTGCAAAAGAAATCTTAAGTAATAAGCTGAAAGTTAAAGCATTCAATGTAAAAATTAAACTTTTTTTTAAATAATGACTTATTTTAAAATTAAGAATGTCATTAAATTTTTTTTAAGGATGAGTCTCTTTTCTCTCCATTTTTGATTTTAAATGATTAATATTTATTTCTAAAAAAAAAAAAAAAAGGTAAAGTATTTTATAATTAATAAGACTAGTACCTTTTTTTTTCCTCACATTTCTCATTTCAATTAAAATACTATAATTTTGATTTCCATGCATTCTGTTTACACTTGAAATGCATAAAAAATATATCCTCTCTCACATTTCATGAATCTTTTAGATCAGACTATTACAATAATATTTACAGAGCCTTGAATAAAAGGTGGAATTTTACTTGATATGAAGTATCTCTCTTAACTTCTATCTGTACGGTGGTATATTCTACATTACAAATACAAAGAAAGTTGACTTTGATAGTGAGACAATTAATGAAAGCAGCAAGATGGAGAGATATATTTATATATGTGCTCTTGAGTTTATTACAAGTAGTTAAATCTGATTATTCCTTGGAATAAAAAGTTCAACTTGAAACTTAAGATGCTTATACATTGGCAATTAAAAAAAAATTAAATTTCTTTCAATTTAATATTGGCAGTTAAATTTCTTAAATCTTTTTAGTCTAAATATTGGAGCAGTCTTTTCCCAATTGAAAGTTTGATTTCTAATTCAAACTTTATTCTTTACTCCGTACTCTTACATTCATATGACGCATATCATTCAGTAATCCTCTACCTTTAGTGATTCTTGAACCTTATATTGGCTGAATATTAGTAAAAATAAAAATTATACATACAAATACTGATACATACAAATATTGATTATTAAATGATGTGGTCATTAACTCTGTTGCCACAAATTACTCACAGAATTCATATTATGCATTAATGGCTACAGCTATATCTGAGATATTCCTCCATTGATAAAATTAATTTCACAATGCTTCCCTATTTTTTCCTGAGTTTATTGGAATGCAGAAAATTATATATAGAATAATGGAAGGACTGAAACAAAACTAATGTTTGTGGTGTTTCTAAATCTGTAGATCTATTCTGATGCTATTGATATCTGTATTGACTCATGATATAATAAAATAAAGTTAAATAGTAATTTTGGATGTATAGTATCTGATTTTCAAATAAGCTATTGCACATCTAGGATCATTATAATGTCATGTTTTTAGTTTAAGCAGTAAAATCAAATGACTATCTCCCTGAGCAATCCAGTCCTTGTCAGAGATAACATTTTCTAAAAAGGTTTTCTCATTACATTTCACATGTTAACCTGTGTAAGTATCCCAAATGTTGGTGATATAGTGGTGTCTCTATTCATCCCTATATTCATACTTTTTAATCAAGCCGTATCCTACATATTAACAAAAAGGAAAATGTTTAAGAAAAAATATTGTTTGTTTTTCCTATTTATTTTGTATATCAGTTGAAATTAAACCACTTAGTAGCAGCATCCCAAAAGACCTGAATTTTAAAGTATTGGTAGAAATGGCATTATCTCAAATATTATTTTCAGGTTGTCATTTCACTGTCATTGCAAACATCACTGACTAATCCTTTTCCAATATACAACATTCAAATATCCTGTTCTTATGACCATTGACCATCCAGTATATCATCCGAATAAATCACTTTCATTGTTAACTGGCCAATGCATCTATCCAACTTTTGTGGTCAAGTGAATTTATATAGAACATAGAAAAACTTGTTCATCTAGATATATTTATAAAATAAAATTAGATGATTTTTAGGGAATTTTGAGCAAAAAATGAGTGGGCACTGTTGTGATAAATTCAACAAATAATTTTATTAAAATAAGTCTTATGATAAAATCAGGAAAAACAAAACTGATGTATAAAAGAATAAACAGTTCTGATTTGGATAAAAAGTGATTCTGTTTTTATTCTATCTTGAACCTTCCTTTCTTTTTAAATTAAATATGATTTTTATTTATTTTTTTCCAACTATTTTTCAAATGTTAAATTTAATGTTAGATCATTCCATTAGGAGGATTTTTTAAAAAGCCATAAGTAATATATATTGTATATTGATGTTTGGATTTACTGAATTTTCATATGCTTTTTTTTTTTTTTATTCATCATTTTGTGCCAATACTTTCTCATTTTTATTAACTTTCATATGTAAAGATAATTTCAAATAAATATTTATAAGTCAGTTGAAGAAAAAAATATGATACATTTTTCGTTACAAAAGACTGCACAAGTACTTCATCATCCCCTTGACTTTTGTAATTGTATGGGAGATCTGAATGTAAAAGCTACACTGAATCTCCTCCACAATGGTTTATCAATATAGTCATATCTATCCATAATAGATTTTTACTTAGTTATATTTAAATTATATACAAATTAAAATGATGTTCTGTTGTTCTTGGGATTAAGGAAACCATTTCAATACTTTTTTGATACTTTAGCATATTTTTTTTAATAAAAATATATCAAAATATCAGTATAAATGCTGCATAATGCTTTTTCTATTATATATTTGTTTTGCTTACAGATATTATTTTTCTTGGAAAGGATATAGAAGAGTTTTTCTGCACTTTGATAGGTTTTGTTTTTCATCTTGCTTAACCACCCTCTTCAACTCCATTAAAAAGGGGCAAGGGAGCCAGTCCTATTGAAAACCACCCAATACAGAAAAAAAAATTATGAAGGATTGACCATTATATAAAGTTTTAACTTTAAAAATTTTTTTTTTTTTCTTTTTAGTCAATCGAATATCACGTATCTGGCTTGATTGTAATGGATCAACAATGGAGAGGAAAAAAAAAATTAAAATATTCCTTTATTAATTTCTTTTGCTAAGGCCTAACATTAGGCTGGTCAAAACTGGAAGATATTAAATAGAGCATGTCTTCTATTGAAGACAATCCCACCACTAAAATTGCTGCTAGATTTAGTTAAATTTAGTGCCTTAAAGGTTACAATGAAAGAAGGCCACTCAATAGAAACAATTTTTTTTAACCTTGTAATTTCTTTAACCAAATATCACTTATCTCACTTGACTGTAATAAGTCAACAGAAAAGAAAAAAAATTCATCACTATTTGTGATAAGTAACCAAACATTTGTGATACTATGGCCACCCACATAGAAGGGGAAGAACTAGATTTATCTCGATCTCAAGTGTTTGTTTGATAGACCAGTGAATGGGTCCTTTTGAAGTTCGGTCTTCTAAGCTGCATTCATAGGGTAATGGGAAGTAAAGGGAGTGGATGAGGGATTTTTGCAGATCTAGTGGCAAAAAAAAATTGGAGATAAGTTATATTTGGGTGCTGGTCATGCTTGGGATCAGGGAGAGTGCTTGTCTGCCCTTGGCAGGAGATGGATATGTCTGTGTCGCAATTCCAAAGTATCCATTTTTGTAATGCCAGTCATCGACTATGTCAAGATAAGTAGATGATCAAAGAGTTGGTAGAGAGAAGAGCTGACATAGCAGAAGTTGTCCCCAGTATCATCTACCTACCCATGCAGAGGAGCAGGTGAAGCCCTGAATAAAACAATTATATATATAAAAACAGGATTTGCGTTCTTATTTCTGGATGTGACAAATTTCATTCATAGTTTTACCTTGTGAGCATGTGGCATGCCCTTCCACAGCATTTAGCAAACATTGTCAAGATTGAAGATTGAAATGCAATGTGGTTGATCATGGAGAAGCTTGGGTGAGGGTTACATTGTACTAGAAAAACTAATTCAGATTTCCATTTTAATTTCCATGCAGGTTAGGCTCATACAAAGTTGAGGGGTATGTGACAAATCTAAAAATAGCCAAAGCAGTCATAAAGTATTTGCAAAAGAAAGGTATGACACCCAAGAAAATCCATAAGGACATGATATAGATACTTGCCAAGGACTCCCCTTCTTATGTGACTGTGAAGAAGTGGGCTGTAGAATTCAAGTAGCGCAGTAACAGCACAGATGAACACCTCCGGTCAGGTTGTCATCAATCCCTGATAAACAAGTTGATGCCATTCGATGTATGGTTTTGGATGACAGATGATTTACTGTCCAGCAGGTAGCTAGGTTCACAAGCATTATTTGTGGTTTGGTCAATACTGTTTTAACTGAGATCTTGGGGATGAGCAAAATGGGCCTCAAGAATGCTGACACTAAAGTAGAAGCTGACCTTTCCAGGACACTTCTGACTGACTTCCAGGCTAAACCTGAGAATTTTCATTGCAGATTCAAGATGAAACCTGGGTTCACCACTTCGGACTTGAATCAAAGATTCAAATAAAGCAGTGGAAACACTGGTTTACCACTCCCAAAGGAGTTTAAATAGGCAGTATCTGTTGGTAAGGTGATGGCTTCTGGTTTTTGGGATTCTGATTGTGTAATCCTGATAGATTACCTGGGAAAAGTATTAAAAGAGTAGTATGCAACAGAATTATGACAACTGAAGGAAACCAAAGCTAAAGGCAAGTGTGCTCCAACTCTTGCTCCAGGATAATGTGCCCATTCACACTGCTCAGGTTGCAGTAGCTGAAGCAGCCAATTGTGGCTTTGAATTGCTACCCCATCCCCCTTGCTCACCAGACTTAGCTCCATCTGACTTCCCTGTTTCCTAAACTTAAATCCCTCCTGCATGGTCACCATTTTGGAAACAATGAAATCATGTGCTGTGGAGGGGTTTTGGAGGACCAAGATAACAACTGTGATGGGATTGCAATGCTTAAACATTGTTGGACCAAGTGCCTTGATGTCAAAAGGGAATATAATGAAAAATAGTGAAAAATTGTCTTGTTTCTCCAACACCTGGGTGAGGCTTAGAACTTTTTGAATGCTCAATATGTTTACACAGGCTACCTAGAGAATAAATAAAAATGTCACTTGTACTATTTACATTATTCAGATTGTTATCCTCATCTTCAGTGCCATATTCACAATGTTCTAGCTGTTGTTCTCAAGGAGATATGGCCCAGTGAATAAAGATGTTGATTAGATCCAGTGACTAGTTGTGAGTTCAATACCAGGCCACAGCAGTGGTGAACCAAAAACGTGGAGAGTTTAGTTAAAGGGAAATAACTGAGACATCTGGAAGTGGCATGGCATGTGGAACTAGAACAATCTTCCTCGATGGACAAAATAAAGGGTTCGGTTTGAAATTTGAATTACCTGAAGAAGGTTGCAGCATACAAAGGCCAAAATGTTGTGAAGTTGAGGATAACAGTCTGAATAATGTAAATAATGCAAGTAATAATACCTCATCTCAGAGATATAGACAGATATTGAAAAAGTCAGTAAACAAGTATTTTCAACATATACATTTTACAAAGCAAAATAATTAACCACTATAAAAATGTAATTTCTAGAAAGCCCTTTAATACAATTTGCTATTGAATCTTCAACCTTCATTAAATCATGTTTGTAGCACAATTCTGAATTTTAAAAAAAACACATCTCTTTAAGATTGTTTTCTAAATAAGTATCGTCATGAATGTTTTAATGCTCTTGTCTATTGTGTAGTTTTCTGGTGTAGCAATTAAATGTAAATAATGTCATGAAATAAATCACACATCTTGGAGTTTTTATTTTTAGAAAAAGAAAATCATTAAAATTTTAAATATTTTTACTTTTTATATTTGTTAATTGAAGAGGGGTATAACATAGCAGATAAGCTATCTCAAATATGGATTAACATGGAAGATTTCAAGTATGAAAGTAAAATTATGCATTGATATCATAGGAAGAACCCTGAACTATTTTTGTTGTTTTTTTTAAAAAAAATGTTCAATTTGTTAGTTTTCTGAACAAATTTTAAGTTTAATATAAAAAATTCAATTAAAACATATCACAAATAAATTTTTTCTGTATTTCCATCAATATTTTGATACTATTTTTGTTAATTGATTAAGGTATTTATTTGCTCTCTCTCCATGAGGGTAAATATGAAAAGTTTAGTTTCCTAATCTTTCACT
This sequence comes from Acanthosepion pharaonis, assembly GCA_903632075.3. Taxonomy (NCBI): domain Eukaryota; kingdom Metazoa; phylum Mollusca; class Cephalopoda; order Sepiida; family Sepiidae; genus Acanthosepion; species Acanthosepion pharaonis. The sequence continues at coordinate 177,642 of CAHIKZ030002714.1, read as the reverse complement.
ATTACTATAATGGAACTTCTTGGTCTCTGCTTACAAAAGACTGGGAAAGCTTAGCTAGTTAGGGAATGTGTTGTTTTCTCAAAATATATCTGTGTGTGTGTATTTACGCAGCAATCCTTCATTTATACATGTTTCATTAAAGACAACAAATAAGGTGCTACGATTAAGCTTTTTATTTAATTTTTCTTGTGTTCAAACAAGTGATTTTTTGATATTTTTTCATATTATAAAGAAATACACTACTCCAAATATTTCTTTATGATATGATAATATCATAAAGAAATACACTACTCCAATTGACCTGAACAAAAAACATCAAATTAATTATCTACTACAAAAAATTTAAGACACCTAACCTTATCCTCAAAAATAACAACACACCATCCAAATCAAAATTACAACGAACCAACATTATCTATGAGTTCAAATGTCCTTTAAAGAACTGTGTTTCTGAGCAAACCAAATTCATAAATAACATTGACAACATTTGTATACAGACACGTTACGTTGCACCTATCTGGCCACAACTCTACTCCATCTAAAACATACCAGTAGAAAATACAAACATAATAACCTCATCCATATGTAAAAAAATAAAATAAAAATAAAAATTTTGGAAGCCTTAATAATAAAAAAAGAAAAAGCCAAATAATATTAACTATGAACACAGCCACAATGGGCTGTGTTTGGAAAATAAAACATCTTTATAACACTACAAACATACACACCCAATTAAATTGAAAAAATAAATCATCCTTGATAATGACTAAAAGTATAGCTGAAAGCACCTATAGAACATTTGGACAGTTTCTATTACAGTTTTTATTACCAAAAAAGAAAACACTTGTTCAAACACAAGAAAAATGAAATAAAAAGCTTGATGATAGTACCTTGTTTGTCTTTAATGAAACGTGTAATATATATATATATATATATATATATATATATATTGATGGTACAATATAGATATAATAGTCTGTCAAACGTTACAATCACTTTGGTGATTTTCAACTAAGATTCTTGAGACGTTTAACAGCAGAGTTAAATGCTTGTGTGTGTGTTGGAGATTCTTTCAGCTTATAGAGAGAAAGACAAAGTTCTCTCTGGATTCAGTGAAAAATTCTGTGACATGAGTTGACAAAGCAACTGTGGGTTCTGACTTATATGACTTCTGTTTGGGGAAATGATATTGATGGATATTTTCTCATAAAGTATCTTGTTAGGAACTCACATGACCATGTCAAAAAGCACCTTTGACCAGACATGGCCCTTCCAAAAATACCTCCAGTCAGATTTTAGGTTTAAGCATTTTGGTAAGAATCAATATTAATTTGGTAGCATAACCTGTTATGTGGATAGTTCCTGGCCATAACTGGGATTTTGATAAACACATTAATCTTATCACCACAACCTTCTTGAGGTTGTGAAACAGGGTAGAAAAAATTCAGTTCTACTGAATATGCTAAATCTTACTGGGTTTATTATGGATTTAAATCCTACTGATGTCATTGTGACAGAGAGAGTCTGAGAAATACACATGTATATTTTTTTTTTTTTTTTAGTGAAATTGGAGTAGAGTTGAATAGCAAAATTAAATCAGAGCTTTTTGTTTACTGATGGGGAAATCTGATCTAGGGCAGAAGTTGTACCCATTGAATTTGGATCATCAGAGAACAATGGAAATGGCCGAAATAATTTTTATCGATTAAAAATTAAAATATAGCTGAGTAAACTAGAAGGAACTTTGGAATTCACATGATTTTGGTTGAAGCAGCCAGAACCCCGTGATAATCACTGCTGACGTGCTGGACCTTTTGGAAGCCGTTCCTGCTCATAACCCCTTTGATATACTAAAGGAAGCCATCATCTACCGTACTGGGAAATCGCATGAGCGTAGGTTGCGTTGCACGATCTATTTAATACTATACAGCTCGGAGATAGCCGCCCGTCGCAGTTGCTTAGACGTATGAAGAATCTATTAGGGAAGAACTCTATGTCGGAATCACTATTCCGCAAGCTTTGGCTGGATAAGCTACCGCCATACACATCACAGATTCTGGCTACCCTACCCGATGACTTGGATCTCTCGAGGACTGCTGAGATCGCTGACAAAATTAACGACGTATCCACCATTAGCAGCGTGGACTCCCCTGTACCCACTGACGCTGCTATGATGGATGTAATAAAACAGCTGAAACAGCAACTCGAGAGGCTTTCCACTCAAGTACAGCACCTTACCAGAGCAGAGGATAAAAACTCATACAAGGTACGGCGACGCTCTCATTCTGCTACTCGCCGACCCATGCTATGCTGGTACCATCTTAACTATGGTGATAGAGCCCACAGATGCCAGCCTTCACCCAAGGCATCACGGAAAGCGGGAAACGCCGATCCCTTGAAGGCGGCATCTACTGTTGGGACACATACTACTAACCGTCTCTTCTATATAAAAGACAGGAATTCTAACATGTCATTCCTGATAGATACGGGAGCACAGCTTAGTGTTGTTCCACCGTCACCCAACTTCACTAAGACTAACTCTTCAGTCACCTTACGCGCCGCTAATGGCACGAACATCAAGACTTTTGGCGAACAATCGTTAACACTGGATATTGGACTTAGAAGGACATACCAATGGATATTCACCGTTGCAGACGTGAAATTCCCCATTTTAGGCGCCGACTTTTTGGCACATTATCAACTCATCGTGGACCTCTCACAGCGTCAGTTATCTGACTCCACCACGAAGCTATCTAACCGCGGAATTATATCACAGCTAACATCTACGGAATTACACATCGCTGTGTTGCGTGATAATTCAATTCAAGATATTCTGGATAGATTTCCCTCGTTGATACAGCCTTTTACTTATACAGAGCCTGTCAAGCACAGCACTGTATACAGGATTCGAACTACCGAACAGCCTGTCTATTCTAAACCTCGCCGTCTTGCGCCAGACAAATACAAGATTGCCCGGGCCGAGTTCCAACACATGCTCGACCTAGGGATTATTCGCCCCCTCCTCGAGTCCATATGCCTCACTGCTTCACATGGTCACTAAGGCCCAGCAGGGCGCCTGGATAAGTGTGGCAACTATAGACGTCTTAATTCACAAACGGTACCCAGTTCCCAATTTGACCGATTTTGCTGTTACCTTACAGGGAGCATCTGTCTTCACTAAACTGTATCTGCGCAAAGCCTTTCACCAGATCCCAGTCGCTGACGAAGATATTCCCAAACTGCGATTACCACGCCGTTTGGTTTATTCGAGTTTCTGCGTATGCCTTTTGGACTGCGCAACGCAGCTCAATCATTCCAACGCCTTATAGATGAGGTACTTCGTGAACTATCTTTCACTTTCGCATATATTGATGATCTACTAATAGCTAGCCCTAATTTACAGGAGCATCGTAAACATATTCAGCAAGTCTTTGATCGTCTTCAGAACTTTGGTTTAAAAATCAACCCAGAGAAGTGCGAGTTTGCCGTTTCGCAACTCCACTTTCTCGATTTCGTCATTGGTGCTACAGGTATTACTCCCCTGCCTGAAAGGATACGTGCTATTCAGGAATTTCCGAAGCCCTCCACGCTTCGACAGCTTCGCAGATACATTGGCTTAATTAATTATTATCGTCAATTCATCCCACGTTATTCACAAATTCTTGCACCCCTGACGAATATCCTTCGCGGGCAAGACTGTAAAAATACTCCTATTTGTTGGAACAACGACACAATTCTCGTAAAGCATTGGTCAACTTTACGAAACTTTCATGCCTCACTGACGGTGTTACCACTCAGCTATCATTAACGACTGACGTATCTTCTGACGCCATAGGCGCAGTTTTACACCAACATGTTGACGCTAAATCTTTGCCAAATTCCTTCTTCGTTAAGTTGACCTCCACACAGAAGAAGTATAGTACCTTTTCAAGGGAACATTTAGCTATATACTTGTCAATTAAGTTTTTCAAACACCTTTTAGAGGGTAGACACTTTGTGATCTACACAGGTCACAAGCCCCTCACTTTTGCCCTTTCAACTAAATCAGACAAGTACAATCCTCGGGACTACAGGTATCTTGATTATATATCTCAGTTTACATCAGATATACGTCACATTAAAGGAAAGGATAACATTGCTGCCAATACACCTTCCAGAGCATCCTTGTGTGGAAGCCTGCAAGCTACTTTAGACATGGAAAATATCGCGGATGAACAAGTACGGGGGATAACTTTGCTCAACTCACTTCGAAATTCGTCACTACATATTGAGCATCATCCCTTGCCCTTTACTGATAAGCTTATCGCATGCGACACCAGTCTCCGTAACCCTCGACCCGTCATCCCAACCAACATGCGGCGACGAATATTCGACCACTTTCATTTGTTGTCCCACCCTGGTCGTAAAGCCACACTTTGGTTAATTGCAGACCATTTTGTCTGGCCTATACATTTTGACAATTATAGATAGATTTACGAGATGGCCGGCACTACCACTGAATCCGTGGCCCGAGCCATATTTCAACATTGGATTTCCATTTACGGATGCCCCTCAATCATTACCACTGATCGGGAACCACAGTTCCAATCTCAGCTATTCACAGAATTTACTAACTTACTTGGAGCTCGTCATATATCAACAACTTCTTACCATCCATGTTCCAATGGCCTAGTTGAGCGGTTCCACCGCCAACTTAAGGCTGCTTTGACCAGCATCGGCACTACTAACCAATCCTCTTGGATAGACAACTTACCTTTTGTCTTACTTTCACTTCGCACACAAGTTAAAGAAGATCTGAAATGCTCGCCTGCTGATCTAGTTTTCGGAAAGCAGCTGGTACTACTAGGACAATATTTCTCCGTAACATCTACACAAGAACCTTCATCCAGTTTTATCACCTATTTTCGAAAAAAAAATGTCTTCTCTTGCTTTTACTCCAACCCGTTACACTTCACGTGACGTTTATGTGCCTCCCTCCTTAGTACGTTTTTGTACAACAGGATTCTGTTAGAAAGCCACTGACACCACATTATGCGGGTCCATTTCATGTCCTTGCCCGAACCGATAAATATTATACTCTACAGACTAACCACGGCCGATCGACTTTCTCTATCGATTGCCTAAAACCTGCATGTATTGAACGCGATGGATCAACCAATCAACCTACAAGCACTTTGCTAGACAGCCCTCAGCTTTCGTCACCAGCACCTACTAGGACTGCTAGCGGATGTACCGTCCACTGGCCTAAGAAGTTCAGAATTTCATTACATATTGAAAACTCTTTCTTCCCTGACTTTTCAATCTTGAGGGGGTATTGTGGTGATCACTTACATGTGCCACACCTCCACTTTCTTTAATGTCATTGGTTCATAAATATATGATACTTACCACATGACAATTTTGCCATCGCACATCATTTGAATTTTTCTCTAAAATCACGGATTGGTCTATTTTCTGACCAATCGCGTATTTCAGTATCTTTCTATATTTTTGGCGCCAAGCTCACTGGAACCTATGCATCACTATATAAACTCTCTCACTGTTAGCCAACGGCAGTAGCAGTTCAATTCTGTGTAGTACGAGTTTTTGCTAGACCTTTGTTGACTGCTATTTTGACGCCCGTCTGCGCTTTTGATATTGTCCCTTGCGTATTGAACGTCATTTTTGTTAAGTTTGTTTTTATTACTGTCTTTTTGTGTTCTTACGAATTTTTTTGAAAAGATTTTGATTTTTTCTTTTCCTTTTTTTACCCTCCTCTTTTTTTAAAATTTTTATCAACTTTAATTTTTTTTATTCCTTTTTTTCCTTTTTGTTTTTTCATTTTCTCTAATTTCTCGTTTAATTATATCTCCGTTTTCTTTTGTTCCATAACCCCTGTCTGTGTTTCGTTTTTGTTTTCACTTACCATTAATAATTCTTTTATTCTTTCCTTTTTAATATGTGACGTCGCCCCTCCTTGGTCGCAGCGTCGACTCTGTCGTTCGATCTCGTTCGCGGCTCCAACTGTGACGTGACGTGATGTGGCCGCCCAAGGGTCGATCCTTGTCACGGACAGCACCAGTTGTGACGTTTTTTGCCGCGGCGTCAGCTGTTCGCTCCTCGCTGCTCCAAGTGTGACGTTCCAACCCTCTGGTTAGATGATTACCAGCCTCGCCGTTCCCAACTCGCTCCCAACACCTGGTTACTAGGGTAACTGTACTGATCTCCGGTCTGCCTACCCACGTTGTGATTAGATCTTAGACAGACGGGATCAAACAGGAGTCGGGGCCGTATGCCAGCTGGGTTCAACGGGGGTGGCAACACACAAGTAAAAGAAAAAAAACTCACGAGGCAAAAAATTACTGATAAGAAAGGGTAACAACCTTTTATATCTAATGTTCGTTACATAAAAATTATTCTTACTTCCCGACCCGTTTTGTGGACTGTGGCACCAAGCTTCTATCATACAATTTAAAGACTTCGAGTTGCCTACTCTCTAGAATTTTGTATGTCGGAGTGTGGTTTGGTTTCGACACTGGGCGCTAATCTCTACCAGTCGTTCACGGCTGATTCTTCTCTTCGGCTTGAGTTGGACGAGCTTATTCGCTTCGGCTTGAGTTGGACGTATTTCTTCACTTCGATTTGGGTTGGACGAATTTCCACCCTCAGGCTTGGCCTGGTTTCAACTTCTTCTAGACGCAACTGCAAGTAACTTCTTCTTCTTCTTCCGTCCTGCAACTCTTCTCGCCAAGGTCCGAACTCTTCTCTCTGCCGTCTGAGGTGAACTCTTCTCTCTGCCTTCCGGGGCTGAACTGATTTCTGTCGATTGGGGTTCTGCTTTTATTGACGCCGCAACAAACTGGGGTGGGTCTGTCGGCGTCAGGGTTTCTTGATAATTCCAAAAGTCGCATTAGTTCTGATTTCCCATTATCGCTCTTATTTTCACCCCTACTTCCTCACAGTGCCTCTGGGGGGGAGGCGCATACCCATCTCTCCCGGTCTCTCGTATGTCAGGTGACCGTTTTCGACCAATGGGTCCTGGTCGAGCGTCCTTTCTCCTCTTTCTCGCATATCACGTGACCGCTTTCGGCTAATGAGATTCTGGTTGGGCGTCTCCCGTCCTTCGTGACGTCTCCAATCGGGCGTGGTCTATCCCGGCTTTGTTCTGGGAAAGAAACACCTTGCTAAAAAAAACAAAATCCAATTTGGCCTTTTTTTGCACGCACGAAAATGACAATCTCGGCCTTTCTCACCTTTTGGTTTTTGTCAAAACAGCCCGCCGCTAATTAGATGTGACTTCAGGAAGAATTTCTCTCGTCTCGCTGGCGCTCTCTGTGAGCTAGAACAATTGTTTTCATTTCTTTGTTTTTGCTCAGACCTGATAGTCAAAATCTTAATTATCTGAATTGAAAATATCTTCACTTTATCATCGTGGGGGTTCTAATCTTCAACAGGTCAGGATCTATATACAATTCCAGCGGTCACCTTCTCATCCCAAAAGACACCCCTTTCCGATTAATATTTCGTTTTCCATTGTTCTAAAAATCCCATTTCTCCAAATTGATAATGAGCTCCCACATTCCGTGGACACAAAAGTAGGCCAGATGTTTTGACCGATATTTTTATCAATCGTACGTATGTTCATCCACTTTTACCATGTCCGTTCATTATCTCTAAACTTATTCTTTCAAATAACAATTTCCATTGTTCTTGAAATTCGGTCAGGCGCGTTGGCCTAGATATCTCTTGACACCTGTTTTCGCTTATGACCGGCTTATCTATTTCTCCTCCTCTCCTTTTCTTTTCTTCTTCTTCCCTTAGGATCGCCTAAATTCAATTAGAGAAATATTCTCAAAACTTAATTACTCTTCGTCTAAATAACTAAAAACTGGTTAATAAACCGAATAAAAATTAAATCATATTTCTAGGAATATTTCTTTTTAGTTTTTCTAGTAATGCAGGGTGCCACAATATCTTTTAAGTTTTCCGTGTTTTTTCTTTTCCTTTTTTGTATTGTATATTTGTCTATTTAATTTTTCTAACCTTTATTTGCTGTCTATTTGTCCTTGTGCTAACGTTTTGTATTGTATAATTTTCTTTTGTTTATTTGTTTTGGTGTCGGCCATTTTGTAAATTGTAACTAGCTCTGCCTAATTTTGAGACTTTCGTATTTTCTTTGTTTTTCTTTTTTGTCTAGCGTTTTTTCATTTTTCTTTTGGAGTTTTTTTCTTTTTTAATTTATTGTTTCGCCGTTAGGCGAACTTTTAATTCTTTGTATAATATTTATTGTACGTGTTTTTATCTTGCTTGTTTGTCGCGCTTTCGGGTGAGCTTTGTGTTTTTTGTGTTATTTTTCATTTTATTATTCCCCACCCCTTTCCCCCCTCCCCTTCCCTTTTAATATAAAAAAAAATATGGAAAAGGAAAAAAAACACCTTCATTTTTAGCTATTAAGAAAAAACCCAATTTATCAGACTACAGAAAGTCTATAAGAAAACATTTATTTAACCCCCCAAAGAAAGACCCACTGGATAAAGACAATCTCAATGATTACCCAGTCCTAGAACCAAGTTCCCCTAGCGATGATGAAATCGCTGGGAAAAAGGAAAATTTACCGACTAAAGGTATGGAGGCCAATAATGGCACTAAGAAAAGTGAAAAATCTACGGAGGCCAATAATGGCCAAAAAACCCATATTGACATGATAGCCAGAAATGGCTCTCAAGAAAAGACTGAGGCCGGGGAATCGCCCTCTTGTTGGTCGTCTTCACCGAAATGCATTATCAATCTAGCGGATTTCTTGGAGCGTGCTAAGAGTTATGCTCAACTTGTCATGAAAGGTGGACTCTTGGAAGGCCCCCAAGAATTAAAGAAGATTGAAAAAAGAATTGTGTCAGTTTTTGTCGTCGATAAGTGTTCGCGCAAAATTTGCCGCTCGACAAAAAACATAGTGTTGAAGACACTAGAGTCCCTGGGGTTTAAGCCCCTTAGAATTGTTAAGGGAGCCAAATTTTTCTTGTGGGACGTACTGCTACGCACGCCAGAAGACTGCGTAGCCGCGGCGTGCTGTAAGCTCATCACTAAAGATTTAATCCTTAGAACGGAGTATACATATACTTCTGGGGTCGGAAGTATATGAGATCCCTCCTCATGTTATCGGGGAACACCTCGCCGCTTTCATGTCCCAGTATGGCGAAATTCTGGGCACCTACTGTGATAACCTGAACGTGGGGGGGGATAGGAGCTTCGATATTATGTTGAACGAGAAAGCCTTCCGCTCCATCCCCAAGTGTCTGAATGTCGGGAGCTTGAAATTACCGGTCATTGTAACTGGGCGAAGACCGGTATGCTGGAGGTGTGGAGAGACTGGTCACCTTTCCTCCTCCTGTCCAGAGAAGAAGGCCTCTGGTAGTCAAGCTCCTGTTGACCAAAATCCCCCTCTGACCGCGTCTCCAATTTCTGCCTCGCCTGTAATGGGAATAACAGCTTCTGGGACCGGGTCGGTTAATCCTCTGGTTGGTATACCATCAAAGACCACATTCCCCAAAGAGCCTTCGCCCGCTGCTAGTGCAGTTGTGGAGAAGGGGGGAATGGCTGGTGGCTGGTAAGGCCAGAGGGAGTGCCAGACAACGGGTCCTCAGTCCCCTGAAGCCCCAAGGACAAAAGGCACGTACAGCCCCACTCCCTCTGACAACGTTAAGGGCGATGCTCCGGCCTCTCAACTAGAATTCAAAGAGAAACAGAAAAAATATGACCCAGGATATGAAAAAAACGAAAAAATAAGAGCTGAAAAAGAAATTAGACAACCAGTCAAAAGCTCAACACACAAAACCCACTCCTTCCACGTCCTCTGCCTGGTCCGCACCTTCACGCAAAAACAAACCTTCCCCTAGATCTACACTGTCAAAAGCCCGTCCTCCCAGTAGAGATCCCAGTCCCTATAAACATAGATCTTTTTACACCCCACTTCACACTCCCAGCCCTTCCCCTGTTAAAAAAAAGATCATCCTATACCCCTTTGCATACTCCCAGTCCTTCCCCCGTCAAAAAAATAGAAATGCCTCCTCCCGCTTCCAAACGGGAAAGAAGCCCCACTCAAGTGCAAAATGAAAAGAAGAAAAAAAAACATATTTTTACATGGTCTGTAAAATTTCTACAGCTCAGGCAGAAAGAGCCCGTGACTATGGGAACAGAATAAAAGATCTGAAATACCTTCTATCCATTAGGCAATATGCCCATTTGGATGTAGAAGTTCCCGAAAATTTCCCGCTCGCCCAAAGGGTTCTAACTGTTGTAAGAACAGGACCTGGCACCAAGCAAGTTTGGACAATGATAGATGAGGTCATTAGTTCTTAGAAAATGGCCTTGCCAATAGCCATTGTTCAGAACAAGCAATTGAAGCAGCTGTCAAATCTTTGTGCAGGGAGGGTCCCTGTTTTAGTTCATCCCTCCCTGTATAGAGCCCTGAATCTAACATTCCCCTGGGATATCGGCGGAATCTCCCAAGACAGTTCCATAAAGACTGAGATGGGCCATGGGTCTATGGGAGAGGCGGTCGGTATCCTTACTTGACGACATCTCGTCGGATAGTTTTAGCAGGGGATTGGAATGCCGTCCTTGACCCCGATATAGATCGTATAGGGAAAAAACAAGGTACTAACAACCTGGACGTGAAACCATTTCGGGACTTTATCAATGAGTTTGATCTTGTCGATAAGTACCGGAATGAACACCCTCGGCAACTCCTGGGACGCTTGCAAGCTACCTCGACCAAGTCCTAGTTAGGAGAGTCAATGTAGGGCTCTTAGGGTGTCAAAACTTCTATTACATAGTTTATACGGATCATAGGCTTGTCCGGGTCCGTGTAAACTTAGATAAGCCTAAGGTTAGATTGGCTGGCTACTGGAAATTTAACTGTTCGTTATTTAGTGAGTAGGGTTTCCAGGACCAGCTGTTACTAATGATACAAAGGGAATTGACGAGGACGGTTGTGGGAAATGCCTGGTGGGATAAATTAAAATCTAAAATTAGAACGTTTGCTGCCAATTTTAGTCGTCGACTCAATCTAAATAGATTAGTGGCACAAACGGTTTTAGAAAATAAAATTGATCGGGCAGTGAAATCCCGTATTAGTGGGGAAATAGCCTTAGCTAAGGCAGAGTTTTCCTCCGTGCTTATCAAGAAGGATCAAGCTCTGGTAGTTAGGGCTAGGTTAAAAAGAATGTCTTCTGAGGCGACGAATATGGCCGCTGAACTGTGTGCAGAGGAAAATCGGAACGCGCCTAGGCGACATATATAGCGCAAGGCCACATTGCCAGATAAGCGGACCATGACTACAAATGCGGGGCATATCAGGTCTTTCGGGATTACTTTCAGGATCTTTTCACCAGGGAGCCCGGTCTGAGGTCTGCTCACTTCGATGCCTATTTAGCTGACTTTCCCTGCCTCGAGGCAGCTGAAGCGGCTAGGTGTGAGGGTCCCATTACAGAGTCGGAAATCTGGGATGCACTGAAGCAGGTTGGCCTGGATAAATCTCTGGGACTCGATGGTCTTCCCTACGAAGTTTACTTGAGGCAGTCGCCCGTTTTTATTCCTTTGCTGGGACTGATTTTCAACCTCTGGATGAAGCAGGGGTCTATACCTCAACGCTTCATCAGGGGTGTGATCAAGTTGCTGCGTAAGGACAAGAACGGTGGGGATGGGTTAGGGAACTTTCACCCTTTAACCATGTTAAACACTGAGTTAAAGATTTTGGTGAAGATCTTAGCCAACCATTTGCAGCTTGTCCTGTCTAGTCTGATTGGCTCCGAACAGACTTGTGCTGTGAAGGGCAGGACTATTCATGATAACCTTCATATGGTACGCTTGATCTTAGAAAAAGTCGACAGTGAAGCCACACTGATCAATTTAGATCAGTCCAAGGCCTTTGATAGGGTTGACCATCATTTTCTGGAGGCTGTCCTTTTGGCGGCCGGTTTCGGAGCCGACTTTTGCTCCTGGATCCGACTTTTGTATGTGACCCCCGGTGCGTTGGTGGAAGTGAATGGGGTAAGATCGAAGCCTTTTGTATTGTCTCGCTCCATTCGTCAAGGTTGTCCGTTCTCGCCTTTGCTTTACGTTCTTCTGTTGGAACCATTCCTTCGCAAGTTAAAGGCGAATCCGGTCCTGCGTGGAATTGCCCTGCCTGGGGCTACCACCTCAGCCAGGTATTCTGCCTCTGCTGACGACGTTTTGGTTCTTGTGTCGAGCAGAGCCGAGATTGACGAAGTCAGCAAAGAGATCAGTGGGTATGAGATGGTGACAGGGGCCAAGATCAACCGCATTTTTTCAGTGCAAGACAGTAGTGCCGTTGTGCAGGTTTGTTGAAGGCCTCATGGTTCGCATGCTGCAGGGAAAGTTCTTTGTCCTTGAAGCCAGTTCTGTCTGTAGCAATGTGGTGCTGCAGTTGCCGAAGGCTGAACACTATGTGTTCTGTTGCTTACTAGGGGTTATGAGAGTCGTGATTTGGACGACGCGTCAGAAGGAAGTCTATGATGGTGAGAAGTTCACCTCTTCCCAACTGATCTTGTACTTTAAGCATCAACTTAAAGTCAAGATTAGGACGGAAAGGCGGCAGCTCACCTCATCAGAATTTGGCAAAAGGTGGGTGAATCTTGCGCCCTTGTGTCGAGGAAAAGGGGCTGACTTGGAGTGGCATTTTGATGCCAGTTAGGCATCAGGATATTGTTTTCCTGGGTTGAACTTGGGTAACCCATCCCTGGATTTAGGTTAGAGTAGGTTTTTTGGTATTTGATTCTTTAGTTTTTCTTTTCTTTTCCAGTAAACTTAGTGTGTTTGCTCATTGGCCCCTTTTATTTCTGTCCCTTTTTTCCTTTAGTTTAACTCCCCATCCCCTCCATTGTTAGGTGGTCAGTGATGTCAGTTCTCTGGTGGATGCGGGGCACCTTTAGTTTCGCGTGTGTGTTTTTCGTATTTGTTGTTGTGTATGAATGTGTGTGTGCCTGTGTGAATGCTTTGGAGGAATGAGTTTTCTCTTTATTTTCTTAGTCCCGCATCGATTTCGTCTGGTTAACTGATATTTCTGCCACATTTAAGGTTTGTGGGGGGTTTCATTACTAACACACTGTTTGTTTAGTTTCTTGTAAATACTTTGTCATATTGTATATATTCATTGGGGATCTTTTTAAAACTTGTTGTTTTTATGCCCCTCCCCCCATGAACAATATTTGCACATAAGGGGACTATTTAGGATTTTCATTGAGACGAAGAGGTATTTTGGTGAATGTAGTAAGAAAGGTATGGATAAATGTGTTGTTTTGGTGAAAGGAATATTGTTTTGTATGATAGGGTCAGTGGTTGTGGCTAGCTAAGTTCTATATTAAGACAAGTGATGACCGTTCTTTTCCCCCTACCCCCTTTTGGCTTTGTGCCACATTTGTTGTATTTACGACTATAAATATTGTAGCAGTTCAATTCTTGGAAAATACGGCACGGCGCATATTTCTTATGACATTTTAATCATTACTCATTTCTATTGATATCACTCGTGAACATTACATCTTTCCACACTCATAACAGACCATGGAAATTATTCTTTATTTAGCTAAGACCTTAATTGAACTTTGTAGTTAAGTAACATTTAACATGCTTGCGTGCTGGAGATTCTTTCAACTTATAGAAAGAAAGACAGAGAAACAAACTTCTCTCAGGATGCAGCAAAAAATTGTTGTGCAAGCTAAGTGACTGCATGATCTGACTTTAGACATTTGTGCAGAGGATGGAGGAAATCACATTGATGGATGTTTATGAACCCAGATGGCCATGTTGAAAAGTATCTTCAACCATACCTGGCCCTTACTACCAGGACCTCCAGTCAGATTGTGGGTTTAAATATTTTGAGTAAGAATCAGTCTAAATTTGGTAACATTGCTTGTTATCTTACCAGTTTCTGTTTTTTGCAGAATTTTGGTAAACACCTTAATCTTGTCACCACAACTTTCTTAGGGTTGTGAAGCAGGATAGGGAATAATTCAGTTATATTGAATTTACTAGCTTTCTTTTGGGTTCAAATCCTACTGATGTTATCTTCAAGCATTTTATATGTTCTACATAATGTTTCTAAACTGAATCTTCTTCCATTCAGGTCAACAAATCCTCCATATATTTTCAACAGTATTTTTACTCCTTCACTTAGAATTCTTAACTCTCAATACCTGAAGTCTCTAAATTATATTTCATGCATTAATATAACTTGATCAGGGTTTCTTTTACAGCTGTTCTTAACTCATTTCTGATGATCAGCTCTGTTCTGTGAAGGAGAAACAAAACAAATGGTAACCGAAAATAATCATCAATATATCAACTAAAACAATTCCTAATATAATTAGAGTATCAATTCCAAATTATATATAGAGATGTTTATTTTATGAGGCAAAATAACTGCAGTGTTGAAATCCATATTAGCGAGACATTCACCTTGGGCAAAAGCTGATATATACTACATTCAGCTGCTTCATTTCTATAACAATGCTTCCTGTCAGTTAAGTGAATAAAATTTACCATTTTCTTTCTAGATTTGGTCTACTATACCAAATTTTTCTATCCCTCCTTCATGTTCTTTGAAAATGGAGCAGCAATTACACTAAAAGTTATATTGTATTCACTAATTTTCAATGTTATCACTGATCAGCAACCTGTCAAAAAATTAATAAACAAAAGAATCAAAAAACAGCACCATTTATTTTTTTATTTCAATCTCTCCACAAGTATATACATTATTTTAGAAAAAAATATTTACACCACGGATAGTATGAATAAAAAAAATTAATAAAAGCAAAATGCTCTGAATTTTTCAAGTGTTAGTGTTCATTTTAAAATGTTAATATTAAAAAAATGTTTGTAATTAATTTTTTTTTTTCTCTTTTCAATTAATAATACCAAGTTTTTTGGTTTTTTCTTCAGTGAAGTCATAGGATATCATGTTCTATAAAGACAAAAAAAAAAATAAATCAATTCCCTGATTTAGGTTGCTAACTCTGCTTATAGGGAGCTCTGAAGACTAACTGATATCAATTTTTTATTCTCAGATTTATTGTGATTTATTTATTTTTTTCTTTAAAGCATAGTATTAATTCTTTCCTCCAAAGCATCTAGTTCTTTCCAAATCAAAGCTGGTACATCATCATTCACTTGATGAATGAGGTATTTACGGATATCTTTCACTTCCTGTTGCCAGAACTCTTTAGGGAGATGAAATATACCTTCCATGTCAACAGAGCTGCTTAATCCTTCCAAAGAAATGCTCTCTAAATTGGGCACAATACCAATAGCAGATTTCTTCATGCAGGTCTCATCATTATCAATCCGACGGCAGATCCAGTCAAGAACTCGACAGTTTTCTCCAAATCCAGGCCACATGAACTTACCACTTTCATTCTTTCGGAACCAATTGACATGAAAAATCTTTGGTAGTTTAACACCTGGACGGTCTTGCATGTTCAGCCAATGATCCATATATTTGCCAAAGTTGTAGCCAAAGAAAGGGCGCATTGCAAATGGATCATGCATTATCACTTTTCCTTAAAATAAAAAAAAATAAAAATATAATGGTCTCATACAAGGGTATTAATTATTTTTATAAAATAAAATGTTTGTATATAGAGGATTTACTGCAAATTTATTATTTTCTAAACAAATAAAAGTTAAAAAATGGAATATAATAAAACAGCTAACAAAAACATACAGTCAGTTGTATTTTTCAGATAAAATCCAAAATGAAGCCATCTGAAATCGAATCAAATAATTAACCCAATGAAAATACCCAATCAACCAATTTGCTTTATAATCATGAGAATTTTTTTAAATATAATTTGATTCTTACATTATCATAAGTGATGAAAACAAAGGTTTTATTATTAACATAATTTAATTTTTCCTTTTTTAAAAATATTTTCAGCTAATTTACAAAATAAACTGAGTAAAACAAAACGTTTAATAATTTCAGTGGACATGGAGTTTTCTTTTAAAACACTGTTATGGCTTTTTCTCCTGAAAAAGGAAAATTAAATAAAAAATTCTTATTTTTTTCATTGAATAAAATTTTTTGAAATTTATTTATTTGAAAATTTTTATTGAAAAAAAATTTTGCCAGTAAATTTACTTATGAGCATACTAATAAATTTTAACAAGAAAGATTTTTTTGTTCAGACTTATTGAAAAACATTCTATATTATAAATCAACTAAATACAAATATGTTGATATTTTTCTTTCCTGAAGATATGAATGAATCTTCCATATTTTTCTTATGTGGCCCTGAAAATAGTTGAAAATATTCCCCTTATTCAGATAAGGGGATTTTCAAATATATCTAATATATTTTTTAAATGTAGCTCTATAATTAAAGTAGATGTGAAAGACAATGATTTAGCAATGATACAGATTTGCTTCTCTATATTTAAATGTGGAAAATTGCTATCTTTTACTCCTGGATATTGAATAAAGTAGATTGCTTTTTTTTATGTCACATATCAGAAAACAAAAGGTATTTTACCTTTGTGCTCTGCAGCTGCTGTTGCCTCTGAGCGCATGGCTGCTCCAACCATGACACCATGTGACCAATTGAATGCTTCATATACCAATGGCACACCTGAAAGATTTTTCCAATAGACAAAACTTCAAAAATATTTATTTTTGCATAAAGTCACCTACAGTAATTAGTAATGATATTGCCTAATCAGATGTCACAGAATGTACCAAATAAGTACAATCCATTTGGTAATCTTGTGTTCTGATTGTTATATACTGCATATGATTGCAAGGGTACCAAATGAAAGCAACAAAGTATTGCCAGTGAGGTGAGAAGAAAAGGAGACAAGATATGTTAAAATAAAATGATCTGTATTACCAATATAATGGATAACTACCTTAGGTAGAATGTTTCTTTTATGGGTAAGGGAAGTAGCCTGGAAGATGAGAGTTGTGTACAGGCCTGGCATTGAAGCTTGTGTTCAATTAGTTGACTGGAAGACTGCTGGTGAACTGCCTGTGCTTTCTGCTTTCATTATCACTGAGCAGAAATTCTTTTAAGCAGTGTGGGTGGATACATGACTCAGCATTTTTGTCATGCCTAATTTGAAGTAGAGTATAACCGCTCACCCAGATCTCATTCTGATTCATGGGTAGTGAGCAAATACAAGTAGAAAGGGTGTATGTAATCATATTAATTTGGTGTATTTATACTGTTGACATAAATCATGATGAAGTCTTTGAAATGTCTTTTTGGAATTTGTTTTGCATTAGTTTAGGGTAGTGTTTGAGTAATTTCACTAGATCTGGAGTCTTGTGTTATGCTCCCAAGACAGAAGTGATGGTAGTAACATCAATGCTAGTTGAGTCACTGTATAAAGCAATGTACAAGTGTGTGATGGGCCCAGTCAATTTTGCCATTTTCATTTCTCACCTAAAGTGCTATGTAATTCATTTTGTTGACTTCAAAGTTATCCACTATCCAAAAAATTATCTTATGTTACTACTCCTTCTCCCAGAACATGTGCACTCATGGTACGATGCCTGTATCTTCTTTCTTGGATTATTTGTTCTTTCTTAAGGGTGCTACAGGTAAATTCTTTTTTTTTTTTGTGGGAGGTGGCATTATCTGCCAGATAGGGATCCATACCTTGGATTTGCTTCAAACAAGGCTATCCTGTCAGTAGATGTATAATATTGGGGCTATTTTACTGCCATTTTGTGAATGGGTTCTGGACCGTGCATCAGTCTGGTGAGGACTCTCAATTTCATGATGAATGGTATTGTTACAGCTGTACCTCCAGACAATTCATCAATCCAGGCTGGTGATGCATGCACTTCCTGTGGGTGTGACCTAGTTTTCACCAAAACATACTGATTTCTAACCATAACCACAATAAAATTAAATAATAGAATCAAACCCAAACCCACAAAAACAAAAGTAGACATCAGATTCACCATATCCTACACCAATGTAAGGGGGTGTAGTTCCAACATTCCAAAAGTTGAACTCCATTTTCTTGACACAAACCTGAACTCTTATCCCTCTCTGGTATAGATCTGTCCCAGTGCAGAAACTCACAATCCTGAGCTACTTGCCTCTAATAGTAAAACATGACCATTAAACTTGGCACCTACATTAGGGACAGGTACACAAATTTCCAGCAAAACAAACAGCCTGCCCTAGTTCACCCCTGAATGAACTGCAGTCATAGCTCACCATAACCACCACCACTACAATATCTATTATGGGCAACAGTGTAGTAGGACACTCACTGCATTCAAAACTGGCTACAATCATTGCAAGAGAGTTATAGAAAATGCAAAGTAGCTATGCACACATGATCCAGGCCAAGGTTGAAAACAAACAATTTGAATAATGGGATTGGGAGTTTTAGAAAATCTCCAACCAAATTCTCAACAGAGGCAAAGCATCACTGTCTACTATCATAAATGGTCCTGAGGTTAGCTCATCCTCATCAAATAAGGCAAAACACTTTGCTTCTAACTCATTAGAAAAAAGACAAACTTCCACTGTCTCACAGAGCACAATCTCAGTAATATTTTTATCACAGCCTGAGAAGTCTCAAGACTTATCAAAAGTCCATATGAAGTCCCAGTGATTGTCCTTCAGAGCTATGGTTAATGGGATAACTTTTCACTGCTTGAAGGAGAAATCTTTCCTAAGCCTGTGGAATGTATCAAGTCTATGCCCTGTTTTTAAGAATGTAGGTGAGCACTCAACTCTGCCTCAGTATAGGTCCATCAGACTGACTGATCTTTAACAGCTCTGCAGGGGAAAAACTAGTTGATCACATTTAGTACCTCAAAAATCAAACTAGTGATGTTCCATCATCACTGACTGGACCCAGAAGCCACCTTACCTTGAGTGCCTATTGGAACTTAAGCTCACTGCAGACCTCAAGTGGAACATACATAAAGATGATGGAAAAGTTGCTGGTTCCCTGTAGCACCCCAGTAAGTACCTGATTCCTCCTGCGCTTAAATTCATAAAGTCTAGGTACTGTATTGAAGAGCTCATTCAAACAAATACCATGAAAGTATTTATAGAAAAAACATAGAGACAACCTTACAGCAGTGGGAAAGTGACTGGAACTGAGCCACCAGATCAGGACCAATAATATTGCAGATTCTTCTTTGGATATTATCAAGCAGCTAAAGTTAAATAGCAGGGGCACAAGACCATATGTGACAGCAATATTCTAAGCATGGATGAATGGTAGATATAGATATGTAAGATAGATTCTGGAGAGAAAAATTGTCTAGCCTGAAACAGTGAACTGACTTTCTTAGCAGTTGACCTAGCAGTGGATTCAATATAGTCTTTCCACTTCATATCAGCAGAGAATGTGAGCCCGAGCTCCTTTAAAATCAACTCTACCAAATTTACTTGGAACATGGTACCTCTGTTTTGATGATTGGGAATGGTCAAAGCTATGGCCAGCCCCCAAACTGGCTCATCAGTTATTGTAGGTGAGGCAGAAGTCCATTCCAAGTTTTCTACATAGACTTTGTTACAATGCCCATCTCCAAAGGCAAACAATATATCCTCACAATTCTGAACAACTTCAGTTTGTATCTCATAGCCATACCATGCACCAGAGACCATGTGATGGATGCTATTTGTGGACTCTAGCATTTCTTCCTTTGTCACCAAGAAATACCTCACATTGTGTCCTCTGACCATGGAACCCATTTTACAAGTGTGGCCTACAGACATTTTCATGAAATAACATTGATTACATGGGAACTTCACTATCACTGGAGACCACAAATCTTGGGTAATGTCAATCAGCAACACAATGAAAAATGTTCTTTACATGTTGTGTGAAGACAGGAATTGTGAATGTAACAATGTCCCCAAATCTGTAGTCACAATGAATGCCATAGTCAACAGCACAACCATGTCATCACTGGTTACCACCTCAATATTGGTTTGTCCAAACTACAACATGAAGACATCACAAATGATGACACTAGAGCTTATGGAATGCAGATAATTGCCCTGCTGAGACAGGTCCACCAATGCATTGCCCTTGTAATTCTTGAATCTAACCACAAAGTGAATACAATTTGGATCTCTGTCAGGCAGATAATGCAATCCCCCACCCAAAAAAATGAATTTACCTGTAGCACCCTTAAAGAAAGAACAAATGATCCAAGAAAGAAGATACAAAGAAGGCAACAGAGCTATTCCTTGAGTTAGAAATCTTGTACCTAGCTGAGACCTTAGGTACTGAGACAAGTTTGCTCATATATGAGGACTAAAAGACACACTGGGAGAAGAAGTAGTAACATGTTGCTTGGGGTGCATCAGCATTCCCGAAAGTGACCCTGAAAGAACATCAGTGCAAACCCTGCATGTGACAGATGTACAACCAAAAAAGGAAAAGAGACAGGAGCTATCTGGAAATATAACATTCGCCTTAAACATCATTTAAGACAGAATGTAGTAGATTTAAGATGTATTTGATGACCTCATCTATTGATTGGTTTATGTCATTAGAGTGAATGTCATTTTGTTTTTTCTAGGTTATAAAAATAATCATTCATAAAGAATTCATTATATATCATATAAAGTATTAAACAACACATACAGCTAAAGTAAACACTTGATGTAAAAACATTATTGCAAACATATAGCTGCTTTGTCATAACCCTAACACTCAATTTGTTAGATAAACTTGAATTCTAAAATTTTTAATTATTTAATTCATGATTTCATTTATATTTTACACTGGTGTAAAAATAAAAATATTACTTTGAGAGTTTTAGTTAAAAGCAGTAATTTCTTTTTCTTTGCTACAAAATAAATCTGCTTAGTCATAAAGTCTTTACCAAAAGTTGATTGAGCAATGCTAAAAGCAAATAAATTAAGATACTTTCTGTAATTGTTAAAGGTCAGGAAGATGTTTATCAACTCAATAAACATATCCTTAAATCCCACATAAGCTATTTAGTAGAAACTCCCTTAAAATCAAGGAGGACATATTTTGATTGATGAATAAGCACAGTAATCAGATGTTGGATGTAAGTGATACTGTCATATATATTTTTAATTACCTCCCGTGACTGGAACCTTTGGGGTAGGCACATTTGTTGCCACACAGGACTGTTTTTTTTGTTTTTTTCTAGCAATTGGTATTAGTCTTGTCGGGCTTGTTGTTCATTAAAACCTTTGTTAAGAGTCTGAGTTCAGTTATTCTTTATACAATTTAATGAACAAAGTTAGTTGAAGAGTTCACAAACAATATTTTAAAACTGGAGTGTTTGGGTGTATTTTCAAACCCACACTGCATCTTTAATGATTAGTATCAGACATTTTCGTCATTCTTGCAAAAAATATTGATAATGTCCCTGATGATCTTGACAAATTGGATATTCTAAGGACACATTCCAAAAGCTGAGCAGAGTATTGTGACCCCACAGGATTTATTTGGTAACAAAGAAAAGAATACTGAGTTGTTACATGACATCTGTTCTTCTTATGGCAGTGAATGTTGGATGATTTCCTCAAAGATGAAGAAGAGACTCAAGGTGACAAAGATGTGGTTCTACAGAAGGATGCTAAGGATATCATGGACTGAGCATGTAAGCAACAATGTTATAAACAAGAAGAAGGCTTATACTTAACATCAGAAAGAGGCAGCTGAAGTTTCTGGGACACATAAGGAAGGAGGGCCTGGAGAATCTGATACTCACAGGTCAAATAGAGGGAAAGAGAGACAAGGGAAAGCAGTGTGTGACATACCTGATGAGCTTGAGCATGTGGATGACAGAACAGGGTCTGGGGGTGGGGAAGCAAAGGGAAGGAGCTTGCTGAGAGCAGCAAGGGATAGAGGGAGGTGGAGAGCCATGATCACCTACATCCTGAAAGGACATGGCACATAAAAAGAAAAGAATCAATTGTATTTCATCAGATATATTAATCGATTGCTGAGTACACCACCTTTGAATTGGCCATAGATCACTTTAAGGAATTATCAAAATCATGAATGAAATATTTGTTTGACATTTATTAACTATGCAAGGACAAAAAGAGGAAGAAGATATTAATATGTCCAAGGGCTACAATTATAAAGCAAAAGAATGTAAGTTCTCAGGCAGTTAAAGCTATGTAAAACTGGGACAAATGTGTTAGAGATGCATTCATAACCAGTCTATGTTCTAATACTATTCAACGCTATCTATTAGAAGATAGAACTCTTGACAGCATATATTAAACTAGTGCTCTCTATTCGGCCCATAGAAGTACAACTTAACTACAAATGATACATACATCATGACAAACAAAATGTAAATATTTCTGTGGCAAATCTCATCACAACTGTCTATCATCTATGGTTCCTGTCTTGATAAATAATTACACTACTTCAGCACTAATTGATTCTGCCAGTTCTGGTAGTTAGATGGACTACAAATTAGCATTGAGACAGTATTTGATGGGGTTGGCAACATCTGGAGTGGGCGCAGGTGGTCGAGATCTAGCTGAATAGATTTATGGCTTACATTGTACCTGTGTATTTTAAATTACAGATTTTGATTCATTTAATGTAAGACCCCATTTACGTACTGCTTGTTGGAATCTCTGACAATTCTGTTCATGGTGTTTCTGATGATAACCACCAATGATGATGTATTCTACATAAGGATATATATTTATAAGGTTCACTTTTTTGACAAATTTGTCCATTGCCCTCTGAAACATAGAGACCCCATTGGTTACACCAAAAGGCAACCTACAAAACTGGTATAGCTTCCCATTGACCTCAAACTTTTTAACTGCCTCAATTATTGGGATGTAATGGTAGGCACTCCTCAGGTCAAAAGTCGAAAATACTTTGTACCTTGCCAGACTGTTTATCATATAATAAATCCAAGGCATAGGGTAGGCATTCAACTGTGTATACAGATTAACTGTTTGGGAATAATCTACACAGAGCTGATTATTGTGCTTATTAATAAGGTCCTTCACAACAACCAATTGGGCCCTCCATGGTGAGTAGCAGGGTTCAATGATGTTATCTGAGAGTAACTGGGAAATTTTCCTCTCAATGAATGCCTGATTATCTCAATTTCCGGGATTTTGTAGCAGCAGGGCAGACATTCACAGGTATACTGGAAAATAATGAGGATATATTTACCTGAACTGCAACAAGAACACAACTAACTCTTAAGTCATCTTTGTTCCAACCATAGCTTGTGTAGCTTCTGAAACATATATCCAAGAATTACCGCCACACATAGGTTATCCAAAACCTCAAATTTTACTCTTCTGTATTTCCCACCACCTACTTCTATATTGGTAGTTATATAAGAGAGATTTGGGGGATAGATATATGGGATTATGCACAAACTTGGTTTACAATTAAACATCATGGTCGTTGTTCCAGATGACTTGAAAAATGTCCATTTTTTCCACAATTAAAACATGTGACACCATGAACAGGACAGTTTTTCTGATTATCAGCTGTGTTAACACAAAATTGGCACTTTTTCTGGTAAGATACTTTTGGCAGACTTAGAGCTGTGGGGCTCTCTTCTGAATATTCCCTCTTGGTACCAACAGTGGCTACTACACCTGGGACCAATAAAGTGCTTGTAGGGTTGTAAAGTTGTGAATTTCTTTGGGCAAGATCAAGTACATGTGCTTGAT
The DNA here is from genome assembly GCA_903632075.3 of Acanthosepion pharaonis. Lineage (NCBI taxonomy): Eukaryota > Metazoa > Mollusca > Cephalopoda > Sepiida > Sepiidae > Acanthosepion > Acanthosepion pharaonis. The sequence goes on along the minus strand of CAHIKZ030002714.1, from coordinate 153,961 downwards.
TGAAGGCCAAGAATATATCTGCTGCCTAATTGGATGAAATCCCACTTATAAAGGGATTTCTGATTTGCTCTTCTCTGTATTATTCAGCTGTGAACTTGCAATCTTTACTAAGATTCTGGAGTTCCTGAAGAAAATTCTCAAAGGACTCCTCTGGTTTCTGGCATCTGGTCAGAAGCTGATGCCTAGCAGAGATCTCATTAGGTATTTTTATCTAGTTAGTTCAATGTTTGGATGGCTTCCTCATAATTTGTACAATCTTCAATGTACTCATACACCCCGGATTTATCAGAAATCGGGACTTGTTTAGCACTTCCTCTCCACATTTCAGAATAAAATTTTCAACTGCTTCCAGTCCTTAGAAGCATTAGGGGCATCTAGGTCCTGTTGATATCATTTGAGTATTTTGGACAGATTAAATTTTCCCTGTTTCGTAGAATAAATTGTTATGAATTTAAAAGCAGGAAGATGAAACAGTAATAAACTCAAGAAAAAATCTGAGCCAAACAGTGTCTCTCCACATAATCCCCTCCAGCAGAATTTATAAAAGAAAATGTATGTCCATTTGCATACAATAAACTTACATACAAAACACCGAAGAAGAGTTCATTTCATAACATACAACACTGTCACTTTTTTACATGGTGGGGCAGAACCAGAATTAAAAATAAATGAAACAGATTTGGAGTTTGACAGCTTCAAGTTTCAAGTTGCTTCATCTGTTTACTAATCTGAGACAAGCATAACCAATTGCAATGAAATCTCATGCATATAGCAAGATAGATATTCAATTTATTGCTTAAGAAATTGAACATTTGTTAACTGAAGGGATCACAGAACCAAATTCATATCTCTGGCAAACACAAATGATAGTAATGAAGGACAAGCTTATCTGTCATAAAAAAGTGTTTTTGTGTGGATTATTCTAACACTGTAAATATATATAATGAGTTTGATGCATACCCACTTCCCAAAATTGAAACACTTGTAAACAAACTTTCTATTTATCATGTTTTCTCTACCCTCGACTCAAAGAGTGCATATTACATGAAGACAAATTATTTGCAGCATTCAGAGCTAATACCAATATACTTGAATTCCATTTGGAATAACTAATTGGGTAGCAACATTTTAATGATAAATTTGTCGAGGAGGAGGATTTTTATCAATATGTTCCCTTATATCGACAATATAACCATTGCCGGTAAGGACCAGGAGGAGCATAACAGGGTTGTGAAGGTGTTCCTTAAGTCTGTGCAGCATTGTGGACTCACTTTCAATGAAGGTAAATTGATCCGAACTCAAAGAAGAGTGTCACTGCTTGGTTAAGAAACCAGTGAGAGTCTGGTCTGACCAGATCCAAACTGCAGCATCTCATTGATCTCCAAATCCCAACCAAGACAGTTGCCCCTAAAAGATTATTGGGCATGTTTGCATATTATACCAAGTGGATCCTTCACTTCTCAGATCATGCTGAACCTATAATCAAGGCAAAAGGTTTTCAACTGGATGCTAAAGCATGTGAAGCATTTAACACCTTGAAGCAATTACTCATGAATGCTGCAATTCACTGTCCAGATAGCTCTAAACCATACATGATACAATATGATGCTTCAGGTGTTGCCCTATCATCCTCATTAAACCAGTTCAGGTAACCAGTTGCATTCATGTCGTTAACCTTAAATCAGCATGAAGGTTGTGAGAAAATGATCCCATTTTCTGTCTGGCAAACATTTTACAACTATAAGGGATTAAAAATTGTTTGTCTTCATAATGGACACTCATAAAAGAATTAAAATAAAAAAATGATAATATATAAGGCTGGAAATTAGAACTTGCTAATTTCAGTTATGATATTCATTATTGCCAGAGATGCTACAATGTGGCTGCTGATAAGTTGAGCTTCCTGTAATGCCCCATCCTTAAAAAAGTTAAATGATGATTTATGCTACCTGAGAATTATTCAGTTTTTACACTATCTGCAATCTAAAAAATATGCCCTTCTCCATTGATGAAGTAAAAGAAATGTGTTCACCTTGTCAAACATGTGCTGAGCTGAAGCCTTGATTTTTTACTGTGCCTCAAGCCAAGCTTATTAAAGCTACGCAACCCTTAGAATGTCAAAATGAGGACTTCAAGGGCCACTTATTATTAGGGACAACTAATAAATACTTACTTGTTGCAATAGATGAATTTTCATGTTTCTCATTTGCCATTCAATGAAAATACCTCCTCCAAACATTCAGTGTTTGGAATCAATATTTTCATTATGTGGAGCACCTAATTATCTCCACTCAGAAAAGGAGCTACAGTTCTTAGCTCATATCTTCTTTGACAGAAAGTTGCCACTAGTTAAGACAAACCCTTATCATCCACAAGGCAATGCCCAGTTTGAAAGGTATAATGAAATAATATGGAAAACAATTCCTCATGTTCTGAAATCAGAAAACATACCCTTATTCCAGTGGGAATTAGTACAACCAAGAGCCTTATATGCTGTCAACTGCAACAAATGCCTGGTTGCCTGAGCACATCAGGTGGTTGTTCCACACTTCTTCTTGAATGAATGCACTAGATGTCAACCAGCTGTTAGTGCTAGTCAGTGCCATACTGAAGGATGATGCATCAGCAGCAACATTGATTATGGCAGCCACAAAGCCTGATCAGTAAGGTAGAAACTCGATTTCCTCCAATGATCCACAGAGCAATATCATCTGCTGCAGATGTAGTGGTGCTAATCACTTGGCTAGAAATTGTTTGAGTTGACGAGGAGAGCAAAGTAGGAGCTGATGAGTAAACAAAGCCATGTGTTGCTATTGCTGTGACAAACTGGGCTATATATCATGGAAATACCTTGGAAATGGATAGGAGGAAGGACATCAGTGCTAGTCTCATTCCCCACCCAGATGTAAATGCTGTGCTGCCTGTAGTCATCATATTGGTCACTGGGGAATGGTGGTCAATCATTAGTGCAGAGAGGTGCTGGTTGTGGGACAGGAAGCACATGGATGTGTAGATGATTGATAGTAGAATGCATTAAGTGGCATCAATATCATGCAGACAGGAACCATATGGTTCTGCAGCAAAGAAACATCAACATGTGTAGTGATCCATATTTATCAACTTTACTTTTCCGTGGAATTCAATCATCAGCAAAGGATCTGGACTGCAAAATGGAAGTGGTCAGCAGTCATGGTGCTGATCCAGTTATACAACAGTGTGTTGGAGTACCCCATTTTCAAGGATGGTAGGGATGCTTATGAAAAAGAACTCCAGACATGGGTCAGCAATGGTTGGTTAATATCATCTAGAAGAGGCTGAGGCCACCCAAACTAATGGCTATCATGTATCACAACAAAGGAAAGGTGCACCCATTAATAGACTATCATGAGCTCAAGGAACATGTTTATGCGTTCACTGCAAATGTGGATGTTTGTATGGTCAAACAGTAAATGGCAACTACAAGAGGTGTATGTAGCCATACTTGACCTGCGAAAAACATATCTTCAAATACATGTCCATGAGTCACAGCCCGTATGAAACTGATGATCAAAGGGAAGTGGTTCTGCGTAACACAGTTGGAATATTTTCTCACTGTGCGGGAAGCTGCTGGAACATCACTGTGTGTGTGGATGGTTGCGTTTGGTGAGTTCATCAAACGACAGGCAAAGGGATGAGATGACCAAGTTGATGACATTTCCCTCAAGCAGATGGTGTAGGAAACTATGGATGGATGCACAGCAATAAATCCTGCACCAGTCCATTGGCAAAAAGACAGACTTGTAGGAAGAATTGTTACATACATTTTTAATTATTTCCCTTGACTCAAACCTTTTGCATATACCATGACAAGTTCCATCCCTTTAGTCATTGTTATTGTTCTCTTGTTGTTTCCTGTGTTCTTTTTCTATATAATAAAGCATGTTTCTCAGCTCATATTCAATCTCCATTAAGCCTAGTTGTTTTTTCCTTATCAAGAGTCAGTTGACTGTACAAGTTGGTATTCTATCATTTGCAATTAATTAAACTAGATGTAAGAAGAAGAATGAGTTCAACAAGAGCACCCAAACAATTTCTTTGAAAGTTGGAAACAAAGCCTAACATACATCCTGTCTCTCAATCCCAATTTTAGTAGTTTCCTTGCTCTTAGCACCACATGGCAGAAAACGATGAGGAACAACACCAATCAGAGTTTTATTAATGACAGTGACCCTATACCCGTAATGAACAGGCAGACAGCTTTTAGCATTCTGCTACCACTTGATTGTATTTTTGATTCAGTGAATACTATTGGTCGAAAAAGATTTCAGTGCATTTTTTATGTAATAGTTTCTTTTGACAGCAATTTTAAACATTGAATTTTCAACTATAGAAAATGTTACAAATTGTTTAATTAAACAGAATTATAAATTATAGATTCTATATCACTTTCACACAATTTGAACATTCTTCACAGGAACACATCTGACTTGTCAAAAGAACATTTCCTAGTAACAAATACATACTTCAACTAAAACATAGCAGCTCCCAAGAAGCCAAGTTAATGCAATCCATCCCAAACAGCACATTGTCCATGACATTCTCACAAGTCTGACACACTACCCAATATAATAAATTCGAGGACATGACACTGCATCCCTACCCAGTATGACGCCATCAGAACTCCAGGAAATGCTCCCGTTGTAAACAAGTTGGACAAGCTAAAACTAACCATTAACTCAGGTCATGCCCTTATGGGTCCAATAATGATAAATGCTTCCATTGATGAGGAAGACCCTACTGATGACATCATCAAGCTACTCAACAAACTTTCAATGAGCATATCCTATAATGAAACATCCATTAAACAACGCAAACACATTGGACAGGTTTGCAATACTTTTTCCCTAGAGCTCCCACCGAGCAGTCCAATTGTACATTTCATCCCAGTAACACACACTAGACCCACCAGATTACATTCACCCCCCCCCACATTAATCTGGACCCCGACAAGAAACTATCCCCAAACATCGTCAGATGATTCAATCAGTTCTATGAATTCTGAATTCCTTGGTAACAATGGAGCTGTGTTCCCCTGTACTCACACGACAAACTTAGCAAGTTACAAGAACACTTTGAAACACTGCAGCGAAAGGGAATATTCAAACATTCTGAAGATCTGAACATCATAGCTGAGTATGTCAAGCCATCTTTCCTAGTGAAGAAAACATCAGGAGCATGCCTTTGCTAATGTCAGTAGATACTCCAAGCCTCAACCATAAATGATGCCTAGAGTAGATTCTATCCTCCGCTAAGTGACTCACTGGAAATACATGACATGCTGTGACAAAATTAGCAGATGACCTCTACCGTGGTGGTGAACACTCTAGTCACTTATTTTCAACTGGGAATGTACCCTGACCACACTCTACAACTCAAAGCTTCATCTGTCTGCCCATAAAACCATAGCCCCTAAGAGTACCTCCATCCTAGGATGGATGTGGTCTGAAGGCAGTTTAAGCACCAGCCTTCATTGTATCTCTACCCTAATGATGTGCGAACCGCAGAGACAATCAAAGATCTCATGATCATTCATTAGTGCATGGCTAGAGTCATCCCTGGAAGTGCTTACTTCCTCACATCCCTTGACAGTTTCAGTGCAGTACTGCCCCACCCCAATGACCAACTATAAATTGTAACAGATTTCCATCAGGAAACCAGGCCTTGGTGCTACACTTTATGTAACTAGAGATGGCAGCAAACCAAAAGTCGCTGGCTTCTACAACACTAAGATGCAAATTGACTGGCTCCCTTGTGAATTGGAAGCTTTATGTATCATGGCTAGCATCAACCACTTCAGCCCATACATAATTCAGTCCAGAAAGCAAACCTGCATCCTAACTGGCAGCAAATGTTGCATCCAGTCATTTGAGAAACTCTGCTGTGGTGAGTTTTCCACAAGTCCAAGAGTCATGACATTCCTTACAACAGTAAGTTGTTACCAAATCTCCCTTTGCCATCTGAGTGGCTCATCTAACTCCCGCGTCTGATTTCCAACACCCCAGAATGTCACAACTTGGGATGCAAAATCTGTACTTTCATTTCCCAACTCGAAATTTCTCCTGTATGCAACATTTTTAAGGATGTCATCTCAGGTTCTTGCAAGCTGCCCTTTATCTCTTGTTCTACATAGGAACAGGTGAAGACAGAATGGCATGAAACAATATCTACATCATGTATCGATCACCAGTGATGGTCTCCTAATCATCAGATGCAAGGAAGTTTTCACAAATATAAGAGAATACGTAGTCATTCCCTGACAAATATTTCTTGGCTTATTACACACCCTACACATCAAACTGGACCACCCTTCTCACCACCAACTAAAGTTGCAAGTTGTATCAAAGTATTTCTTCACTCCAGACAGCAACAAACATATTGAGGATATATCATCATCCTGCTATCTATGTTACTACTTATAGAAAGTAACCCAATCAAGCTCTGAATCCCCGGCATTGATTGACTCAGTATTTAGTGTCAATATATTAAAACTTAACCGTTAACTTATCCTGCTATTACATGAAACAGGCACCTCCTTCACATTGACTGCCATCATCCCCAACAAGAAGGGACCAACATTACTTGACAACATAGTTCAAATGTGCATTGATATATGTCCACACAAAGGCCCAAACAGAATAGTCTGAACTGATCCTGCTCCGGGATTCATCAGTATTAAAAGACAACCCCATTTCTGTATCATGTATGACCAAGGAACAAAGACTTGGACAGTGGAATGGAAGTGGACAGGAAATAAAGCAACAGATCAATTACACATACCGTTGCGGAATATACAGTGTCGACTAAGAACAGAGCTGCTTATGAGAGTGAACTGGAGATGTGGATCATGAATGGCTGGCTGATACCATATACGCAAGACTGATTGGGGCACCCAAGAGAATTAATACCCTTAATGGCCGTTGCACAAGCCACCAAAGCTAAGGTATGGCCAGTGATGGACTATAGGGAGATAAATCAATACATAGATGCCTTTATGGTGGATACAAACGTGTGGTGCTGAATGAATGAGGGAATGGTGGTAACAAGGAGCTAATGTGGCTCTGCTTGACCTGTGAAAAGCATATCTTCAAATACAAATTCATGAGACATTATGGCCTTTCCAAATGGTTATCGTCAAAGGAAAGAGGTACTGCTTGACGCGTCTGGGGTTTGGCCTTAATGTGGCTCACCTAATTATGAAATCAATCATTAAGACAGTGCTAGATCAGGATGAGCTGATGAAAAGAGCTGCATCGGCATATGTCAATGACATATATGTAAATGAGGACATACTTTTGGCGAATTAAGTCAGGTGCAAAATAGAATCCTATGGCTTGTCTAGCAAAGACCCTATTCAATTAAAGGATGGGGCCGATGTGCTTGGGCTTAAAGTCTGGTGGGGAGCACAACACATTGCAGTGGAAGTGAGGGAACTCAGTTCCAGAAGTCCTCGCTACACTAACACGAAGCACAGTATTTTCCGTATGTGGGAAGTTAGTGGGGCACTTTCCCATCTGCAGGTGGCTCTGTGCAGCCACAGGAATGATAAAACGATGAGCAAGCATGATAACAAATGAGTGGCATGACACTATAAAAGACGCACCTCTTACACAGATGATTGTTGAAATGCTGACTAGAGCGCACCAAGACAACCCTATTCGGGGAGATTGGTGCATGACTGGAGGAGAAGTCAAGGCATGGGTTGATGCAAGCTCCCTGGCAATAGGTGTGGTGCTGGAAAACTGTGGAGTTATACTAGAAGATGGGAATTAGATGACGTGTTGAAAGGTATAAATCTGGCATTACAGTGGTGGGCCAAGGTGGCACACCTATACACAAACTCGGTATGTGTGTACCAATGGCTACAGAATATTCTGAGAGGCAAGACCTGATCATCCTGGCATTTGACGTTCGACTTACTTCATCCAGAAAGTATGTCCTGCAGTGACAAAAGCGATGGTTAGATCGGCCATACAAGTTTGCGAGGAATACTGTGCGGTGGACCCTGCCCCAGTCCAGTGGAACAAGGGCAAGCTTGGGGTAGACAAAAACTGGTGGCGACTGGACATGACACATCACAATGTCAATCACTTGCTAACTTTGACAGATTGTGGCCCGACGAATTTCACTGTATGATGCACACTGGTGCGACAAGATGCATTATCGATTATACAACAATTACAAGCTATCTTCTATGAACGTGGTCCCCCCATTGAAATATTGACAGACAACGCTCCAACTTTCTGTAGTCGAGATTTTCAGGACTTTGCAGTCAAATGGGGAGTGTGAGTAAGGTACATACACTCCAGAGGGTAATGGGATAGAAGAGCACTGTCAACACACGGTTAAAAGGATAGCAGTCAAAACACGGTGCCCCATTCAAGAAGCTGTGTATTGGTACAACATCACGCCCAAAGATGATGTAACACCATCAACTGCGCTGGTCAATGGAATATATACATACAGACAGCGGATAAAGGGGATTGATCAAGTAATGCCAAATATTCCAAAGAATACCAAAGAGCCATATAAAATTGGTGTTCTTGTATGGGTCAAGCCCCCAAATGGATGTTGTACCACTAGATTTAGCAGAGGATGAGTTGATGGAGTTATTAGCTGCCAAACAGTCTGGGTCAATGGTGTTCCACACCACATGAAAAACCTTCATCAATGACATGAGTTAACTGTCCCAGAAGTAAAGCATCACAGCGAAGATATGTCGTTTGATAGTGATTTGGAGACAACAATGTTTTGCACCATGCAGTCAGATGGTCTGCTCCCTGTATCAGAGAGTACAGATTGGACGACAAGGAAGGTTGTGATGACACTGAAAATGCCAAGGACCCGCAGAACATAGACATGGCAGTATTGTCACCAGAAGCATCCCCTCCACCTCTACAAAGGAGTGTTCATCGAAGGTGTTCTCCCCTCACTGTCATCTATGTGATCATGAGATCAGGGGGGAGTGTGAGGAACGAGAAGACTTACCTCTCACAAAGCAAATTTGTTTGGCATGTCAGGTCCTGTTGAAAGATTGCAACCAGCATATTAAGAGAAATGGATTATTCCAAAATTCCTATATCAAGGGCAGACATCCAAAAAAAAGACTAAGAATTCAAACCAGCTTGAATTTGTAAAATTAGAAGTCTCGGGCGAATGAGAAGTAAGTCTCATATGCAAATTTTAGTTGCCCCCAATGCAGGCATAAATAGCGAGTCTGTGAGGAAGACAGCAGAACGTTTGTTGGCATGACAGCGTATGTGTGTACTGATGAGAACGAGAGAATAAGGAAGAGGTCACTCAGTTGGTAGAGCATATGACCGGAAAAGAAAGCAAGCACTTTAATCCATTTCAGTCATCGCAAACAATGGGCGAACTGAATTACCTACACAATCTCCATTAAGGCTAGTTGTTTTTTCCTTATTGAGATTCACTTGTCTGCGGGAGTTGGTATCCTATTGTTGATATTAATTCAACTAGATGTACGACGATCCATCTTACTGGTGGTAGGCATATTTGTTGCTTCTTTGAACTTTGGTTTTTCTAAAATTTGTTGTTTGCTATGTAATGGGTCACTTTGTTCTGTTCATTAAAGCTTTTGTTAAGGTAACTTCAAGTTCAATTATTCCTTTAAAAGATACTAATTATAATAGTAATTCTAACTCCACCTTCTGTAACTGTAGGAATAGAAAAGCTGTCATTTAGAGGGTGATTAATTACCTAGACAGTTACTGTGTTCATTAGTGAATTTGGTTATATAGTGAGTTCAATCTTTGGGCCGAGTAGCATAAATTTGGATTCTACAAAAACAGGACAAGCACTAAAAAACACAAATATCACTAGACTTGGAGAGTAGAATGAGAAAATCTACCCCTGTAGATTAAATGTTTGAAATTTTCTAAAAGTTATCTGGATTGACAGACACCTAAAGCAAGCAGGAAGGTATAATTAAATGCCAGAGTAACAATTTGGATATTAATCAGCATATAAATAATGGCAACTGCTCATGCCAGAAATCCAGACAGAAACTATCAAGGTATATATGGGAAGAGAAGGATAAATGTGAATAAACATCTGAAGTGAGTTCGTAATCTGTGAAAAAGGTATTTGCTTTAATGGAAGAGTGAAAAAAAAGTAATTTGTGTTGAAAAGAGAAATTAAGTTGTGGTCAAAAGAAATTAGTGACTCTATTGTTGGACGCAATTTCAGATTGGGCGTTTCTTCCTCCTACACCAGTTTCTTGGTATTTATCGTCGTTCTCTGCCTTATATCCACTTTGTTCGTTCGTTCTGTCACAACTGCACGTATCATACGATGTACCCCAACAGAACTCACTCTTTTCTCCAAGATGGTCTCGTTTGATGGAACAAGGCACTCACCTTCTCTCAAATAGAAGTCCTACATGCCATAGCCAGATCAACTCTCTCACTTCAAGATGCCAGCAAAATACCATTCACCACTTCCGTTCCTCAACTCGGGTTTTGGTTCACTATGTCTGCTACATAAATATCACTGTGTTTTCTGATCAGAGGAGATTATTGATCAGAAGTGAAAGCATAAAAATAAATTTTGGTTCCGCTATCTATTGATAAATGGTATATATATATATATATATATATATATATATATATATATATATATATAATTATTTATTTAAAAAAATTTATAACATAAATATGTTATAAAATCACTACACTTGGGATTAAAATGTATACATATATATTGTCAGAGGACTGGATGAAATAACGTCTATTCTAACGTAATTTCAACGAAGAAATAAATTGAATAACATCTGTATTTCTCCTTTTCTCCTCAGTAATTTTATAATTTTAAACTTAATAGTGATTAAATTTGGATTTTAAAATTGGCAGTTTTTAATTTTAATATCAAATTTTATCATATAATTTAATAATTATTGGTTAGAATAAATTCTTTTTTAATATTACCTGTATTTTAAAGATCTTAACATGACTTCGTTGTCAAGCTTTTTGAATTTACCTATACTTGTATTTTGATTGGTCATTCTAGCTTTTGTAACGTTTTCCCCTTGCGAAGGATTGTTATTTAATATATATATATATATATATATATATATATATATATATATATATATTTGCGTATTATGCAACTTTTGAAGACCTAATTTTGAAGCTAATTTTAAAGGGGGTTGCATACACGAGATATAAAATTAGTGTATGTACTGCTGGCCCTGGCTATGCCATTGACCAAACTATCTATCCATTTATTGTAGTTAAAATAGGTTCAAAATTAGGTCTTCAAAGGTTGCATGATATATGAGTATATACAGTGTATGTGTGTGTGTATCTAACAAAGACTCAACTCAACTCAAGCATGTACAGAACAAAACAGGATTATAAGCAGGTGAGTATAAACGAGAAGCCGGGTGGGAGTAAAATTTAAAGAAAATGGAAGGAATTTAAATTTATTTGTTGGGCTTGGTTTATGCTGGTTAAAATATGAACAACAAAGTTTAACAGATTATAGATATTGACTGGGAAAATAAACCTACTGTACTTCAGTTTTGCTATATGTTGTATACAGCGAATAAACCCCTATTATCAGCCCCATCACTAATCAATAAAGCGTTGTTCCCCCTTTATTTCATGTTGTAGAAAAAGGCTGCACGCTGTATTGAATAAACCCTATCCACTGACTCCATGTTGATAACTGGATATAAAAAGTGGCAACGACCAGGTGATTGAACTTTTATAGTCCCATAAGTACATTAACACTTCAGAAGCAAACTCTTAGAGAAAACAAGTAAGGAATAAGCAAGTAAGGTATAAGCAATCCTAGTTGCTTTAGCAACCCTTAAAATTGTTTAAACAATTTTAAGGGTCGCTAAAGCAGCTAGGATTGCTTATTTCAGCTGTTTTGTTTTGGGTTTTAAAAAAATATCTTCACATTTTCCTCCTTGAACGAATTATAATGACTGCGTATGGCAAAATGGAAGAATATGTGGGGTCCGAGAAGTGGTCCCAATAACATGGAAAGATGGGAACTGTACTTTACAGCATATCCCAGAGAACACACAGAGGAGGAAAGCCATATTATTAAGCGTGATAGGTCATACAACATGAGCTTGTTCGGGATTTAGTAGTTCCAGAGAGACCAACAAATATTCAAAAATAGCGGAAATTTTAAGAAACCACAACTGTCTGAATTAGTCCAACATTTTAAGTTCTACGAATGGGCCCAGAGAAAAGACGAAACAGTAGCAGATTTTGTGGCTGACTTAAAGCACTTGTCGGAGGTCTGTAACTTCTGGGATACTGAAAGGATCATAATGAGGGACAGAATTGTTTGTGGGATAAGGGATGAAAATGTGGGTACCAAAGAGGTACCAAATGTATTGTTTAATAATACTTTAAAAAGGGGAGGAAAAAAATTTAAAAAGAATAAAATGAGATGGGGAGGAGAAACAAAAGGTTAATTATATATACACCAGGGTCAAAGTTAATTTAAAATATTAAGACTTTCTTATGAGCTCTATATAATGTTATTATGCAATATCACAATTAAGCAGTAGAGAATGATTAGACCCCTAAATTAGGACGTTTTTCTATCAGAAAATGGTAAGTAAAGCTTATATTATATTAACCTTCTACCATTGCTTTTTTTTCTTAATTTTGTAATAGTAACATGCACATGATTCAACTGTTCTGGGTAGACTTGGACTGGGTATAATTTTACCAAAAAGAAGAGGCAGAGAGCGATACTGCTCACCTCATATTAGAGACAAACAAATAATAGTACTGTTTTATAAAATGTGGAACATAAGTTCGCAATAAATACTTCTAGCATCACTTATTGGATAAATTCACAAGTAACCATAAATTGCAAATTGATAGTTTGCATAAATAAACATATTTTTCAAGTTTTATGTTAAAAGTACAGTTTTAAAATTGTTTTTTCAGTTAATGCAGATATTAGTTGAATTTTATTTGTGTTAATAAACAAATAAGATGAGAAATACTTCATTCAAAGGAATATTTTACACTGAACACTTCATCTAATTTTCATCAATCTTCTAAAACCATTTTCTGTGATTGCCATAAAAAAAAATCATAATCACATTTTTTTTTTATTAGCTAAAAAATGCTTGTTGGATTAAAAGTTGACAAGCTCTTGAAATGCAAGGACTTTACCTTCAGGTCTGCGGCCACCAAATATAATAGCATCAATTGGCACTCCTTCAGCAGTTTCCCAAAGTTCATCCATATTTGGGCATTGATTAGCAGGAGTACAAAACCTACCAAATGAATTTGTTAAAAATGCTTTTGATGCAGAAAGATTAAGGTTATATACATATTACAGACATATCCATGTGCAATACCATCAGTAGTGACTCAGTCAAAATTCAAAAGTATCTATAGATATAATTTTTATTTTTTCATATAAAATTAGCTTGAAAGGTTTTTCAAACTTTGAAAGAAGTAGTTACTGTAGTTGGTTAACATCAAATTGTTTATAATTAATCTAAAAATCCTCTACACTTTTGCAGTTTGACAGTACAATATAGTTCAATAATAAATTTGGCTAAGGATATAAAGAAATTGGTTAAAATTTAGACATACTTGATAAATAAAAGCATTATTTTGAATTTGGAAGAATTTGCTTTGTTCTTATCTATAATAACTGCTCTAAAATTGTCTGTAAAATATATTTCTATAATAACTACTTAATATATATTATGCTGAAATTTGCATTTCCAATATAATAGATTGAGAACTGCAGTAAAACTTTCATATCAGAATATTTTCTTTAAAGTCTGCAGAAATAGTAAAAGCATTATGAATATTGTAGGTATTTTGATAGGCATTAACTATTAATGGATAAAGAGATAACCGAGGAAGCATTATTCAATTTAAAGAACAAAAAGATTATTATTATTTTATTTTAGATATTTGAACAAAAAGAATATGCAAAAGAAGCAGAAATTTTACCTAGAATTTGGATGAGCTGCTGTACGCCCACTTTCTGGAGACCACTGATTGATTCCAAGCCAAGAAGAAATTTCAACCTCTTTGTAATTTTCTTCCTCCAAGCCTTCCCAGAAGAAGCCACCATCACTAGTGGAAGCAACATTGGTGAAAATGGTATTCCGTTGAATAGTTTCCATGGCATTTGGATTAGTTTTATAGGATGTTCCTGAAATTCAATTAACATAAATAAATCATAAGAAATCAATTATCAAATACTTTCCTACTTTATGGAAAAAAAGAGATTTTGACTAATACTTTTTTGGAATGATATCTTTAGTGAGTATGATTTGCCGCATGCAGGGTCATTGTGATATACTTTAGCAATAAGTTTTGTGATCATATTTTTAAGAGGTGGATCATATTCACCTTGTAACTACTGTTTCTCTGCATTTGATAAAAGTTGTTGTAACTCTGAGACAGCCACAAACAGAGAGGGAGGTGCCCCATCAGTTTCCTTACACAGCAAAAATATCATACCATCGATTATCAGTTCCAGCACATCTGGAACCTCAGTTTTATACTCCTAATAAAGTGTGTTGTGCTGACCCCAGACATACAAGCCAAGCACTTGAGCCTCACTTTTTAACCACACTGATACCTTCCATGTCAACTAGTAGTTGACTAAATGTTGATAAGTATCTATGGCACACATGCAATAGAGACTTTCATCATCATATGTCATCTGTATATGCTGGTGATGCCTGTTGAATGGTATCATCTGAAAGTACTGCATCCACAATTGATTTCATTATTGCTGGCGTCACATTCAGTTCAAACCTTTGTGTTAAACAATATTGCCCCATGAAGAGCAGCATCTGGAATGGTCACAATGACTTGTGTATGCACACTTTCAAGTAAATTTTCTGCAGATGAGGAATGGAGACATTGGACCTTTTTTTTGTCACCACTCCTTATGTGCACACATTGGCATCAGCTGTGTGAGCATCAATGTATTTGTTCAGCTTACAGTAGTCCAACACTGGATATGCACCTTCTTATTCCCTTGCACCACTGCCATCAATAGGGTTAGGCCCTTTGGAAGACCTAAATTCTTTTTTGGGGTTAGGTTAGCAATCATCCGTTGTCTAGCCATGTATGCAAGTCACATTTATATTTCTTTCCAACTTGTTTAGACATGGGATACTCAGGTAGTGCATTTTGCTCCAGTGGTTAATCATTTGTCAGTCAATTTCCAGGCTGCATTCTAGATCTTTGCATCCATCTTTCTGATCAGGTCGAATCCCAGCAATTTACTGTCCACAGCTTTACATCTAAGACTGTGAATTTAACTGGGTTCATGTCATCTATCTTTAGCTCTATGGTACCAATACCTAAACTTTTAAGGACCTGTCCATTGGTCATTAGCACATTCATATTCTTTTTGCTCCAGGCAAATCATTCTCAAATCAATCAATATCATACATGGCTTCCATTTATGTGCATTTTTATCACTGGAATTGCCCACTTTATTTCTTTTGTGGGAAAGAGACTGGCACCAATGTCTTGTCCCTTATCACTGCACAGGTATATGACCTAATTCTCAACATTAAAAACACTGTACTTATTGGTAGGCCTTTGTGAATAGCTGATGTGTGAACCTGCAGGTCAATATTGGCAATCCTTAGCATAGTGATTAGGTCCAGGCAACTTATGACAGCTAATGTTGGCAAGACACTTAGTGAAGGGTAAATATATCTTGCAAATATTTTTTCAATTGTCATTTCATTCTGCATAATTTCATATGCCCTAAGCAACAATTGGCTTACAATCATCTTGTCCATGCTCAATGATGCCTGCAATGTGTGCTTCATGTTTTGGCAGTCCAGTCACAAAAGCACATGTTCCTATATCCTGTAAAACAATAAAACAAGCTTTCACAAGTCTGCAAGATATACATCGACAAGGTGCAGATGATGAATCAAAAACAGCTTGTAGAGCTTTCTTTATTTGTATAACATCTGACTTCTCCTCACTAAACTGTTTATACATGGTGAAATGCCTAAATGCTCAGGTACAGTAGAATAATGAATCCCAGTTTGTTGATCTTGTACATTCTGTAAATAAGCTCTACTTTTTTGAGCCATTCAAGCTGTCAAATTTGGGAATCAGTTTTAGGTCAAATGACCTGTCTGCCATGTCTTAAAAATTGCCAAAATAGCTTGTAAAAGATAATTAAAAAAAATAATTTCTTAAAAAGTCACTCACTTACAGCCACCTCAAGTCTGTTTATAACTATTATTTACCATATATACTCATGTATCCTGCAGCTTTTGAAGACCTAATTTTGAAGTTAATTTTAAGTGGAGGTTCATCATACACAAGATATAAAATGAGCATTGTCTATGCTGTTGACCAAACTATATATCCATTTACTGTAGTCAAATTAACTTCAAAAGACAAAGACACAATTGGGGAATAAAAATGTAGCTACCAACACAAAAGAGTAGTTTACTTTGTGCTACATCCCCCTGTAGTGGAATGTGGCACAAAGCTAGTTTAAAGTGTGGAGCCCAAATGTGTATACAAGAATTGCCCAGTAACTCCAAACACTGTCATGTTGGCACTGATATACCACCAACTCTTGTGATTTGGTATAATGAGGGAGGTGCTACCGCATGATTAGAATTCCTGGGACTGCACATCTCTCATTTATTTGTGTTCTGTCTGAAGACAAAGACACTATTTGAGAGATGATAATTGTAACCACTGACCCAAAAAGTGTGGTTTGCTACTAACTCAGAACATTTCAGATTTTAAAGCAGTCTCACTAAGCTTTTCTATTCACAAAGCAATTAAATTGATTAACATGTTCTCCACAACAGTCTATTTACTTTGGAATGTTTAGCTTGTGAAGAGTGAAACTGATTTACATTTTCATTGACCTCATTCAGTGGAGAGGCATTTTTTTCACAAAAAATGTGACATTGGAATTCGAGGTATATCAGCATTTTCTTCCGTACATAAGTATCATTTATTCTGAAATTAAACTCACTGTTTGCAGGAGCACTTGCTGTATTGATTAGGGAGCTATATGATGTACCATTCCTTATTAAAGGCTTCATGAAGGCAAACTTGGGTCAATGTAAATACAGTCCAACATAACTACTTGCAGAAATTCAAATTTACTGGAGTTGTTTATGCTTTGAAGTTTTGTTAAATGTTCATCCATTAAGTTTTTTATTACATTTTTTTCTATCCAAAAGTAAAGCACAATCAGATAAAGAAAACATCTAAATCAAGTGTTCCCACCACTTTTTGTCTTGTTTACTAGATTCTATAAAATTCACCTCCAACCTACCCTTTAAGAATTCAGTTTTCAGGCAAAAAGGAATCTTTTTTTAGAAGTAACAGCAGACAAATTCAATCATACTTTAAGGATAATGGGAATAAATATTAAATTATTAGCAAAATTGATCACCACTTTCTTGTCTGATTAAGTACATCTTACAAAATTACTTTCATTTTTTGTATATGTAGAAAATATTCTCTTGGCATAGAAATGTATCAAGAAAGTTAAGCATATCTTTTGGCCAGTTAATCCACTAGATAGCACCACAGACCTAATATAACCCAAAAAATACATTTTAAATAATTTAAATGTCTTCTTGTAACATAAATTTCAATTTTATTTGAATGCTAATCCAAATTAAAAAAATTAATTTCTATATATAAACAAAGTTTTAGGCATTTTTAAAACATTAGCATCACACATTGATTCAGTGAAATGCCATTATAGATACAAAATGTAAACAACAAATTTAAATCTCTCTTAAAAATCCAATATTTATTCTAGGGACATATTTTAGAGTCATTTAGTAAATTTAATGATTAATTAACTGGATTTTGTAAAAGTAATGTTTATGTTTTACTTAAAACTCAATGAAAACATTTATGTTTATTTATGAAGGATAGCCTGTGGGATCATAGGTCAAAAATAAAATGTATAATCATACTCATTAAAAAGTGTGTGAAAAATTAAAAATAAAAATGAAAGAAATACAAATCACCAACAGTACAATAATCAAGACATTGGTATTTATGTTTACAAATAAATTTTCTTTAACTTTATATAACCAATAGTTTAAGAATATAATTTTTTTTATTCTAGACAATTTTATGAAACTTGGTAGAATGAATAATTTTATTTTTATACTACATTAGGAGTATTTTTTTTAGTGTCATGATACCTTTGGGTTTAATACATTGCTTTTATTTTTTTTTGTATCTGTTTGATGTCAAAAAATATCTAATAGCACCCAATAGTGTGTTTTTTAAAAATTTATTCTGAATTTAAGAGCTATTGAATTATCACATATCATTAATTTCTAATAGGGAAATGCAGTCAAAGGCAGTAATCCAGAATTATTTTCTTTTCGAACATCCATACCAAAAATAATCTAACTGTTGCTAAAATGAAAAAAAAAAAAATTAAATTATTTTAAAAAGTTCACAAATGTCTTGAGTTAATAAAAAGAACCTCTCACAAAAAGCAATGTGATGAATTTCAAAATCACATTGGAAAATTACAAGTAATTTAAAAACAAAATAAAAATAAATATAAAGTGTAGATTTTTTTCTGTCTAATCTGAAAAAAAATGTATTTTTATTAAATTTTTAAGTTTTAATGACTTCCATAAGTTCACATTGATATTGCATAAATGTTTTACTGAAAAAACAGCTTCAAGCATTTTGCATAACTGTAAAAACAAATTGAAATCAAAAGAAAGCAAAACAAAGAAAAAAGAAAAGAGACACAATATCATCCTGAAATAATAATAATGATAATAAAGGAAAATATGCTATAAAACAGGAAAAAAAAGGCATTTTCAAAAGAACCAAGATGTTAAAAATGCTGTAAAGACTTTGAAATGTAAATGTTATAGAAAGTTAATTTAGAACACAAAATACAATCTTTTTTTTTCTCTTTAAGAGTACAAAAGATATCAGATTATTAATAGAAGATAGAATTAAGAATGTCTTGATCTAAAGGTTTGTTTTATCAATAACAAGACAGCATGAATCTATGTAAGTTTACCAAAATTGCTCAGTTTGCTTAATAGACAAACTTAGAACAATGACAGCAGTCAGGGTACTGAAAGATGAAACGAGTGTGAAGTTTTTTAATTTAGAAGTGCATCGGGAAATGGGTCAACCCATTCCTAATAAAAGTATGTTAGTACATTCACACTAGAAAAACAAATACATCACCAATTCTTTATATAAAGAGCAGAGTAGACAGAACAGAGCGGAGAGAGCAGAGCAAAGTTGGGTTAGAGACAGTGAGGAAGTGACGTCAGTGATTGGAACAAAGTGTCTGCTAACATGTGCTGTTGATATAAGTACTCTTGCTGCTACTAATATTATTATTACTACTACTAAGGATGGGAACATAGACAGTTGTAGTAGTTATGCTAAGAACAGACCAAAAAGGGTTAAAATGAAGCCACCTTTCTCCTTTAACAAAATTACACAAAGTATTTTTTGTTTTGTTGATCATCATTCATATACAAGAGACATTCAACTTTTGCCATAAGAATTGTATTATTATATGTATTGTTGATGTGTTATATATATATATATATATATATATATATATATATATATATATATGTAACTTTTGTCCCTCTAAAATTGGATCGACTTGGTCATATTTATTTGCTGTTAACCTGATTCTCACCCAACAAGCTTGCAGGTAGACCAATGGAGAGCTTTCAGAATTCTACGACCTGATAATTACTCGCCAGGATCAAAAAATGAGAACATGGCTGGCGAGTGGAATCGAATCAACATTTGAAACTGGAGACAAAGGTCTAACCTGTAATACTGGACCATACAGAACTAATGGCCAGTCTTGTGGATGATGTTGGCTTAGTAGGGTTAGGATATGGTGTCACATGGATGCCTTGACCAGAGATCACATTACAGTTGACACCGTGTGAGATGATCGGCATTACATTGCTACAAAATATGCATGTTGCCACACAAATTCTTTTCACATTAGGCAGACAATGCCTTCCTTCAGCAACTCCTTCATTACACAAATTGGATGAAAACTACCCTGATAAATTAAAAAATACAGATATCAAATGGGTAGGGTGAAACAGATTCTACCAAAAATATTTCCACAAAGTTTTCTAATAAAATAACCTATTCAGTATGCAATTCATTCATTAATGAATAAGTACTGAAAATTTGAATCTAATAATTCCCTGATTTTTGGCAAATATTTTAAAATGGGATATAGTGATTTTTTGCTTTCATTTGGAAAAAAGCCTACATTTTAATGGTACCTATAATCCACAATAAATTACAATTATGTTTTGAGGTATTAGTTTTCATACTTTTTAAATAGATAAGCTAGTTTGGTAACCCATTACATCACTGATGACAAGATGATTAATTTCAAATATTTTAAATGGACAAATATTTATTATAAAATATATTGCTTCAGAAAGGGTTCATGAAAAGGCTGCATATTTTGGCTTATATGTTTTATTTTGGTTAAGAGGTTGCCCCTTGAGACACAGATATCCATTTCAATTTCATTCAGATTACGAGTGTATGCATGTTTGTGTGTGTGTGTGTGTGTATATTTATATTTTAATTCAAAGACAGACTGAAAAATATTTGCTCCAAATTAAAAAAAAAACCTTTAAAAAGATTTATTACCAAATAATTTCTGAAAAGTTCAATAAAATCTACTAATTATACAAGTCAAAAAATTAATGGGTCACTATGAAATTAGTTGTACCAATTTCCTTCTCATTCCATTTGTACCTGAATTCACTTTCATGGCCATTATTTAATTTTTAACTTAACCTAAATTCACTTTATCATCATAAGTAATAAACTGGACATTTAATTTGTGGCAATCTCTATACTTTTCAGGCACTAACAAATAGACATGAATAAACCGATATTGATACATGAATAGACTGATGTCAATAGATAGAAACAGAGTGAAATAATTATCAGTAAGATACTAAAAGGTAAGAAAAAGAAAAGCTAATTATTTTTTTTTTATTTTACCATATAAACATGTAAATAAAAGAATTTGACAGAAATTAAGCTGTTGATAAATTTCTTTTCTTTTTTTTTTCTTTCTTATCTCTATGTTTATGATTGCTCAGCCCAGATTAGGGGTTGTCCAGACTGAGTGAGAGGGGAATGTATCAGTCAAATTGTATGTGTATGTGCATTTGCTTGTGTGTGCATTAAATGGAACAAGCACATATAAGTCACTCATACACAACAGAGATATATGCATATATATTATGCATGTGTATACAAAGTCCTACACACACAAAATGAGAGAGATGGAGGCTTATCTTTTCTTTTATAATATAAATATCCAAATATTCACTTACCTGGAGCAACTCCAAAGAAGCCAGCTTCAGGATTAATGGCTCTCAGTTTTCCTTCACGATCAAATTTCATCCAAGCAATGTCATCACCAACACAAGTGATTTTGTAACCTGGCAATGTTGGATTCATCATAGCAAGATTTGTTTTACCACAAGCACTTGGGAAAGCAGCAGCAATGTACTTCTTTTCACCTTTTGGGTTCTCAATACCCAAAATCTGATAAGCAAAAATAAAATTCAACAAAATACATTGTTGTTTATTTAACAATAAATGAATAAAAACACTGTAATGTGAAAAAATATTATTTTTTAATTGATTTTTGGAATTTATTATTATTACAGTTCTAATAACGAATAAATTCTTTTATGCTATGCTAACTCAGATATTCTTTCATGTAGTGCCAAACATTTTCCAAGTGACTCTTATAAGTTAGCTGTACAAAATATTACTGTAACACTATTTAGCTATGGTAATAGAAATTAAAACAAGAAATACTGAGAATGCAAAGAAGATATCTTGAAAGATATATGATATTAAAAAGATTTTATTTTATTTCCAAAAAAAGTTACTTTTCACAAAGTCCTGTAAATTAGCATAGACAGTAGATGCGTAGAAAAGCCATATGTGAGATTTTGACAAATTGATTAATGTTGTTTGTAAAAAAAAGAATGCTTGCTGAGAGATTGAGATATCGGGCAGACCATATGGCGGGCATAAAAATTTCGGCCGATACGGGGTAGAGAGAATCAATATTAACTGTCTTCCCAAGATATATTTTTTGAGTGTCGGCAAGGCAAAGCCATATGGTATTTGTGGGAATTTCGGCATGAGAAATATTTTATTCCGATACGAGTTGGAGAGAATTGTTATTATTTACTTTTCCAAAGTGTCATCTTCAGGTGCCAACATGTTGAGTAGCAATATGGTGATTTTGGGCACGAGAAAAGATATCATGGAAGAATTGTGATTTGGGAGATAAGGAATTTAATTTTTCATGAAGCCAAGGGTTCCAGTAAAAGCTAACTTCATGAAGGGACCAGATGGCAGACTTTGACAAGTGATTGATGGAATTTGTAAAGGGTGCTGGTTAAGAAGACGCAGAATAACCAAAAGATCTGAGAGATTTTAAGTGGCAATGTGGGATTAGTAAAAATTTTGGCCAATGGAAAAAAAAGAATTTTGTAAACAAAAATTCTGGGTTATAATTTTAAGGAGGCCAGCTTAGCCACACCCGCACGGCCAGGATGCTATTGGTTGAGTGGTAGCAATGGTAATAGGCAGAGGTAATTTGATGAGGACTGGGAAGTTATTAATGCCCACTAAAGGGATTGGTCCTAGGTATCAATGTGAGAGAGGGAGAGTTTAGGAGGATAGCTCTCCTCCGATCTCTCCTCATGGACAAGGAGATCCCCACAAAATGGAAAGTGATTAATTTTCCAAAAATGGGAAGTAATAAATTTGCCTAGCCTGGTAACAAAGAGATTTCTTGTGGGAAATCGAGGTTTACTGAAAAAACCCCAGAATGCATCTAACCTTGCACCGGTTTTTAGTCGATACCCATATAAACGAATGTCCTCGGGCCATTCGACAGTGACTGTTCAGTCAGAGTTGAAAATGAGCTGGGAGGAAAAACACACTCCTGTATATGACAGACGGATAAAGTTGATTTGTTATTTTTTATCATACTTTTTTTTTTCTTTACACTTGTGTGATATCACCACCAGTCTTAAAGTACAGCCCAATGCCTGATTGATCTTGTCTGCCTAAGATCAAAATCACAACGTGGGTAGGTTAGACTTGAGATCGAATCAGTTACTTCGGTAACCAGACGTTGGAAGTGAGCTGGGAACAACGGAATTGATGTCGAACCGGTTGCAGCTGGTGTGAGCTGTTAGCATCAACCGACCATCCCACTCGGTACCCTGACCAAGGGATTCCGCCAGGTAACGATGACCACGATCAACTGGAACACAGGCTGATGGCAGCAACTAAGAGTCAACCCCAAAATGCCGGTGGAAGAAACATTACAGTTTTGTGCTGCAACTGAGAGTTGACCATGGGCCGAAGCTCAGTGTCACATATTGGTGCCATGACCAAGATTCGACCCTAAACTAACCACTGCCACAGGAGTTGCAGAGAATTTCACCCAGGACAACACATGGCGTCTCAAGTAGACAAATGGAAACAGTCTAGAGTGGGAACCAAAGGACTTTGATAAATTATAACCATACAGTTCCAGACCCTCTAGATCAACAGCCCAGAAGCACAGAGGAATGACCTGGAAATCAACTGTCAGGTGAGACACGTTTTTTCAGTTAATCTCCCAATAATTTTTCGATTGTTGCTGCTCTTGATTGTGTTTTTTTGTTTAGAATTGGGTAGATGTAGAGGAAGAGGGGGTTGAACCCAGGTTGCCAGTAGACCTGAGGAAATTGTTGGGCAGACATAGGATTCCAGCCTTTGATGGTAATTCAAGAAATTTTAGAGATTGGTTGGCAACTCTAGATAAGAGCCACATAGTCTATGGACTCTTGGTCAAAAACCTTGTATTTGGAATATGATGCCATGAGAGGGAAAGCGTCAGAGTTCGTAAAGAGGCTCTTAGCCAGTGAACCCCACTTGTCATGGGAGAGGCTAGAGGTATTACTGACTTAGGAATTTGCTGATGAGGGGACAGTGATAGAAGCCATGAGACCCCTCCTGAAGATGGCGCAGCTGAAAGACGAAACCCCTGGAGAATTAGGAACCCAAGTGGAGAAGCTGTCTTCATTAGCTTTCCCAGAGGAAGTAAGACACAATGCAGTAATGCAGGCCCAGTTGGCCGATCTATATAAAGAAGCGCACAGTGACGAGCGTATTCGCCATGACGTAATGAAGGAAGGACGGCTAAGATTGTTGGAGGCAGTGGCGATGGCTAAAGAGAGCCAGGGAGTTTGGGAGAAAGTAAGGAGTAGGAAGGCACAAGAGCAAAGTTTGGAGGTTGGAAGAAAGAGGGAAGGAAAGAGAAAGCCCCATGTGGAATCAAAGGGTCAAGCAGGAGGTAGAAGAGCCTGAGGTATGGGAAGAGAATTCCAAAAGAAAGGCTTGGTCGACAAGGCATAGGTTTTATAAGCCCACTCCGGGTTGATACAAACTAGTCTGATGGACATGTGGGTATGAGGACCACAGTCGGGATTGCCCCCAGACTTTGATCAGGATAGATGTACTAGGTGTGGGAAGAAGGGACAACTAGCTAAGTGGTGCGGGATAAGGAAAGGTACCCCACCAATATTATTAAAGAAGGCTGCACCTGAAAGACAGGACCAGGGGAAAGTCAGCGGGCCACCCTGGAAATAAGAGGGAGGGTGGCCCAGTTAAAAAGAAGGAGCATGAAATGTTGGATATGTGGTCAGGTGGGCCACTTTGCAGTTAACTGCCCAACAAGAAGGTGCTGGTTTTGTTGAAGACCAGGATACCTGAAAAGGTATTGTGCTTTCAGAAATGGCAGAAAGAAACTGGGAAGGGTCCAGTCGGGACCACCCAGGCAGAAAAGACAAAGAACATCCCTTTGTGAGGAGGATGACGGGAGGTTGTTGCTGCCAGCACCTATGGCTGGGATAACACAGAGATGGGAACCTAGGAGAAGGAAGGCTAAGATGTTCACTTCATTAACACAAGAGAAGGAGTTGTCTTGTAAGGTGAAAATAGTGGGTATGGCAATGAAAGTTCTGATAGACACATGAGCATCTGTTTCATTGCTGAGGGAAAGAGAATACAGGTGGGTAAAACAGAAGGAAGGGATACGAAAAGTAGATATAGAGATCACACAGGCCCCCTGGAGATAAAAGGGATGGCGAGGCTTCCTGTGAGAATAGGAAAATTGAGAAGTACCCAGAATTTCTACATAACACACAATCTATGTACAGAAGCAATCTTGGGAGAAGATTGGCTTCAGAGCCAGAAGGCTCATATAGAGTTTAACCCCACTGTGTTGGTAGTAAATGGTGAGAGAACGCCATTGGGAGATCCACCAGAAGAAGTTATAACAATAGTGTTGTAGGAAGATATAAGGCTGCCCCCTAGAACAGCAGTATCAGGTAAAGGTAGACTGGTGACAGGGAAGAGAATGAGGAAAGGAACCCTTGCAATTGCTCCCCTGTAGAGGAGAAGGGCCCAGAAGAGAATGTGTGAGGCAGTAGTAGAGGCAGCTGAATTAGTGCCCATTATGACAATAATGGCCCACAAGACAATAATGGTTAAGAGAGGAGAGGAGGTAGGAAAGGCACTACCCCTGCGAACTCTGAATCGAGTGAAATTCAATGAGAAGCAAAGAAAATATGTAGAGCAACCAGAAGGAATAGCAGACGAAGAGATATTGGCACATGTTCATAAGAGGCCCCTAGTGGAAGAGTCAGTGAAAGAGATGGAAGCTGGGATGATAGAAAGACCAATTTCCCCTTGAAGCTTCCCAATCGTGATAATAGAAGCTTCCCAATCGTGATAAAAGAAAGATTGCAGGCACAATTTTGTGTAGATTTTAGGAAACTGAATTCCATCTCTAAGCCTTTGGCAGTGCCATTGCCACTAATTGATGACATATTGGCATTATCAGGGAAAGCGAAGTATTTCTCCATGTTGGACTTGAGGTCCGGGTATTCGCAGGTAGCCCTTGATGAGGCTGACAAGGAAAAAGCCGTATTTGCGTACCACCAGGGACTGTTTCAGTTCAGGATGATGCCATTCAGTTTGGCTAATGCCCTGGTAATATTCCAGCAACTTATGTCAATAGTGTTAGGGGGATGCAAGAGTTTTGCTATGGCATATTTAGACGATATTCTGATATTTTCAGAAACACCAGAACAACACTTTTTCCATCTAAAACAAATGTTGGGAAGACTAAGAAAGCACGGTTTAAAATTAAAATTATGAAAATGTCAGTTTCTGAAGGATGAGACTAGATATTTGGGCTTTGTTATAAATGGAGAAGGCATTACGCCTGACATGGATAAGGTGAAAGTTATAAGGGAAATGCCAGAACCTAAGTCAGTGAGACAAGTAAGAGGCTTTATAGGGGTTATAGGGTACTACAGACGATTCATCCCAGCATTCTCGAGAATTGCTATAGCCCTAGTAGCACTGACGAAGAAATATTTTAGGTTCAAATGGACAGAAGACTGCCAAAGAGCATTTAATACCTTAAAAGAGCAGCTGACAGCCGTTCCACTGCTGACGTACCCAGACCTCAGCAAGCCCACGGTGCTATACACTGATGCAAGTGGGCAGTGTCTAAGAGCAGTTCTCACCCAGCTGTGCCTCGATAAAGAAGAACCAGTGCCAAGCATACCAGAGGAAGTACTGATATACTTTCTCTCTCATAAGCTCTCAGAGACACAACAGAGGCAGCCAGTAATAGAAAGAGAGGCATATGCTATAATGTATGCTCTCCAAAACCTGGACTACTACTTGAATGGTGCTGTCTTTACTATAAAGACAGGCTATAGGCCCCTGCAGTACTTACTGCAGGTAGAATGGACAAATAATAAGAAGATTCAATATTGGGCACTAAAGTTAAGTGGCTACCACTGTAAGATAGAGTATTTGGCAAAGAAAATACCTGTGCCGATTTACTCTCAAGAATACCGAAACAACTAGAAGTAGAGCAGAGAGTGGATGATAAAGCTTACAGAATTGGAGTAATTAACTCCATAAGTTAAAGGATCAGACAAAGAAGGGGATGCACAGATGATAACTGACCCTTACTGGACAGAAGGGATTGAGAAGGAGCAAGGCAGACAGTGAGATAGCTGCTCTTAGAGAAAAGGTGGAGGCAGTATGCAATACTATTATTTCATCTATTATTGCATACCAAGTATGCAATAATAGATGAAAGGCTGTATTATCTCTCAGGTAGAGATGAGGAAGTTAAAGCCAAGTTGTATGTGCCAAAAAGTTTGAGGCCAGAGATATTAGAACAGTGCCACAAGAAGTTGGGGCACATGGGAATTGATAGAACATATGACCTAATAGGGAGAAAGTACTATTGGCCCAAATTGTACAGAGAGGTCACTAATTATGTTCAGTATAGTGTAGTTGCAGAGTAGAAGGCATGAAATGGCACCATTGGAAGGGATGGATGTGCTGAGCTTCCCCTTTCGAAAAGGTGAGTATGGATGTATCAGGACCATATGAGGAAACTGCATGAGGAAATAACTATATAGTGAGTTTTATTGATTGGCTAACAAATTGGCCTGAGGCATTTGCAGTACCAGACAAGAAGGCTAAAACTGTAGCCGACTTGATAATAAGCAAAATCTTCCCTAGGTATGGCGCCCCTGTGCAACTTGTCACTGATAGTGGCACAAAATATAAACAGCATAATGAGAGAAGTGCTGACAGGTTTGAACATATAATGAATATTAGAGCACATAAAAACATCTCCATATCACCCCCAAGGAAACGCTAAAGTGGAAAGGTTTCATAGAACCTTGGGAGATGTGTTAGCTAAACTGGCTACAGAAAATACAAGAAATTGGGATCTGTACTTGACACAGGCACTGGTGGCCGTGAGGTTTACAATAAACGAAACCTCCAGATTTTCGCCATACTTTATGTTATTTGGCAGAGACGTGGTCCTGCCTGTGGATAACTTGTTGAAGCCCCGAAGAAAGTATATGGGGGAAGATCATCATCAGCTGTTGCTGGAACAACAACATAAAATATTTGTACAGGCCAGAAAAGAATAAAGAGGGCACAGAAGAGAAGAAATGAGAGGGTGAATGCTGGAAGAAAGGTAGTAGAATTGAAGGTTGGAGACCCTGTCTACTATAAAATTCACCAGAGAGAAGGAAAGCTGGACCAGAGATGGGAACCATACTACCAGATAGTGGAGCAGATGGGTCTAGTATCATATGTAATATGGGATCAAGTGGCAGGGCAGACAAGTAGGGCCCATGCCAATGATCTGAAGAAAGCTGAAATAGCCAATCTAGAAGGCAAGAACAAGTAAGGTAACTCGAGTTAACTGGAAGAAATGGAGATGGAAGAGGATTCTAAAGAAGATGAAGAGATAGATCGACTTAGCCATCTGGACAAAGCAATCTGAGTGATGGAGCTGGAACCTTCGGTGACAACCAGTAGCATTCAGTCATTGCCTGAATCGGTGCAATATGAATTGCTGTTAAATAAACTAAGGAATGAGCTAAAGCAGCTGGATGCAGCACGGTAGAAGGCAAGACAAGATTATTCCAAGGAGAAATGATATCTCAGATTATTATATTCCCTAGAATTGGAGGCCACTATGATAGAGGCTCAATGGAGGGACATGCAAAATTACCTGAAGGAAATAGAGCTACTGCAGATGAGAGAAAAGAGATCGGTAGTTCCAATTGTGGGAAAAGCGTTAAATGTCCTGTTTGGAACAGTGACTGAAGATGATGTTAAATTCATAAGAAGAAAACTGGGAGAAGTGGAAATAAACCAGAGGACGCTGGCTCAAGTGGCAAGGGAGAGTGTGTCAATATTAAATGTGACAAGGTTGGAAGTGGCCAAGAATAGAGCCAGAATTAATTGGTTAATAAATAACCTGGCAGGGTTGAGACAAGAAGTCATTAATGATACAGAAACTGTAATGATGGAATTACAGGAAATAAGTGGATATATGCAAAGATATTTCTAACTAATGACAATTACGAATAAGGTGCAACAAACTAGTCAGTCATTGACAACCTTGCTGGAACATGTGAGAGCGCAATTAGACATGTTGTCATTGGGACACCTCTCCCCAAGCATAGTAACCCCACGTCACTTAAGGGAATTGCTACTCGGAATACAAACCAAATTACCCCATCATTTAAGGTTGCCAGTGGATCCCACCAAAGAATTGTGGAAATATTATAGTGCGCTGGGATGTGTGACCTTGTTGGAAAATAGAAAACTATTAGTTTTGATGTCTATTCTGTTGGTGGATAGAGAGGGTATATTCGAGATATACCAAGTTATAAATTTACCTATTCTTTACCGCAGAGGAGATCAAGGTTTGGGAATGGTAGCAAGATAAAAGGTGGAAATGGAATACATAGCTTTAAATTCAAGTAAAACAAAGTTCATGCTGCTAACAGCAGAAGAAGCTAGAAAGTGTAGAAATAATGCTTTAGGAACTTGTACATAATTGAGCCTCATCTATGTAGCTGGTAATCACAAAATGTGCATGCTAGAATTGTTTGAAGGGAAGAAAGAGGGAATTAAGAGAACTTGTCAAGTAGAGGTATTAGCAAACACAGCATTACCACAAGTTATCAGTGTTTCAAATGGGGTGTGGGCAGTGGCCACACAGAAACCAATCAGCTTGTCTAGGGTATGTGGAGGAGAGTCCACAAGGACACTAAAAGTGAAACCACCATTATCCCTGTTGAAAGTAACACTGGGATGTTCGGCATTTGGGATATCTATTTCTTTACCCCTATATTACCAGGTAGAAGAAAAATATGAAGAGAAAGATTCAATTATAGAATTGATTGACAGAAGCTTAGTCAATTGAACAGAGTTGTGGGAGCCAATAATGAGGGGTTTCCCCAATGTTACCTTGAATAAAATGCCAGGGCTAATGAAGCCGAAAAATAAAATCGATATAGATCAGTTGAGGGACAAATTAAGTGTGTTGGGAAAGGAAGGCATGGCTTGGGAGGATGATGAACAGATTGCGATAAATTGGTCAGCAATGAAGGGTACATTAATAGTTATCACCATAGGGGGAATGGCAGTATGGAAATTTAGAAGTAGGAGAGAATTAATTCGTGGTAATCAAATGAGTATGCAGCAACTCAAGTATAAAGCAGTGTTCTTTACCCAGACAGAATCAAGGAGGAAATTGCAGGAAAGCCGACAGAAGAAGCTAAAGTGGAACTGACACATACAGAAGAAAAACATCCTGTAACAGAGAGAAAAACATTGGCCAAGAAAAACAAGCCATAATAGCCACACCCATACACCCACAAGCACACGCACACTTTAAATTGCATGAAACTGAAAATGAAAAGAACATTACATTGCATGCAGAACAAAAGAAAAAGAAAGACTGATCATGAAACATACTGTGAAAAGGAAAATGGAATTGCATGAAACAGATGCATGATGCATGCTAAATAGTGTACTGGGATTTAGGTGCCATTTATGAGTAAATGACAGGGTAGGTAAGGGAGGATTGTGACAATATTTAGCTAACTAATTAACCATAGAAATTAAAAACAAGAAATACTGAGAATGGAAAGAAGGTATCCTGAAAGATATACTGTTCGATATTAAAAAATTTTATTTTATTTCCAAAAAAAGTTACTTTTCACAAAGACCCATAAATTGGCGTAGACAGTAGATGCATAGAAAAGCCATATATGAGATTTTGACAAATTGATTAATGTTGTTTGTAAAAAAAAGAATGCTTGCCGAGAGATTGAGATATCGGGCAGACCATATGGCGGGCATAAAAATTTCGGCCAATACGGGGTAGAGAGAATCAATATTAACTGTCTTCCCAAGATATTTTTTTTGAGTGTTGGCAAGGCAAAGCCATATGGTATTTGTGGTAATTTTGGCATGAGAAATATTTTATTCCGATACGAGTTGGAGAGAATTGTTATTATTTACTTTTCCAAAGTGTCATCTTCAGGTGCCAACATGTTGAGTAGCAATATGGTGATTTTGGGCACGAGAAAAGATATCATGGAAGAATTGTGATTTGGGAGATAAGGAATTTCATTTTTCATGAAGCCAAGGGTTCCAGTAAAAGCTAACTTCATGAAGGGACTAGATGGCAGACTTTGACAGTGATTGATGGAATTTGTAAAGGGTGTTTGTCAAGAGAAACACAAGATTCAGAAAAAAGCAAAGCGTTGAGATAACGGGCAGACCATATGGCAGTCATAAAAATTTTGGCCGATACCGGGTATATTAACTGTCTTCCCAAGATATCATTTTTAAGCCATATGGTATTTGTGGGAATTTTGGCATGAGAAATATTTTATTCCGATATGAGTAGGAAAGAATTGTTATTATTTACTATTCTAAAGTGTTGTCTTCAGGTGCAGACGCATTGAGTAGCAATATGGTGAGTATAAAATTGGGGGAATGGGAAAAGATATCATGGAAGAATCATGATTTAGGAGATAAGGAGTTTAATTTCTCAAGAAATCAAGAGTTCCAGTAAAAGCTAACTTCATGAAGGGACCAGATGGCAGACTTTGACAGTAATTGATGGAATTTGTAAAGGGTGCTGGTTAAGAAGACGCAGAGTAACCAAAAGATCTGAGAGATTTTAAGTGGCAATGTAGGATTAGTAAAAATTTTGGCCAATGGGAAAAAAAGAATTTTGTAAACAAAAATTCTGGGTTATAATTTTAAGGAGGCCAGCTTAGCCACACCTGCACGGCCTGGATGCTATTGGTTGAGTGGTAGCAATGGTGATAGGTGGAGGTAATTGGATGAGAAGGACAGGGAAATTATTAACGCCCACTGAAGGGATTGATATGAGGTATCAATGTGAGAGAGGAAGAGTTCAGGAGGATAGCTCTCCTCCGACCTCTCCTCATGGACGAGGAGATCCCCCCCAAAATAGAAAGTGATTAATTTTCTAAAAATGAGATGTAATCAATTTTCCTGTCCTGACAACAAAGAGATTTCTTGGACCGTTCGACAGTGACAGTTCAGTCAGAGTTGAGAGTGAGTAGAGTTAGTTTGGGAGTCAGAACTTGAGTAGAATGTTGCCTCGCAGAAGCTGATTGAGAGATTCCACAACTTCCAACTTCGCCTATCCTACCAATAGCAAGTTATACTGATGAACGAAGCCAAGCCAGCACCTAAAAACTAAACCAGTTAACTTAAGATACCAAAATTTGCTTAAGATGCATAGAAGTGTTACACTCTGTAGAAAACAGGCTGGGAGAAAAACATACTCCTGTATATGACAGACGGATAAAGTTGATTTGTTATTTTTTAACATACTTCGGTTTTTATTTGCTTCTTTTTTTTTTTTTCTTTACACTTGTGTGATATCACCTCCAGTCTAGACTCATCTTACAGTACAGCCCAATGCCTGATTGATCTTGTCTGCCTAAGATCAAAATCACAACGTGGGTAGGTTATACTTGAGATTGAAGCAGTTACTTCAGATTTGACCCAGGACTGGCCAGTGTCACATATTGGTACCTTGACCAAGGGATTTCACCAGGTAACGATTACCACCAATCAATCCAGACACAGGCTGGTGGCAACAACTAAGAGTCAACCCCAAAATGCTGGTGGAAGAAACATTACAGTTTCGTGCTGCAACTGAGAGTTGACCATGGGCCGACAGCTCACTGTCACGTTACTTTCATGACACAGTAATTGCTTTTACAAAGAAAATAGAAAAATAATTGTCAGTCTTTAATCACATAATCAAGGTTCTGATTATGTGCTTTCATCGAATACCACATTGTATAATTTTATTTTAAAAGGCATGAATCCAAGTTCCTCCAGCCAGACACTTTATCCTTGATAAGAGAACAATTCTAAGAGGAGGACAATTCTGAATTCAAAACCAGCTCGAACAGAGGTGGACACCGACACACATCCACTGTTGCTATGGTTGCAGTACATGCAGTGTGCTAATAAACCTAATGGATTATGGGATTTGTTATTGTGATAATTTTAGAGTCATATTTTTAAAAATATTCCCTAAAAATGATTATAGTTTTGTTAAATAAAGCATTCAATCAGTGAGCATGTTACTGTGAATGTCTCTTCATTTTTATGATGAGACCAAGTTTGGCACATTTATAGAGCTTGAAACTCAGTGACCTTCAAGATTTCTATACTAATCATAGTAGTATTTCCATTTGTTTTAATGAAAGTTTGGTTATATTTATTAAACAATAATTAATTCAGGCCACATTGGAGCCAATATATCAAGGCAATGAAAAATTTTTTTTTAACTCTGTGATATTAATAAGAATCTATAATTTTCCATAAAGGGGGATGAACTTACCAACATATGTTCAGCCAACCATCCTTCACGTTTGGCCATAATAGAACCTAATCGTAAAGCAAAGCACTTTTTGCCCAATAAGGAATTGCCCCCATATCCACTTCCAAATGAACAGATCTCATTTCTCTCAGGGATATGAGCAATCAAGGTGAGCTTAGGATTACAAGGCCAGTGTGATAGATTACTTCCTGAAAAAATAAAAAAAATTATCTGAAAAATATAAGCACTGTCAATAAAGCAGAATCATAAATAACAAATACACCGAAAGGCTAAATTGAAACAATACATTATAAAATAAATAAAATGTAGTTTAAATGGAATATCATTCTGGTAATTTTGTCTCCCTTAAAATTCTCTATTACCAGTTTAAATAAAAATTGGTTTTGAGATAAATTCAATCAATGTTTATGCAATAAACAATTTAATATTATTTTTCATATGATTGAAATATAGCAATCTTCAAAAAATCTTAATAGAAAATCTAAATGTCTGGATTTAACTAGTAGATTCCTTGTGGGATCTATTAGCTAAAATGTGCAGAAGTGTTAATGTGCCTGAAATTTTAAACATAAAAAATATAAGTACCAAATTTTAAAAAATCTTTTTATTAATCATTGAAATACAACTCAAATCATGTAACTTAAATATTGTTTTCTGTACTTTTTTTTTCAGGCAACAAAAATATGAAATATGCAGCCAGTTTTTTTCCAGCAGACATATTAGAATACTTTTGCTCAATTTTACTATTGCTACACTGCTTGGGTATGCCTTTATGAAGTATTGGTAGCCAAGATACCAGTTATTTTATTGAAGACTGGCAGGATGGCTTCATAGCATCCTGTCATGTTTGTAAAATCTTTTTAACAAACCATCTATGAACTTGACAGGTGTGTATGATCGATTGGCAAACTTTGAGTAGAGCCTCTTTACTGCTGTTAAGAAGAAGGAAGTGGGAAAAAATTTAAACAAAAATATTGGTCTGCCTATATTTCTGAAATGAGGTATTGTAATTATTTACACTAATTGTTCAGAGTGTTGTCCTTATCTTTGTTGCCATATTCACAATGTTTTGCCCATTGTATGCCTCAAGGACACATGGCCCAGTGGATAAAAGTGTTAGTTGGATCCAGTGACTTGACTCAAAGAGTTGTCAGTTCAATACCTGCAGTGGTGAACCAAAATCTTGGAGTGTTTAGTTGAAAGGGAGATAACTGAGACACCAGGATGAGGAACTAGAACAATTTACTTCAGTGGACGAAATAAAGGGTCCAGTTTGAAATTCCAAGCATCGTGAATATGGCAACAAAGATAACAACAGTCTGAACAATGTAAATAGTGTAAATAAAAATATTGGTTATAATTATACATTGAGAGTCATTCTAAATTCAGCATCTCTACATCTTTAGCATTCATCTCATTCCTCTTATTCCATCAATAAAGAACATTAATTTAGACAGATGAAGACTTTTTGAAGGATGAAATGCATTACACTGACATTTTTTGTCCATTTTGTCATTCATTTACCCACCATTAGTCTGATATACAGAATTTATATATTAAATACTGTATATTTCTCCCATACGATATTTTTGAACAAATTAAAACCTTTCCCATTAAATGTCAGTTTTGACATTCTAAATGATGTCAATATAACCTGAAAGATTTTTGGTAGAGCAGGGAATCTTTCCTTGACAATCAACAATGATGAAGTAAATTTGGTTGGTTGTTTTAGAGCATATCA
The DNA here is from genome assembly GCA_903632075.3 of Acanthosepion pharaonis. Taxonomy (NCBI): domain Eukaryota; kingdom Metazoa; phylum Mollusca; class Cephalopoda; order Sepiida; family Sepiidae; genus Acanthosepion; species Acanthosepion pharaonis. The sequence continues at coordinate 118,818 of CAHIKZ030002714.1, read as the reverse complement.
ACACATTGGGTCATTTAATGCAGAAATTTAATAATTTTCTAAATAAAGCTTTGTATTTAAACAATCAGAACATTTTCTTTTAAATAGTAAGATTGTTGTTAGTTATGGTTAATTTTTTTTTAATTATATTTTTTCTGTTGGAAACATCCTGCACCACCATCAGATGTCAGAATTGTTCAAATGGAAAACAATGATTCCAATATTGTAATCTTGAAGGAAGTGATTGTTGACTCTGAAGTCTTTCTTGAGAAGCAGCAGTAGTGATGTGGATGGCCTATGACCTGGTCACATCAAGGACTTAATTTCTGCCCACACTGCCAAAGTTGGTGAACATTTGAAAAGATCCATAACAGCTTTTATTAATACCCTTCTCTGAACTGAAATAACCCAACATGCTCACAACTTGATATTTTCAGCCAACTTAAAGATGGAGGTATCTGCCCTACTACTGTAACATTTTTTGTTGACTTGCAGCAAAAATTGCATGTAGAGTTGTTGTGAAGGAGATAGGGCAACATCACTTGTTTCCCCATGTATCTTTTTAAAACTGGTTAGGAAATATGCTTTCAATAGCATCAGAAGGGATCATACCCTGGAAGTTTGCCATCAATGGACACCTACCATATTTTAACTGGCTCATTTTTTGTATAGTCATCCAAATATGTTGATCACCTCCAATAATATTATCTCTTCTACCAGAATCCAGCAAGACTGGTTGAGGCCATAGCTGACAATCTTAGATGAGTTATTCCTGTTTTATTTCTGCTTGGACTTGAGATTAACTCGTCCAAATCAGAGATAATAAATTCAAATTATAGTACAGGTGATTTCAAGGGTGCTATCTGGGATATTAGACTCATCCTTGAAGATATAAAAAGAACTCCTGAGGAATTACACATTCTTGGTTTTCTAGTCTTTCCAATAGCCATTCAAGAGTGTTTGAATACTAAGCATGTCATTCTAACAAGAAGGATTGAGTGATTACAATTAATTGATGCACACCCAACCCTCTTCCTTTTCAAAAACAGTTTTTCTCTACTGAGGTTCCTCTACACTCTCCAAAGTGCCCCTTGCTACCTTGTTCGGGATTTCTTAAACGATATATATATCACAATTAAGAGATGTGTGGAGTTAATTTGCAACATAAATTTTGACAATACAGGCTGGAGGCAGGCAAAGCTCCCTTTGAGTTTTGGAGGCCGGGGCCTTCGATCAGAAGCAGACTTGGCCCTTCCAACATATCTTTCTTCACTTTCTTCCAGTTGTGAATTGATTGATGTGGACCATCTCAGTGTTGTTTGGGTACCTCTTTCAAACAAGCATCTTGGCCCAAGAATTACTTTCTATCCCACAAGACACATGAAAACAGAAAAGCTGGGATAAAATAAAATGTGAGGCCAATTTTACTAATTTTAGGCTCTCTTCGGATCAGCACTACCTCACCTGTCTACTATCAGCTTCAATGCAGTGCCCTCTTAATCTACCGCTACTCTTCTGGATGATGACTGCACTTAGGTCAGAGTCGTGATCTGCCTTGGGCTCAAATTATGTGAGCGTCAAAGATGCAGATGTGGAGCTTCCATTGATGAGTTTGGTCTGCATCCTCTCTCCTGTTGTCATAGTACCAGCCACTTTCCAAGACATGTAGCAATAAACGGCATCATGAGAAGAGGTCTGGATAAAGCTGGGTTCCTTTCCCAAATTGAACCTGTAAGCCTTGACTGCGGTGATGAAAAGTGGCTGGATGGGATTACCATTTTCCCTTTTAAAGGCAAAGGAAGTTATTGATTTGGGATGTAACCTGTATGGATACATTTTTGACTGGTAATTTTGTCAGGTCAATGGTTGAGACAGCATGCAGAGATCAAAAACATTTACCTCTGCCTTTGAAGGGGACTGACTTTATTGCCCGGTGACTGAGGTGTTCCTTCAATTTGGGGCTCAGGTTCCAGGAGGCCTTCCCCTCAGGCAGTACCTCTTCTTTGGGAGGGGTCTGGCTTTATTGCCTGGCACCAGAAGTGTCTCCTAAAGGGGAAGTGCTGGCAATTTTTTCACAGTATTGTAGTCAAACCCATTCTAAACCTTGACCTTGTGTCATATTCGGTAGTAACATGTGCATGCTGAAAAATATATGTATATGGGATTTTGGTATTTAAGGGGTCTGATGTGTTTTGTTTTTTTATGGTAGATGCTTTTCTTGCTGTGGAATCTGCTCTATCATTCCCTGTGATACCAATATGGCTTGGTATTTAGCAGAAGACAATATCTCTATGTAAGCTGCTGATCCTATTGAGTAATTCAATGATGAGTGGGTTTGACATTTTTTCAGTGCTGTGATCATTGACGTAGAATCAGTGTTAAATTTTTTTATGCTGTTGAGGGACAAGTCAATACCTGTCACCTCGGCACTAAATATCAAAGCTTTGTCTGGAAGTGGTTTCATTAATTTTACTTTGTGGTTGACATGACTGCACATCCAACTTTATCATCATCTTTAGATCCATTCATATAGATGAACAGGTGATCTGTGTAATCATCTTTGATGGAGAGTAATTCTTCATGGAATGTGGTAGGATCGGTTTTGAATTTTTTTAACTAACTGAATTTTAATACAACATTTGATTGTTTCATCATCCAGAGAGGATGTTTTAGAGTTGATAGACTCATGGATTTTTGCTGTATTTATTTGAGTATTCTCAATGACATTTGTCATAAGGATACCAAATGGTTTAATGGCATTGTCTTTTCTGTTAAAGAGCTCAGTATATTGTGGATGAAATGTACATTTATATGTAGGATTTGATGGGCAGTTTCAGAGTTTAATATAATATTGAAGAGCCAGTTTTTTTCTGTTGTATTGCTAATGGACATTCACATGCTTCTATGTATTTCCACCAGGGATAAGGAGAAAGCTTCTAGGACTATTCTTAATCCTTGATGATGAACTGTGTTGAGTTCTTTTATGTAGCTTATTTTTGCTTCACTGTAGCAACAATAATTGAATTTATCTAATTAATGAGTGGCATATTTTGAGTAATGACTCTTTGCTTGCTCACCAAATCTGGGGAGCAATAATTCTAAGTAGTATTTTTCTGGCATTTGGACTGTAAGTATTTTATATGGGCTATAAATGTTAGTTTTTTTTTTTTTTTATCAAATATGATGCCTAGGTACTTGTATTGTTCTACTACTGGGATTATATTATTGTTCAATTTTAATGTTGAATAGTTATGAATTTTTCCTTGGGAACACATGGCCCAGTGGATAAAGCTGTTGCTTAAATCCAGTGACTAGATTCAAAGAGTTGTGACTTCAATACCAGGCTACAGCAGTGGTGAACCCCAAAACTTGGAGAGTTGAAGTAAATCTAAATCTTATCTATGGAGGTGCTTAAGATTTATAACCCCATAATTGCTGAATGTTCTTTTTAGTAACTGTGATTGTAGTTATTTTGATTTTGTAGAGAAGCTATGTGTGACCAACTCCTGATTTTCAAGCAGTAATAAATTTGACACTGAATTCCTGTAGTCCTGAAAAAACTTAATGAGGAAAAATGTTAAAAATCTGTTTAATGTTTAAGATTTTTGGTTGACTATTATTTGCCATTATTATACATTTTTTTAATCTTTTTGTTCAAGTTTTCTTATTTTACCCCAAATTTATTCAATGTTTTGCCTGCATGCCCATGTCTGTAAGCTGTAAAATAAAAAAAACATTTGGCTGTAGGTATTAAAACCTATATTACCGAATTACTTCCCTTACATCACAAACTACAGATAATAAACGTGGTCTTCTTTTATTAAAAAATTACCTCTTTAACTAGTCATTACTCCAAAATTTACTTTCGTGATGTTAACACGTTTTAGCCAACCTATTCTTTGTCTTTTGTCATATGTATAACTCATAAAAGAAAGTGAGAGAAAAAATAGTAACAGAAAAAAAATTACCAAGTAGATCAGGTAATTTCATAAAATCATAAAATTATCCATGTTTAATAAAAACCTTGAGTTCAAAATCAAAAACTATTAAATGCAATATTTAGATTTAATAACTTCTCTAGGGGAAATGGCCAAAATATCAAGCAAATATAGGATGAAAAAATGAGACAAATTTAACATCATCCCAACAAAATATCAGTAAAGAGAAAACAAATATGAAGGCATAAATAGGGCTAACATAGAAGGGGAAACACAACCATAGTTATCGCCGGAAAACCTATGAAGGAAAAATGATCATAAAAGACTGTAGATTTTACAAAGTATAAAAAAGAGCTTCTCTTGTTTACTGAAAAGAAACTGCCTCAGATCATAAATCATTTATTATGAGTATAGTTAAAATAAATCATGAGTATAGACAATTAAAATTCCCATCTATGTGTATAGCCTCCCAAAGATAATGGTAGATGAACCATTAAGGTCTTTAGTTAATTTGGCTCAAAATGTCACTTCTTGAATTGTATTTTGGCTGATATTTTAAAAACAATCAAAACCATGTGAAGAAGTCAACTTATTTTGTAGAACTGATTAAGGGAGTGCTCATATCTTCAGTTTTCCTACAGAGCAAGCCTTGCACATCCACCAATGACAAACTGACAGTGACTCTGGTCTGAAAACCCAGCTAACATTTTGTGCAAGGATGGCACATTGTCAGTTTCAGTTTGATATGTATCAACAAAAACAAGGCTTATCTATGGGATCTTCACTTTCCCCAGTGATTTCTCTCAGTTTTTTTTATTATTTTACTTTTTATTCTACTGAAGCCTCCAATTTGGATCTCACCAGGGATCTATATATAATTTCAATAGGGTTTGTCTGTCAGCTTCCCAGCCCATATGGCCTAAAACTCTGAGTAGTTGAATTGCCTTATTGCACTTAATTTTGAGGTATTTTATGTGGTGTATGAAGAATAATTTTCTATTAAATATAACACCCAAAAATTTTTATTGATCTACCACAGGTATAATTGATCCATGAAGTTTAAAGTCAGGGTTGTGATGCAACTTGCAAAAATGTACACATTGTGTTTTTGATCTGGAAAACTTAAATCCATTTTGTGGCCCATTTATTAACTTTGTTGGAGCACTCTTAAACCTGATACTCAATTGTCTGGATAGCTTTTGACCTATAGCAAATCAGAAAGTCGTCAACGTATAAAGAACAGTCTATCCCAGGAGTTAGACACTTGGCTATACCATTAAATTTTATATTGAAAAGGGAGACTGATAGGATGCTTTCTTTGGTACTCCCATATGTTGGTTATGTCAGTCAGAAAGAGTGTTGCCAATACAAGCATTAAAGACATGTTCTGTAAGGAAATTATTGATGAAGATTGGCAGTCTTCCTTTGGGATCCATTTTACTTAGGTTTTGCATAACCATATCGCCATGTGGTGTCATATGCCTTTATAAGTAGATCAAAAAATGTCACATGTTCGTTTTTAATATATGTGTTTCTAATAAATGTTTCTAATCAGACTAGCTGGTCTATTGGAATTTTTTTCTTTTTGAAGCCAGTCTGAAATAATATTATTGACTTTGAGGAACCAAGTGAGTCTGTTGTTAATCATTTTTTCAAGAATTTTATGTAGACAGTGAGTGCAACTGGGCAGTAATCTAAAGGATTTTTCAAATTTTTACCAGTTTTCAGGAATAGGATAATGGTGGCTTGTTTCCAAAGACTGGGAATATTTTCTAATACAATTGGGAATGGTCACTCAGGTGTGCTCATAGTCTTTCCAACTGTACTCAAGATATGTTATGTGATCACTTACAGTTAGGTTGATTGCAAATTATGTGCAATTTACTGGGTGAAGGCAAGTGTGTGTGTTATTATTGAGTAAACATAAATTGTTCCTGTTTATGAAGGCTTCCACATGTTTCATTTTCTGATTGATTGCAACACCAGATAATGTTATGACTATTAAAATCCCCCAATAAGATATATAATTTTAGGAGTTGTCTAAGTAGATTATTATTTTCATCTATGGAATCATTGGGTAGATCTTCCTGTAGAGGTGGGTGTAGGGGAGCTTTTGGTTAAGTGAGATGGTTGACTTTTGAGTTTATTTTTACTTGTGTTTCTGTTTGGAGGGTCCTGGTGTTCTCTGGTTGGTGGCTTCAGATTCATAATTGGGGGTACATTTTCATTATTTTTTCACTTTTTTATTTGATGTTGGGCTTGTGAGTACTTTTTTAATGGCTAATCTTCTAGGTTTGCACTTATTTTTTTTTATAAGTTTAGGCCAGTTGTCTGGTTCTAGCAACAGCATTTCCTGACGTAGGGCCTTATACTTATTTTCCCCTTGAGATTTATTCACTTTGGGTTTTACTTTTAGGATTCGGCTGTATGTTGTTTGGGTTTGTATTATCCTGCATGCTTCAATGAAGGAGATATTCCTTGCACATTTAATTGAAAGGATTTCTTTTTCTCTTCTCCATTTCTCAAACTTCTTTCAATATTTAGGGTGATCTTATCTACAACTATTTCCATGCTATTTCCAATTTTAAGCTTTTCAGGGATTTAGAGAACATTAAATGTGATAATATAGATTTTGCTTAGGATAGTTTGGCCATCCCTTTTGATTGACACTCTTTTCACCTACTTTACTCCTTCATTCTTGAGCTCACTCTCAATTTCATCTATTGTTACTTATTACTACTCCTTAAGATAGATTCACAGTTTGATGTGGATTTGTTTTTATTCTGTGTGTGAGAGATATTTTCATTTTTAATAGAAATTCAATGCACTTTTTTGTTCAACCTCAATTGTTCCAATTTTTAATTTAACTGTTTTGTAACAAATCAACAAGAGTCTGACTATCATTGACAGATTTTTTTTCAAAATGGTAAACTTATAGAGCTTCATGATAGTTGCTGAAAGGTACTTATTTTTCATCTCTAGGTCAAAGAGTTCCCAAGATATGAACCTTTTGCTTTTGCCAAAAAAGTGAATTTCGGAAAATTATCACAAAATTTAAATATCAATATCTCAGCTGTTTTTACACCTACAAAGCTACATTATATACCATTTTAAAATACTTGGATAGATCTAAAAGGCGATCTATTTATTTTTTTTTTGTTTAATGGTCAGATAAGATGAAATTTGACTTTTAATTTCTCAAAAAAAAAAAAAAAATGTATCTAATTTTTCTTAAAAATTTGACAACAAATTTGTCTGCTTTATGACAAGATATGTACAAAATTTTGTGGTGGACTTTTGACTGTAGCTTGAGTTACAAGGATTTTACTGAGTTCGGCCAAATTCAAAATGGTGGAGTTTGGTATTTGCCTGGTACTCAGATGAGATGTGTCCAACCTTGTTGCAATGAAAGCAATGCACTTCATGGCATGAGCTGCATACCCAGTTATCTGTCCCCTTCAGGCATCCTTGTTTACAGTCCTTAGCAAAGTGGTTGGGGCCAGAGTACTTGAAACAAATTATGCCATCCTTACACATACCAGAAGAATGCGTCTCAGTGTATGTTCATTGAATGGATGTGGTGATTGACTCTTCAGGTTTTTGGCTAACGGTCATAATGACCCTTGCCTGGGTTAGAAGTTGCTCCGAGATCATAGTCTCTATTCTGGATGATGCTCTAAGAAGCTGTCTAATGTCTTGTAGGAGCCCAGACACAAATGCACATAGCATCCATCACTCAGGCAACTGTCCACCAAAAATTTATTGATAGTTTCCCCAGTACAAAGTCACCTCATCATGAACTGGTCAAACATATTAAAGGAGTCCATTGTGTATGTGGTTACAAGGGCTTGCTTTATCTGTTCTGTATCTCCTTACTTAGTTGCCGGTATATAGTGAGAGTGCCACCTCTCAATTGTAATGGCAAGACACATTCGGTCCTCTCCATGTCACACAGTTCACATACCAACTCGACATTCGCAATCCACACCATGATTGGTAAATTGGTGGAAATGTCCCTAAATTCAGGGACCAATCTGATAGCAAACACTTTCTCCACTATCTCATGGAAAAATTTGGAGTTGCCAAAACAGTTTGTAGCTTTAAGTTTTTCATCGCAATCAATGCCTGCAATCAGTTTCTTCTTACTCACTGTCTGTGACATGTGTAGCCAGTTTAATACAGCAGTCAACCGTCTTTTCTTTCCATTGCTTCGTTCTTCCAGTTTTTATGTATCATTGACAGCCAAAATTTGTATATGCACAAAGATAATCTCACATGAGAGTATCTTACTCTGGGATCTAGTTATTTTAAATGTGTAATGTGTGAAGCTGCCAGTTTTGGACAGTTTACATGCAAGGCACATTTGAATCTTTGCTCGCATGGAGGCAAGTTATTTTATTCTTTATTTTATTCTATTGTTACAAAAAATACATGCAACTCTGGGCCTCTTTGCTTTCCGGCAGTTTGGTACAAATAGGTACCATTCAATTTCTCTCATGAAGCTCTATAAGTGTACCAAATTTGAAAAAAAAAAATTTGTGTTGGTGATTTTCAGACCCCTGTTGATTTGACACAGAATGATTTGCTGAAATAATCTTTTCAGTTGCAAAAGGTGATAAGTTTGTAATTGTAATGTTCTTCAGGAATTTCAAAATTATAAATTTTGGGAATACTGGGGCCTCTATGTCATCTTCATTTTCAGAACTTGACTCCTTGTGAAGTCACTTTTTGTGGGTTATTTTTGAACTTGACTTTTTTTTGCATTTCAATATCCATAAAAAATATATTAGTTCATTGGCTGTGCTTCCCACACAACATGGTGCCCTACAAGGGGGAAACATTTGCTTTGGTAAATCAGGGCTACACAGCTACTATACTCATACTGGAGAAAGTAACCAGCTACTTTGTATCCCTAGGTTTTCATTCCCAAGATAATTTGTCATCCAAGGATAGTTAGAAATCATCACTCTCAGACCAAATATAAAATCAGCCATTTTTCAGACTTCAAGTTCCAAGAATTCAAAAAATTCTAATGCTTGAAAAATGGCTTGCTGCAAGATTTTATTGAGCTGAAAGAAAGTGACTGAAAGTTTCAACTGATTAGAGGATTTTTAGCTGTAAAAAAAAAAAAAAAAAAAGTTTCAAATACATTTCGAAAAAAGTCATACTTCTGTGAGAGAAAAGACTAGATTTTACTTGTTTCAATACTTTTACAATTTTCAAACCATACCATAAACATTGTCAGTTTTATAATTTTAAAAATATAATTCAGACTGTAATCAGGAAATAAAATCTATAATTATTTTTGCTTAGTTAATCCCATCTAAGATTTAATTAAAAGGAATGGTTTTATTTTCCATGACATTCCAAAGAAAACAAAATCTTTTCTCGCTTGATTTAATAATATGTAAAAACCAATTTGCAAAAAATTAAATTTTGACATATGAAATGAGGTACTGTCACAAACTTTTTAGCAGATTTTTTTTTCTTTTACAATGGTAGAATGCAAAATCAATGAAGAATTTTTTCTTTATGTACATTTTAAGAACTATAAGTTTTTGTATTTCTTAAAATGAGATTATTTTTCTTAAGTTTACTACTTATTCATAGAATATATATATAGAGAAAAGATAATGAAAAACTAACTGAAGATGATACTGTATATTGCATTTATGTTCACCTTCAAATTTGACTACCAGGGTATATTCAGCTCTGTAGTGTGTCAGACACAATAAGATAGACTTTTTTAAGGCCAGCTACTAAAAAGAAAAAGACATGATAATAACTGATTACACTAACAAGCATCTCTTACTCTTTGCTGATTATATCTATAATAACTGGCAACTTGACTTCATGAATTTAAGCCTAGTACTAGATTGGTAGTTAGGTCTCATTTTACTCTTGAAATTGCTAGATGTAGCCACAAATTTTATTCTAATATTTAATTCTCTTGCACTTTTTACTTGTGGAACTCTGTTCTGACTTCTTGCTTTCATGTCAACAACAATCTTCAAAACTTTAAATGCAATGTCAATTGCCAGCTGTCTTTTTGTATACTGTTCTTTTATTGTCTGTTCTACTTAATAACATTTTCTAAGTTTCTTTTACTCGCAGTAGCCTCCTGTGTCTTACTGACTTTGTCTTGCTTATGATTAAAAAAATAAAATAAATATCAAAAACTAAAATTACTTGTACTTCCTTCCTTACACACAGCATACTTTTGAAAATACTGACACCAAATTACAGGTTCTGATTCCCCAGCCAGCTTGCATAACAGGTTATATGAAATGCAACCTAGCATTCAAATCTATCATTGTTATGTCTTATCAACAAGTAAGACATTTTTAATACAAAAAAATCTCTTAATGAGTAAGAAATCTATTCATTTTAAGACAATTATAAACAAAGTCCTTTAAAAACTGCAAAGTAAAAGAAATATGAAATGTATCTATAACTGCAACAGGTGGAATAAGTAAAGTTTTATAAATAAAATCAGTGTTTTTACCTGGAAGGGGCTGCCCAACTGAATGCAGACATTTGACGAAGGAATTGGTTCCCAGAGCATCTAATGCACATTGTCCCATTCGAGTCATGATCCGCATACTGGCTACTACATAAGCAGAATCGGTAAGCTGGATACCTATTTTAGACAAAGGGCCACCAACAGCACCCATACTGAAAGGAATGACATACATGGTGCGACCTAGAAAAAAAAATGGGCACAGTGAAATTTGTATTATTAAAAAGATAAAGTGAAAAATTATAAAAAAAAATAAAGCAAGTATATTGTAAATCTTTTGTTGTATGAGAGTAGGAATAAAGCATAATGTCAGTGACATTCATATGAATTCTGACAACTAACAAAATGTTTCTTCCTGTGGTGAATGCGCATCAGTATAGATGCAAAAGAGGCCTTGGATCAAAAGCTGACAAATTTGTCAACATCAGCCAGTTACCTCCAGGTTTTTCCTGTTTGCCAAGGGATAGTTAGGCATGTCAAGATACGGTTCTCTCTGCAAATGGTCAAGATTGGGGTTTTTGTAAGATGTCTCATGCCAATAAAAGCTGGGGGAAAACTGCAGTCGGCAAGATATGGCATCGTGTGAAGTCGGTCCCGTGAACATTTTTTTCCCCTCAAGTTGCTGTGGTTTCCAAGGTAGTGTTATTTTTGTTACCTCCTGTCTCTTTCTTCTCTTTACCTGTTACCCCCATAGTTGCTGGGAGAGCAAGCTATTTTGGCACTCATGGCTGACAACAAGTTCTACCTGAACGTAATCCTTAGATATGGTGGTTTAGACTGGGGTCTCACTATCATTGAATGGTTTTAAAAGCCTGAACTTTTCTGTGATCTGTGTGGTGTGAAGAACATTGCTAGTATTCAGCTACTTCAATTGATGGAAGGTGTATTTGCTGTGTTCTAGCAACTTAGCAAGGAAGAAAAAATATGTAGGCCATATCAGGGATGCCCTGTACGTTGCTTTTGCCTATAGATGGGATGTAAATTTATGATTCCAATACGTACATGTCCTGGCAAGAAATGGAATAAGTGAGTGGTGTCACAGAAATTTCAAGAGGATAGCAGTCATACTGGTATAATGTAACCCCAAAGATGACACCTCACAAATGACTGCTTCCACAAATTAAGTCTACAGATACAAGGCCAGCTTATACAGTACCTCCAATGATGTCTGAGGTGAGCTGCAACATGTACAAGGTGGGAGACTGTGTAGGTAAAGGCCCCACACAACCAGTGTACTTCAAAAAGGGACAAATTACTGGACTTTTTAGTCCACAATAAGTCTTAGTGGACAGAATACCCTATCATGTCAGGGATCTTCGTCCTTCCCTGAGTTCATGATCTTCAACAAGCAGTGAAGATAATATGTCTGAAAGTGAGGATGAAATCCTTGTGAGCTTGGATAGGCCAGATGATCCCATGAAAGAAGAATCACATAAGGATGAGATGGAGGAACACAAATCAATCCCACTTCGGGAAGCACTCAACAAAAGAGACCTGCCCTAAGCTGTCATATCTGAGGAGTTGGGGGTGGTGAATGTGCATATCAGTATGGATGCAAAAGAGGCTTTGGATCACAGGTTGACATGTGTGTCAACACCAGTTACATCCAGGTTTTTTCCTGATAGGAGCAAAACAGTTTGGCATATCTAGATATGGGCCTCTCTGCAAAGGACTTTAAGAGGTTAAGAGAGTAGTGTCCAGTTAATCATTACCTATCCTTCATATCACCATAATCTTCATTTCCTACTCTTACATTCATATGAAACACTTAATTCTGTAACACTATCTTAAGTGGCTCTTGATCCTTGTATTAGGTTAATTAGTTAAGAAAAATAGCATGACATATAATAGCTCTCCTAGTTATACTTGCATCTAAGAAGGTAATGCCAGTCTATATGGTTAAATATAAGTGAAATGACATAAAAACAAACACAAAAGAGAACAATCTGTGTTATTAGAGAAGCTAATCTTGTGATTGAGGGAATTTCAAATACCTTACCATCATTTGAAAGATAATTCCCAGTATATTAACAAACATACCTCTCATGCAACCAGGAAACCTCATATTCAGTTCTGTGTCCATATCTTCTGTGTCCATCCAATGACCAAGCTGACCTTTCACCCCTGTTTTAGGAATGGGAATCGTGTCCCTTTGATCTTCAGTGGCAATCACTGTTCGTCTTTCTACTCGGGCTACATCAGCTGGATCTGTCCGTGCCAACCAACTAAAAAATTAAAATATAAAAAAATTAGCTTGTAATAATTGATGATGATTCATTATAAAATGTATAATCTTTATAATAATCAGATTGTAATATGTATGCCATAAAAAAAAATCAGTTATAATACAATTATGACTTTACATCAGGTACTACCCAAAAGTTTAAGGAATATTATCATAAAAATTAATTTACCCTAACTCTTGCAAAGTTTCTCTTTTGAAGATGTTTCTCTGAATTTATAAGTAGTGCCCTACCCTTCTCATATTTCACCAATTGCTAGAAATCCTAAAAAATTACACATTTTCTGATGGAATTTTATCTTGGAAAACAGGATAATGTAACAGGGGATAAAATCAAATGGGTAGTGGGTAATGGCTGCTAGGAACTAAGAAAGAGTGATGTATGCATATTGTAAAAAGACAAATCATTGGTATAAATGCTGTAACAAAAGAAAGAACAAAGATTAACACTTAACCTTTTTTCACAAACTCTAAAAATTGCTGTTTAAAGTTTGGCCAAAAGAGATGAATTGCTTGGGGTATTCAATATAAAAAACATCAGTATTAATGAGAGATTAACATGAGCTTTTGGGAGCTATAGTGACTTTTATGAGTATTGTGTAGTTGATTTGAAACTATCAAATATGGCTCAGCATAAATTCACATTGAATAAACAATTATTTAAGAGCCAATAAAAAAGCTTCTCTTGAATTAAATATGGATTATATTTAATTCAAGAGAACAACATCCAGATAAATTTCTACACTTTGAAGTTTTTTTAGATTTATTGATGAATCTTCATTGAATTTAAATTTTGATAAGACTATAGTTTAGTTGGTGAAAGAATATGGAGTCAGATAAATAATTGTCAATTCCACCCCAACTATTTTGTTTCAAGTTCATGAACTTTCATGCATCCCAATGTAAAATTGTTCTTTGTCATTGCTCAGTAGTCAAAACATTTTGATCAGGAGACATATTGTTGTAGTTTGTATCAAGGTGCAAATTCTGCAACAGTGAATCCTTTTCAAAGTGTTTATCAAAATGTACTGAATATTTCCATCTACAACAATGCTATGACGTCACAAACATCATTATAGTTTGTCCTTGTTCATTTGTCCTTGAAGTATTTGCAACACAAGAATGTTTAGTTTTTATAGTATTATTTCAAAATCTTTCTTTAAGCAGACAAGGTTTTGTACATGTTTTTTCTTTTTTTGAGGTTAAAGCAAAATTTTAAAGCTAGTGTTCAGGTGGTTAGTTTAGATATGTATTTTTTCCAGGATTCACATTTATTGCTCTTAATGATACAGCATGTCTTTACATGAGCTTCCTTGTAGATTGTTTGTTGTTTTCTAAACTTTTATAATGCTTTTTTTCAATATTTAGTGACTTTTTTACATTCTATATTAAACCAGAGTTTATGCCTTTCATGTGGATTAGTGGAGAATTTAGGGATTGTTTTCCATCACAATATTGTGTATTAATTTCTTCCTGTGAATTTTTTTTCTTGGTTTAGTACTGCAACATCAACTACTTGATTTATGAAAGAGGTCAGTGGGTCATTTACATTTTTGACTGTTTGGTTATTGGTTAATAAAAGTTAAATGTCAGTAAATGTTGCCTGGTCAGTTCTATGAAGTTGCCACTTCAGAACTCTCTCTTCTGGTATTGGTTTGTTGATATTTGTTGTGGAGTGAAGAGTACATCCCTGGTGACTCTATGAACTCATCCAATACTATAAAGAGTACAATGGTATGAGGTCAAGAGTAGTCATTGTATTGGAGTCAGTTTTCATATTACAGGTGTTACAGCAATAGCCTAAGCATTATGTATAGAGAATACTTACATGAATTATCTTATACCAAATACAAATTTGTGTTATAACAATAACCTTACAATAGGAAGTTAAAATAGTTGGTGATGAGGATCTTTAAATCAAGCGCAACACTATAACTGAAGTTATAATAGTTGATGATGCAAGCACACGCGCAGGTTAAAATCGCAACATTATAACTGGAGTTGATGACATGGAACTTGAACACAAGTGCAGTATAACAAGCACCACATTATAACTGGAGTTATAATAGTGGGTGACCAGACTTTTTAAAACTCATATGTGTGCAGCAGGAGTTACAAGAATTTTTTTTTTCTTACAGATATGAAAAAAATTTTGAAATTCAACAACAATAACAGCAGCAACAACAAAATATCCAACAGTTGCTACATTTGAAAAACAACAAGAGTTGTTGGAAGTGGTTTTGAAGAAAAATGCTTCAATGTTTCTTACGCTAGATGTGGAGGAGAATACTGTATCAGAATTTGTATACAATTCTGATGATAGACTGACTTTTGCTGCATATTTTTGCAGACATGAAGAAATATTTAGTCAGGAATGCAGTGGCTGGGAAAAAGATAAAAAAACAGGTTAAGAAAACTAGCTCAAATATATTACGAAAAGTACTGCAATTATATTTTACCAAGAAAACCAGGTGAAATAGGGTTTGAAGACACAGTACACATTCTGAAAATTTTTTAGTTACAAGTGCTCTTTGTTCTATGCTCGTTGGAGATGCATCAATTTAACCAAAAAAGAGCATGAAGATTTTGTCATATATGCAGGTACCATCAACAGAGAATTTGGACAATTTAAACTAAAGGAAATGACTCCGGATAGGTTCAAGGGATTAAATTTTGTGCAATGTCTAACAGTGGAAAAAGATGCTGAAGTACGAATGAAAATTTTAGCAATGATTGAACATAATAATAACATAACACTAGAGGAAATAATGGACGATTGCCAAACAGAATAAAGAATGTGCATTGGTAAGGAAAAATGCATGAAAAGAAATATAAAACCTTGTTTCAGATGTGGAAAATTACATCTTAGAAAAGACTGTCCATGGAAAAGGCAGAGTGCTATAACTGTGGTCAAAAAGGACATATCAAATCACATGGCAGTACTAAACTAAGAAAAAATTTTGTCAGGAAGAAATTAATACACAATATTGTGATGGAAAAACTAGGGACATGAAACAAAAGAAAATTTGTTCAATAATGTGGGAGTTAATATGTTACTAGATACTGTGAGATTTCAATAGTAAATGAAACCACATGGAAATAAATTGGAAAACCTTTATTAAAAAGGACTTACAAAGTTGCAATTTCAGTTTCTGGTGAGAAATTATTTTGGGGGGAGAATTTACATGATGTTTATTTTCAAAATAAGCAGGTGAAAACAAAAGCTTATATTCTAAGAAATGTGATGAATCTATCCAGTACGAACTGGATGAAACTATTCAAAATATGGGGTTTTCTGATAAATGCTTATTGTAAAAATGTAAGTGGACAAGCAACAAATTTAAAAAGTTACAGTAAAAAAACTGAAGGAAAACTTAAAAAATGTTTTCCTGATATTCTGTCTAATGAATTCAGTGTTCAAAATTTAAAGTGAATTTTCAAGTAAAAATGGTTTGACACCAGTATTTAAACCAAAATGGAGTGTATCATTCCCAGTATTAGAACAAGTAAATGAAGAGTTGGACAGACTAGAAATAATTGGTGTTTTACAGAAAATAAACCATTTGAAATGGGCTGCACCAATGGTGTATATAAAGAAAAAAAAAGTTTTGCACAGATTTTTTTGATTGGATTAAATAGATGTCTTGAAAAACAGAACTACTCATTACCAAGCCTAGAAGAAACTTTTTCAAAGTTGAACAGCAGAAAAAAAGTTCAACATAAAAGACACCAAAATCAGCTGAAGAAAAAATTCACTGAAGAACTGGTTAAAATACTGTAAAATATTTTTGATGTATCAGCACCAAAACAAATTGGGAAACCTATAAAGACAACTTTAAGGAAAAGAAAATGCTACAAAGTACATTGGTGTACTCTCCAGAAAGAGGAGGGGAATGCTAAATAAAAAATATTATTTAATAAAATAGTAATCTCAAAAAGGGGTGTTGCAGATTAAAGAGTACACCTCCGGTGAATCTATGAACTTATCCAATATTATAAAGACTTCCATGGTTTGATGTTGAGAGTAGTCATATTGGAGTCAGTCTTCATACTAACTATATGGGTGTTATGGCAATAGTCTAAGCATTACATATAGAGAATACTTACACAAATTATGTTATGCCAAGTATGAGTGTGCGTTATAACTATAACCTTACAATAGGAAGTTATAACAATATCAAAATGGATTAATGATCACTCCCACATTGATCATTGTGGACTCTGCACTGGAAATCCATGATAGTGGATGGAGAACAAATTGATAAATCTATAGTCAATACTGAACCTGTGGAAAGATGAAAGTATGTGTATGATTTATCATTATAGTGTGGCCCATGTGATTAGAACCCTTAAAATTCAGAGAATACTGTGAGCACTGAAATCACCTAATAAAAGGAAGAGTAGCTTTTATTTCAGCTTATATTTTGGGGTTATACAACTGTGCATGTAGAGTAATTGGCTAAGTGAGATGGTTAAGTTGGATTAGTAAAATTCTCTGCAAACAAAATTGACAAATTTCTGGCATGAGGAGTTGTCCTTATTTACACTATTTATATTTGGACTGTTGCCCTCATCTTTGTTGTTTTTATCACCATGTTTCAGCCATTGTGCCCTCGAGCCTCCCTAAGGTGTACTGACCTGGTAACCTACAGGGAAGTCTGAATTGAACACTTTATTTAATCTACAGCGGGTAGATTGTTCTTATTACAATACCCATATTTAGGGATATTATCTAGTTCTTATTTATAGCTATTCTCAGTTATTGCTCACCTGTTTTCATAGAGTCCAAGTATATATTGCCCAACCCAGGGACTGAACTTACAATCACCAGATTCATGAACCAATACTTTAATCCATTGTGAATTGGTCCATTTTTATTGGTTAAGAAGAAATCTCAGCATGTATTTGTGAAATTTGTTTATAAATTTTGGTGTGTGATGTTCTTAGCAGTCATCCTTAGGATTGGAACCAATATTGTTATTGTAAAATGTAGTGTAGCTTTATTAATGGTTATAGCTTAGAGGTGGATATTTAGTTGAAATATCTTGTTTCTCACTTGATCAGTACAGCTGAACTTCAGTTAGTCTGTTATCTCTTAAAGATATGGCATTTCTGTCATAAGTGTAGAAGAAAAATCCTGGGAAAAGTGAAGAAAGAAATAATCTTCAAACACAGTTCTACAAATTTAAATAAATTTTATTGAGTATTTGATTTCTTTGTTTTATTGAGTATTTGTTTTCTTTCAACTTGAAAGAAACGAGTGGAATGAGTGGCCATCATTAAATGTAAATAAATGAATTGCAACAAACAGATTTGACAAAGCTTATAATAAACAATAACAAGAAAAAGAACAGGGTAAAAAAATAGTATAAAGCAAGTAAACAGTATATGAAAGGCAAAGCAACAGTAATATAGCAAAAATTTCACAAACTAAGAATTGGGATTGACATACAAAAGCATGTTCAGATTCATAGTGTTCTGATTTCTAGATAAGACAAACTGGGGCTGAGTCAGATGAAACTGTGAACTGACCTATTTTATTGCTTAGGAAAAAATCCCAGGATGTATTTATGTGCTTCTGCCCATAAATTAGCAAGGAGCAAGTGTTTTGTAGTCATTCCTAGCAGGCTGGAATCAACACATGCAAAACAAATTCACACAAAAATATTTTGTTTTCTTTCTTTACAATATAACTGAATCAAATGAATTAGTATGATAGACTAAACAGAATGAGTCTACATAAAGAGAATGTCATGTTGTTTTATGAATGCATGTAATTTTCTAGCAGTCAGCAGACAAAAAAGGCTGTATTATATCTACTACTACCATATATGTGATTGTTGAAATTCAAATCTAGAGCCTATTTTGTGCACAAAAATGAGTCAATTTTGAGCTTTGGTGATATTAAATCTATTGGATTTTTCTACAATTTTTAATGGGGTTTCACATATGTCATAACAATTCAATAAAAGATATGTTAGTAGGTATTTGATTTATTTACAGTTAAGTTACTTCTCTTCCTGGTAGTCTTTTTAGCTGATATAGTGTTGGTGAACTCATGCTTAGATCCACTTGCTTGTGATTTGGCTTTGTACTTTTTGAGAGTCAATCTATCAATAGATGAGGTAGTTCTGTGATTTTCAAAAGTTAAACTGAGATGGACAGATATGTAGCTATACCTTGACAAGTCTTGCATCTGATGAAGGGATATGTCACATAGAAGAAAAAACTTGCTATATCTATTCTAAATTACTATGCAATGTACAGATTTACTATTTTATGAGGATTAAGAAAATATTCTAAACATTTGAGCCAATAAGAGCCAATGCTAAATTTTTAACAAGTTGGAAATATACCAGTATTAATCTAAAATAATTATTCAGCCTTTTTTCAAAATCAAAATGATGAAAAAGAAGAAAGAAATAGAGTCAAGAAAAGAATGGGAAGTCAAAGAGAATTATTTTTCAAAGGAAAGATTTGTATGAAAATGATCAAAATCAAAGACAAACTACTTAATTTCTTTGTTTTATATAACAGATTTTCTGGTACCTGTAGTTTCAAAGCCTTGTCATATTATCAATTTTGTCTGAAGTAAATATAGGTTTACATTAAATAAGCATTATCAACACAATTTCATTATACAGCTGTTTTGTTTAAGCAAATAATTACCAACATCAGTAAGCTTTTATAGTTAAGTTGTGCATTTCTTTTTTGGCATTACTGATCACATAGAATTTTGATATTTTGTATTGGGTTTGCTGAACAGTTTGACCTTTATTAACATCAATATAATTTATTCCTCCACTGTATATTTTTTGCTATCATTGGTTTAATTACATTGTTAAAATGTAAGACTGTCCAAATTAACATGTGCCAGATATTAATACTATTGTAAGTTCTATTTCTAAACTATTAACAATCATTAACTCTGAAGTAAAAATAATTAACAGTGAAAAACTAATATTTTACTAGTGAATTAAAATTGCAAATTTATTTGAAAGAAATTAATTTAAAACTATTTTATGTTGTATAACAAATACTAAAAGGTGATAATGGTATGCATTTTGTGAGCATGATGCATAATGATTCAAGTGCTGAAGACATGCATAATATCTTGTGTCTTTTATTCTATTTTTAATTTGTACACAGATATACATCAATTTAAAAAATACTGAATTTTTTTGAGTTTACAATAAAGATCAAATTTATAATCAACAGCTTGCTAGTCAAGCATACTTTTAGGGAAATGATGTTTGCAAGCATATTTTCTTTCAATAAATTATCAGCAGACCTAATTTGGCACACATAAGTAGATAATGAGATAACTTAAAGGAGTTAGTCATTTTAATATAGCATGAATGATATGCAACTAGTTTTCTGAAATGCCTACTTCTGCCATAGTACATCTAACTATACACTTTAAAATATGTTATAAGAATATGTTTTAGAATATTAAATATGCAGGGAGAAGTTTAAACTTAAAAGGTTACCATCCTTATCTAATAGCTTATCATTGCTACTATATCTTTAACCTACTTTCAGGTTATTTTTCTTGTGTCAAAAGCTGTGTTTCTCCAAGGTCAATAGTATCTGATATCCTACAAGTAGGAGAAGTGCAGAAATAAAATAAAAACATGATAATTCTTATCAAAATAGAGAATTTTTAAGTATCATCACTGAATGTTCTAATGATATGGGTTTTTATTAAACAAAAGAAAGCTTGGTAAATAAATATCTACAATATGTAAATATGAATATTTCTTATATCCTAAATGAATATCCAGACAATCAAATCAAATACAAGCTTTTGCCTTTAGAAACTGCTCAATATCCTTATATAATTTAATATATTTGAAATGTTTTCCACATGTAGACTTTTCATAGCACACTTTTCCAATTTAGGAAAATAATATAAATTCATAAATTTTAACAATACACAAAGAAATATTCTTTAAAGTTTTAAACAGTGACTTATACATATGTTTTTGGTACTTAGTAGGCTCATTTTCCAAACTGGAGGCATGGTTCAATATATGATGAATTAATAACAATACTATGCCCAATCTCCCAAGCCACATTCTTCTAAAGTAGCCTTTTCCATTTTGATAGCCAATGCAAATAGAAAAATAAAATCCAACCTTAGAGAGTCATTGTTTTTGATTAGTTTTGGGATTTTACTTTAAAACCATCTGCTGAATCATTCTGTGATTATCAATTAGTAGAGACTAAGAAAAATTATTTCTTTTGTTGTTGAAATTTAAGTGACAATGAAACAGAAACAACTTTTAGCTGAAGAGTAAAAAACTTTAATTTCTGTAATTTATTATTTAAACAAAACATTCATTTTTTGTTAATCCCAAAATATTAAAATGAATTTTACATAACCATTTGTACTATTTGTTTTCTACTAGATTAAGGATGCTAGAGATTTGTTACAAGTAACTCTTAGTCTTTATTACTATATTATATAATACTTTTTTCAACCACAAAAGCAATGGTATTCCAAATTTGATCAGTCATTAAAAATAAACAAGTAAGTGGAAAATTATAGTTTTACACAATTACCTATTTTTTGTCTAATTTAAAAACATTATAGGAATGGAGTAGCAGTGTTAAAGGAAGTGTTGATAAAAATATAACCTGAAATAAAAATGATTTATGAATTCATGATTCTTTATTCAACAGATCTTGTAATTCATATATGTAAAACCTAGTCAGAGAAAATGTAAAATACAATTTATTATAACTTATCTAAAATAAGTTATTACAAAATTAAGGTCTATAGTTAATATTGAAACAAACAAAGTTTTTTGTTAATTTGGTGCCATAGCAAATAGAACTGATCCAGTGGTTTAGATCACAAAAGCTAGCCATTAATTTTAAAATATTTAAGGTGACAAATAAAAATTATACTTTTATAGGCAGAAAATTGGACTAAATCTTATAGAAGATAAGGCTGTAAAAGATTTTAAGAGTAAAGTCATGAGTATTTAGAATAATGGAATTATTAGCTGTTTCCTTATGAGAAAACATTGTGTATTCACTGACTAAGCAACCAGTATAACTTATGTTTGAAATTTATAAAATCCTTCACTTAAAACAGTGTTTCAAGAAAAAAGGTTTCTCTGTTATTGTTCTTTTCATTATTGATTGATGATTTCTTCTTAAACTTTTGTTTGAAGTAGTATGGAAAATCAACAGCTTGTTTATGTCATTATTTTCCCTTCAAGCTGGTGTTATGGCGTTTTTGTTTTTTTTTTCTTTGTTAATTGTTTAATATACACCCTTTCATTTTTCTTCGTCTTCTGTTTCTTTCTTGCATCAGTCTTTCCAGGATTATCATCCCATATGAGCATCTTTTTCGATGTAGCTATTCTTGAAATTATCTCATAGGCTTTGGCTAATGAAGATATGATTATATTATTTGATTCCTCTATGTTGTTTTGATTAAGATTTAAGGATAACAATTTGCACTCTAGTTTTCTATTCTTATGCTTTAATTTATAAGAGCTTAGATGTTATACTTAGGTGTCTTTTGTGATTTATGCAAGGGGAAACAAGTGATTTTATTGGCTAGTGTTATCAGTATTGTTACAAGAAGTTTGTGATCAGATTCAAAATAGGAATTATATATATATATATATATATATATATATATATATATATATATATATATATATATATATATATACACACACACTCTAGCACAAATTATCTAAACCAAGAGTGCTGAAGTCATTAAAGTTTTTGGTTAAATTATCTGGGTTATGCCATGTGATATGGTGTTTCATGGGATGGCTGAACCATGTGTTTAGGAAAGAAAATTTTTTTGAATAACAAAAATTTAATAATAGTTCCCCATCACTGTTTGAGTTTTCTGTTTCAAAGGTTGATGTATTCTTACCATCAAAGCAGCAATGGCATTAAAAAATATTGGTGGTAACATTAAAATCTCATTAATGTACAGTTTTATGCTTCTTTTTCTTAGTACACAAAGCTTAATTAATCTTATGTAGATCTTTTAAAAAACACTTTTTTCAGAGTCTGTCTATATTTCTGAGATGAGGTACTATGTACATTATTTACAAAAATCTCCTGAGCCGACCAAGCATAGAAATAAATACAATATGGGAACCAGTAATAAGGAGTGCCAGAGAAAAGCAATGATAACAACAAAAGTTGCAATATGAGCTCTGGTAAAAACATGCAATGATAACAGCAAAATTGCAATATGAGCACTGGCAAAAATGGTTGCTGAAGACATTAGCTTTATAATACCCAGAAATTCATACCCAGATGTCCTCAAGGACACATGGCACAGTGGATAAAAGCGTTGGTTAGATCCAGTGACAGGACCCAAAGAGTGTGAGTTTAATACCTGGTTAAGGCAGTGGAGAACTCCTAGAGGGAAAATTAGCAGGACTGACATCCATCAAACATGGCACATGGAACTAGAACCGTCTACTCCAGTGAGCGAAATAAAGGGGTTCAGTTCAAAATTCCAACCACCTGAAGAAGGCCGGAGTGTACAACAGCCGAAACGTTGTGATAAATATGGCAACAAAGATGAGGACAATAGTCTAAATAATGTACAGTTTTTTCAGTTGTATGGTCATGAACAACTATATCAGCAGTCATCATTTTAACTGATGTAAGATATTGTCTGTTACAATATCTAAAGATTTGCACATTGCAATTTCAGCTCCATATTTTCTTTTCTCATTCTCGCCAGTCCAACAGAAATTGTATTCCAAATGTGCAATGAAATTGCTAGCAAATCATACCTTATACATACAGATAATCATGGTTTTCAATTTTGCATTGGTTCAAATTGAGATGCATTCTGAAATCATTTGATCTTGACTGGATATTGATTTGGCCTATTTTCCATTTGAAAAACTGAATAACTTTGTCAGGTCATAAAAGAATATCATAATGTATAAACAGAAAATAAATTAATGAACCAGATATAATTTGAAATAAAATCTATTGAAATATTTAATAGAAGGTAACTAATTATTCACAGTGGATATTAAAGATTGTTTTCTTTTCTTCTTTAATCCAGCCAACAATGTAAAAGTAATGTTTCAATATTAAATGGTGAAAAGAAAAGATTTTGTTATTGTCAAGGAATTCATCTCAATTAACTGATTGTGATGTAATCAGTATGCTGGACTTGAGCTAATGTAAACTTGTGGCTTTGCGTAGCTATTTACTAAGTGTTGCTTAGTAAATAATTATGAATTCATCTTTGAATATTCAGAATAAGTAGCCATATGAGATGGTTTATAAAATGAATTAAAATCCATGTATATTAATTAAAAAGAAATCCAGATCATATTTATTGGATAAAAATAAAAGAGTGTTAAAAGAGCACAAATCATTTTATAAAGTTATAACCCCCAATTGTGATACAGCATCCAGTACATTTCTAAGCCAGATACTTTTAATTAGAAAATAAAACTGAGCACATCAAATTGTGATTAGTTAAATAAAAAAACAAAAAAAATCAAATTAGTTAAAAAAAAAGTTGTTACAGTTTGTAAGAGAAGCCAGATTTAAAACTTTTTTAAATTCAGAAAAATTAAGGAACCTTACCAATTTTCATATTTGTGTAACTTTGTGACGACATTGTCTCTCTGTAAAAGGTAAAGTAACAATATATTCTCTTTCTCAGAGCCATCACAAACATGAATATTGTCAGGCTGAGTGACCTTTGCAGTCTCCTCAACAAAAGATTTCACAGCAGGAGCCAATTTGTTAATATCACCATAGATGACATGATATGTCTGTTTAGACAAAGGTTGAAGGAAGAATGTACATCTAACTCCTTCAAACAGGGAAGATAGCCTCTTTCCACAAGAAATTCTGAAAAAGATAGATATATGTAGAAAAAAAATGAAATATCAATATATTCACAAAGTAAAAACATTGAAATTATTCCTATACACAACCCATAAAACAAACAAGGTCTGTGTATGGAAGTATCCCATTTTTACTATCTCAACAATAGGTTGTATGGCAGTGATGTAACTTAACAACATCGTGTGGTCATGAATTAATAGATTTTCTCTAAAGGAGTTACTCAATTTGCAGTGAGTTGCCAGCAAGTGAACTGCCACATTGATAGTAAATATCCATCAAGTTTTGCTTGAACTTGGACATTAGCCTGTGGATGCAATTTGAATGATTAATCATTCAAATTGCATCCACAGGCTAATGTTTAATAGGTAGTTTTCATGGATGACTCGGATAAAATTTTGATTTAAACGTGACTGGAAATCCTGTTAAAATTGATTCATATTCCAGATTGCCCAAAAATGTTGAACACAAGAAAATTGCATAAAAGGAAAATCATTGATAAACAGGGCAAAAATTAAAATTTGGGAATTTTGTCAGCATACAATGTGGTCTCTTTTAGCCAGACTAATTATGCCTATGTTATTTTTTTATGCCCTGATTGTGCTGTTGCATACAAAAAACTGGGTAAGGCTCACTGCACAGTCACAAAGATGAAAGAAATCAAAACCATGATAAAAAATGAGAACATTAATCCTGCTTTCAATAATTTTGTCATTTATTCACTAGCTGAGTTCCAGTTTGAACTAGTATTCTCTCTAGGATATATAGGTTGCACATATTTAAATTGTACACAATACAACAAAATCTTTCTTATATTATTCTTCAAATTTTTCATGCTGAATCAAGCTGATATATAATGTTACTGAAAGAAGATGTTTTATCTTCTAAAATAAGAAGATAAAACATCTTTTTTCAGTAACATTATGTATCAGCTTGATCCAACATGGAGACCTTGGAATGTGATTATTTTATTTGATACAACTGGTTGGTCAACAGATCTGACAGAAAACAAGCTGAATAAAATGGCCAAATTGTGCTATAGGAATTGAAATCCAGGTAAAAACCAGGTTTCAAAGGTTAAAAATAGACAGGTATTTATTATAAATTTTATTCAAAAGGTCACTTACTCAACTGTACTGAGTTTTGTTATAAAATAATTTCCTACTTTTATACAACTTTTAGACATGATTAGCAGAGAAAGAAATTACAATTCTGTGGGATTGGTCATAATCTTAGACTTTTCAATAAAGTTACTTCGGCAGAAGGAATTATCGAAAATTGGTATTTAGTTTTAATTTTTTATGTTTTAACTGAAACAAATGAGCTGGAAAATGAAAAATGAATTCTTTTTAGATATTTTTTATATACTACAAACTGTATGTCAAGCAAGACTTGCTCTTCACACAGATTTTCATCCATACATTTTTTGCAGATTTTAACTGAAACTATTTTTGAGTGTGACCATTTTTTAAAACAATTTATTTTTTTTATTTTTACAACTGTTAATTTATTTTTGTGTGATAATTCAAAAAAGAAATAATTCTGTGACTGTTGTCTTTATCAATTTTTCCTTTTTTGTAGTATTTTACTTAGATAAATTTTAAAATCAGAATAACTGAACAAGACCTCATTGGGTGCAATTAATATTTCATGACCTCAAACAAATAAGAAAATAAAAAAAGGGCTATTGGGCATAAATAAATGTTACTTTTGCTGTTTTAAACAAAAAAGGTTTTCCTTTTATTTAAAAATCCAGTTAATCCTTAAATTTACTAATTTACTTTTAACCAAATCAATAATTGGATTTTAAAGAGATTTTTTAAAATTTGTTGTTTGCATTTTTCGTGGAGGTTCGATGAGTGACGGTGTGAATATTTTTAGAAGTCTAAAAACTTTATTTATATATGTAAATTTCTTTATTACTACGTACTAGTTGTAAAGATTTCAAATAAAACCAAAATATAACTTCAACGAAGTTCTTTTTAAATTATTTAAAATGTGTTTTTAAAGGAAGTTAAATGGAAGCTAATAAATAAATAAAAAAGCAACACTCGAAAAACTTGAAAAGGCGTGGTTAAAAATGCTGATATTTTGTTCGCAAAAGTTATTAAATAAAAAAAATAATTAAATCACCACTCCCCACGTAAACTATTATTCAACAAAAACTTCAGAAGAGGTTTTTAAATCGTTTATTTTTTTCTTTCTGTTTAAAGTTCATAATGATGATTTTAAACTTTAAAGCAATACGAAAAATTTGATGTTAACTTTTGTTTTCCAAACTAAATTTGCTTTTCCACTTTCTCTTTCTCTCTCTCTCTCTCTCTGACACGCACACACACATAAGACCTGAATTTTTTCGATTGTCCATGTCAATCACCCAACTAGTGAAATAGTTACAGTACACTGTCTTACTCTTCCTATATCTTCACAGCAAGGCTTTTTAACATCGTGTAAAAAAAAAGTTGTAACACACAAAAATAAAATCGTTTTGTTATAAAATGAACAAAATAGCCATCGTTTCGTGAGGACTAAAATAGAGAAAGACAGCCAAGTTGATCTATTTTTCCTTCTTTTGAAGTGAAATGAGGATTTAATTACTTTCGTTTCTTAATTATTGCAGTTAACTTTTTGATTTTAAAAAATACACATTTTGTCAAGTTTTAATTTAAAACTTGGCAAAATGGGTTTAGAAGATATTATTATCAAGAAAAATTTTAAAAGTATTCCAGTTGAGTAAAAAAAAAAAAATCCAGGTAAAACAATTTATTTTTTAAAAAAAGTCATGTAAAAAAAAAAAGACTATATGCTAATATACTAATTGTTAAGTTTTTTGTAGTGATCCATCAATATGAAATACAAAAATCTCTCCCAACCTTTGATAAGAGTTTTTTTGTTTTTTTTTAATAGCCTTACTACTGCTATTATTATTACATATGATTATTTCAACACTAAATATTTGTTAGTAGCGGTGTAGTGATCATTATTGAATGTGATGAATTCAGAGAGTTTGATATTCATTAGGCATCTCATACCTATTTGAAAAACAAACACTAAATTTTAAATGAATTATTTTACATAGTTATGAAGGAAAAAACAAAAAAGCTGTTTTTTTTTTATAAAAAGAAGGTTTCAAATACAGTAAAAAAAAAATCAAACGTAGCAAAAATAAATCGAGAAAAAATATTCTTCCTTGCTTGACACTGGCAAGTTGTAAGAGAGGGACGGTTCTGTTTTTTCACACTGGAAAACTACCGGGTGATTCAACCTAGTTCTAAACTTTTTAACTGAACATTGAACAATAAAATTATTGCATAATACGAATCCAAATACAAACGGACATCAAAAATAATGTACCTACTTTAAAAAAAATAAATATATGATAATCCGTTGGAGTTATTTTTAGTTGTAAGTTCTCAACCGCGATGAATACTTTTTACCACAGTAGACTAAAGAAAAACAACAAATGTTTCGAAAATTAAAAAGTGCAAAAAAAAAAAAAAAAAAAAGAAAAAAGAAAAGAAAAAAAACTAAAGTTTTCATATTTAAAAAAATAAATAAATTCAGCCACCTGTCTCAAGACGAGAAAGTGATTTGGGCACGGATAAAGGGACCCGTTGTTTGCTCAACGGCACGCAAGTAGTCGAGTCGTCTTAGTGTTCGACAAATAAAACAGAATATATTGAGAACGAATAGACTTTTAAGTTTTTAACCTCTTTATTTATGATAACAGAAAAATACAACTGCATAACACTTTCAAAGAATAGTTCACCAAAGTGTATTGTATTGCAATGTTTTTCTTAAACAAAAGGTGTTTGTTACTGTTTTAATAATTGTAGCCAAAAAAAAAAAAAAAAGGTAATAAACGAACCGAACCTTTCATTTTGGGAAAAAAAAAAATGAAACTTCTCTTTAAAAGAAAAACAACAAAAAAAGTATTTTCTTTAAAACAGTATGTCGAAATCCTAAGATAAGAAAAAAAAATTAAAATGAAATTTATAAATTAAAAAAAACTATTACTAACCGGCTTGAGAGCAATATTGTCCACGCCATGGAGGTGTTCTGAATGTCCGCAAACAAATGGGAGGGGCTTATCGTTAGTGTAGTGATAAGAAGCCGAATGGGTAAATATAGACAAAACTTTATTTTATTTAAAAAAAAAAAAAAATAGAAAAAGGGAAGCAATTATATCACAGTCACGCATACTTGAAAAAGAAGTGAAACATAGCAAAGTTTTTAGCTGTAAAAATGATTTTGATGGCGAATTAACTGACTTTATTCACTTTTTTCATTGTAATGTGAAAGTACCTCAACGAATATGTTAAACCGTTATTCAATTAGAAATTCTGATTGGTTAAAAATATTATGTTTGTCTTTTGTGTCGCTACATTATCGCATTGATTTTTCGACACATCACCAACAAGAACTAGAGTTGTATGTGCGATAGAGATCCTTATACGTCCCGTGAACAGAGACTAGAACACGTGGCGTTTATAATGACGTTCAATAAACGGGAACCTTATTTCTCTGCTGTGTACAACTGCAACACGTACACAACTAAGAGTAAAACTAATGCATAAACACACTGCGTATTCTACTAAGATCAAGTAAAAAGAGATTCTTTGATCACATTTTCTTTATGTATAGAGTTGTACTTAAAAAATGGATTAAAAAAGCAATTCCATTTTAAGTTGTTCCTTTCTTGGGTTAATTATTTTAACTCAGACCTATCACCAGTGTTTTACGTGGAGGTGGAGGCAGCCTTTAATTTTGGAGAGTAAGAATTTGCGCACTACAATTAGTTCACATAATTTTCAGTGGTGGCGGAAGTGGTAGAAAATGATTTTTTAACAACAGGCTTAAAAGACACCTGAAAAAACGTTTGAGCAAAATATAAATAATTAAATAAACAGTAAAAAAATAAGTTTATCTATTATTTCTGTTTGTAATCATTAAGTTATATTAGATATGTGTAAAAGTTCTCAGCGTTCTGTTGTGAATATACACAGTTGGAGGCCTTTGCTGAAATGGAAAGTATTATCATTTTATGCCTCCTGGTACATTTGTCCTGCAAACAATATCTGGCGGACTCATGTTAGTCAAGGTAAAAAAAAATAATAAAAATGGACACAAAACGTGGAATTCAAACAAACAACAATTAATAAATGTATTAACAAGACATGATAAGGAAAGAAATGAAGTTGAAGTTATGAACAGTTCAATACAATCTTCAGTCTGTGCCATTGACGCCCCGTGTCTATCGAAGCGAAAGGAAACGCGTGTTGCGCTCCAAAAGCCAAAGGGAAAAGAGGAAATTTCTTTCACATATCGCACCATCTGTGATTATTGTCAGGGGGCTATAATCCACCAAAACAGTTTTTTTTTTTTTTTTTTGACTGGACACTTCTGCACGCATTTAATAGATTCTCTTACGTAATTGACTCATTTAAATTCACCAGGTTGTTTATTCTTAGATACTTTAATAGATAATTACTATGAAAAGGTAAACATATAGCGTACATAGGATGAAAATCACTACCAATGCTTTGTGAGATATGTGCTTATTTTTTTTAGATATGAAAAGTTGATGGTACAGACTTGAAAAGGAGGGAAAACAGGAAAAGAGAGAGAGTTACTTAAGGGTTCTCTCTCAGGGCTACGCCTCATAATTATTAAGACTACTACATTGCAGACTCTATAACAATTTTTCTATCGCGTCTTAACTAGTTCCATATGTACAATTTTTGTGGTAGGGATAATAATCTGGTGAATTCTAGTTGCTATTGGTTCTCTTTATTATGCGGACAATTTTTGCTGATGTTATGTTGTGTATTTCTCTCTGAGTAGTATCAATCGTATCACAGTTCTCCACGTTACATTTAGCAAACGGGGTCGCTGACTAATGCCCTTTGTTCATCCTCTGCTCTCTATGTCGTCATTCTCATTTGCATATGGGTACTACACCACCCTAAATTGAAGAGGCCGAGCACCCTTGTTTTTTCTACTACTATTTCTGATTACGCTCGTACTGTGTTTTCCTTCCTCTTGTCTTTTTTTTTAGTGGTGATCTTGGTCTTTCTTCATTTTCTTCTTCAGTCTCGCCCGTCTTTTCTCACTTTCTTCTATTTCCTGCTCTCTTCCATTTTTGTAACTTTCTATCTCTTCTTGCTCTTGATCTTCCATCTCCACGTCATCCAATTCGTTTCTGCTTCTGAATTGATCCGCATGTGCTATTATATTTTGTCCCTTTTTCTCTAGTAAAGCCGTGTTGTGTCCTTTTTGTATCAGGAAATTTGCTTCTTCTGGATCAGCCTCTTTATTCTTTCGTTGAAAAGGACATAGTTATGGGGGCTCTGATTTGTCTGCCCATTAATGCCGAGGGGCTCTGCTTTCTTCCTGCATATGGAATGGATCTATAACTGAGAAGCATTTTCGGTAAATACGCTTCTAGGCTATCATTAAGTGGTGAGAATGCTTTTAACTCCATTTTCACCGTTTGTACCATTCATTCCACAATGCCATTAGATTGTGGCTGATACGGTGGTGTCTTGTATGGGATACATCCTATCTGTTTCAACCACGCACATAAATTATCATCGCAAAATTCAGGGGCATTGTCATTGACTAATGTCTGGAGTACTCTATTCCATGAAAATATCGTTCTTAGTACTTGCTTTATTGTGGTGGCTTTTCTACCTTTTACTCTGACAACCTCTGGCCATCCTAAATACGAATCCACTAACACTAAGAACAATCCCCTATCTTTGATATGCGCGTGATCCATGTGGACCCTAACCCATGGCTTTGCTTCCTAAGTAAACCGAAGAAACTTATTCTCTTTACTTCTCTATTTGACATCTTGGTATTTTAATGTTCAGGCAACACATTAGAAAAACTAAGTGTAATGAATATGACTGACAAACTCATGGCTAGTTTAGATATTAAATCCCTTTAGATCATTATTCCTGCAAAATACTTTAATCTTTTAAAAAAGCATCCAACACAATAAAAAATAAACCTGTACCTACCAAAAGCTAAATCAATAAAAAAAGAAAATCTGCCGGCTCAATACCAATTTGACATTTAACAATAATTTTATAAGGAAAAATTCGGATTACCAATAGGGTTGACTCTAAGCAGGCATTTTCTTAAAACTTCTTGAATCTGGTCACTTCCAAAATATTTTATCTAAACAATCATACTTCCGATATATTGATATATAAATATATTCCCGCAAAACTACTTTACCTTGTAGATAAACTAAACAAAGTCGTGCATGCTATAGAGTTTACTTATAAAATGGAATCAAAAAATACTTTACCTTCCCTAGATATGATGTTACACCTCAGTGATAATAGCCTATCAACTACTAAAAAGGATCTTCGTTCTTCATCCATTTTCAGTTTCTCACTGCTCCAAGACACTTATTCTGACAGTTCTTTACAAAGATTTCAGCCTCTAACTCTTCTCCAATGGACTTCACTCTTTAATTAAGTTCAGTTCTAATGACATGAAACATTCTATTTACAATTCTCGATATCATAATATATATATATATATATATATATATATATATATATATATATATGTGTGTGTGTGATCTGCATTTGATTTAGCTTGCATATTTAGTGCGTAAGAAAAAACTCAATAGTATCAAACTCAAGTTGAAATCATTGATAATTGGCAAGTAGCAGTAATTAAGAAAATAATAGGTGATATTTACTGCTATTTTGTACTTGAAAATACTTGATATTCAATAGTTCAATATTTCTGTGTTTAATAGCAAAATACCCCCCTCTCTCTCTCTCTCGCACACATATTGTAAATATTTTCAAGCTTCGCCATTTTCAACCAGATTCAAAAGATTGACAAGGTCATGGAAACACTTCTAGATTGTACTGAACAAAATATTTGCGAATTATATTCATGACATTAGCTTGTAGGAAGATCAAACGATCTTAAGCGCCAACTATTGCACCGAAGTGGATAAATTATCACACCATGCATTGTTCCTTGAATCAGATGAAATACTCCCAAAATATGAAATTCTATCTCTGTGCTTTAACTGTAGGAATGGTGTTTTTTTAGCATATCCATAATCATCTTATCGTCACACACGGTAGAGTTGGGTTGTGACACCCAAATTCAATTTTTGTTTCTTCCGATCAAACATTACTTTTTCAAAAATTATGAGCGAAGTTTGTCCGGAATTCCGCTGTTTATTATTACTGAGCAATTGATGACAAATTCTTCTTTTAGTAACTTAGTTAAATCATCTTTGATCGCCTTTCAAGTTATCATTGAATTCGCTTTGATTTTGCTTAGCATTTATGAGTTGCTCATGAAGAAGATTTTTTGATTACCGTGGTAGTTTGGCACAACGGATAAACCTTCCTCAAATGTTCATCCGAAGAAATTTTTAGGCGTTGTCAAAATTCTTTCACTTCAGAATAAGTGATCCAGTGATTCAAGGATTATTAAAATCTAGACAGTAGCTGAAATCTTCATTATGATGCTTACTCACGTCATTCTTTTCTTTGGGTGTGTGTCATTTAAATAATTTCAGCTTCAATGTTAGAATGTGAAGTAGTGAACGATGAATGTGATGGCATCATGACCTAACGAAGTACTGCTAGAAGATTCCAAAGGTTTATGTCCAAGTGCAGAAAGATATAGACTTTATTCATTCTTAGATATTTTTTATAATACTTTTTTTCATCGTATCCGAATATTTTCCAGCGTTGCTTTATATTTAATTCTGCACTGTATGTTTGAAATACTTTTTTTGTATAATTTTTATGCTAAATTAGACCACCTGTGGAAGCAGAGTATATTAATGTTACCCAAATATACAAATACTCTTCCGACTCTATAAGCCTTTGCTTCTACCAACCAAAATTTTATGACTGGTCATTTGATCAGATTTGTGGTAAGTTAGACGGACCGAGAACTTTCAACTGATCCTTGTTTTATACCCTGTGATGATGATGATGATGATGATGATGATAATAATAATAATAGTAATAATAATGATAATAATAATATGCCTGGATATGCACATATATTAGCTTCTTACTTACCTGGCTTATGTCTCGGGAAACTGACTCCGTTTTTACGTGGTCGATAGGAAATTTTTACCCGAGCTTACGGGCTCAGATACCCCACTTTAAACTTGGCCTTGTGCCACATCTTGCTGCGTGGGGCAGCGGGTAAATAATTATATTAGATTCTTACTGATGTCTGTTTGTACATCAGTGTAGCATATAGTATATGAATATCTGTATATGTGAGTCAAGCATGCATACGCTTGCTCGTGTGGTGTGTTTGTGAGTATATGTGTGCGTGCCCACATGTCCAGACATGTGCCTGGCATTTTTGAATAAACAATATTCTTAGATAAGATAAAAGCAATAAAATAAGAAAGGTTAAAATAATATATATATATATATATATATATATATGTGTGTGTGTGTGTGTGTGTGTGGATGGATTTTTTTATTTATTAATCCGACATATAACGTTTAAGTAATAAAAAAAATCAATATATATATATATATACATATATGACCTGACGATTGCGTTTGGCATGAATCAGTCTGCTACCTTTGGGGGCTAATTACAATGTCCAATTTTATATTTATGTTTTATTAAATAATATGGGCAATTTATGTCTATCAATTTTGTTTTATTAAATATTTCAAACTTCCGAATAAGCTATTTTTGCGTTATCGGTAAAATTGCCAAAATTTATATGAACTTTTATTTTATATCATTTTTTACTGAGAACCAATTGGAGAAGAGCAGTCCATGAAAAACAACACCTTTCAAAAACACCAGAAGATAAATAGAAGAGAGCCTAGAGAAAAGCCAGTGCTCTCCATCCTCTGAACTCTCCTGCTATAGCTGCGGATGTCTCTTCACATCTAACATAGGGCATTTTAAACAGGAGAGTGATATATGTTGAATGTGAAGGAGAAACATTTGTAAGTCGTCATTGGAACTCGGCATATATCAGTTCTGTTTAAAATGCCCTATGTTACAATGTTTAAAAGTTTATGTAACTCAGTTATGTAACTACACACAAAATAATCCTTGAAAACGATTCAAGGATTGTTCTGTTTATAGTTACATAACTGATCTACCGTGAGCTGACCAGTTTCGACATTGACATGCTTGCTTTAAGTGAAACTAAACTCGCCGAAAGCAGACGAGCGAACGCTTGATGAATTCCGAATCCCACTCGAGCATGGTACTTTCTTGTATCTATGCACATATCCTTGTCTCTGACGACGCCATCAAAGAGTCCTTTTACGAGCTCTCGACTCAGTAATCCGAACCACCCAAGTATCGGATAAACACGTGGGTTTTGGCGACTTCAACACCAGATTTGGCAGTGATCACCGTACATGGGAAGGCATTCTTGGTTACCATTGTATTGGCCACTGTAACACAAAAGGATATCTCTTTCTCGGTATCTGTGGAGAACACAACCTAGCTGTTCCGACTCTCGCACCGACACAAAACAACATGGCAGCACCCAAGATCCAAACACTGGCACATCTTGGACTATGTTCTCATTCGATTCCAGGACAAAAGGGGTGTCCATATCATTCGTTCTAAGCCTGGAGTGGATGATTACTGGACAGACCACCGTCTTATACTATGTTTTGACTGTGTGAAGCTCCAGGACCCTCAAATATCGGAGCTCTTTCAATCATCTGTTGAAAAGTACCTCAATGACTCATTGAACGCTGAGACCATCATTGCAAAATGGACAATCCTGCGCGATGCAATATCAACAGCCTAAGTAGTTCTTGGGTTTCAGAGAAGGAAAAAATCAGGACTGATTCGACGAGTATCAGAAAAAAATTCACCAGTTGATTAATCAAAAACGTTAAGTACGCCTAGCTTTCGAGAACCTCCCCTCAGTTGAAAAGAAAAAGATATATCAGAAGACAACGAAAAACTGCCAAAGATGTCTCTGCACAACCCAGAACACATAGTGACAGGTAAAAGCAGCGGAAATCCAACAATATGCGGACCAACGAGATATGCGTTGCTCTGTGTGTCCACGAAGGAAATCTTTGATTCAATCAAAATAGTGGCAGGCCTTAAAGACTCTCACGGAACCACCATACTTGCTGATCCTGAATTCAGTTTGAACCGCTGGAAAAACCACTTCCAGAGTCTTTT
The DNA here is from genome assembly GCA_903632075.3 of Acanthosepion pharaonis. Lineage (NCBI taxonomy): Eukaryota > Metazoa > Mollusca > Cephalopoda > Sepiida > Sepiidae > Acanthosepion > Acanthosepion pharaonis. The sequence continues at coordinate 83,087 of CAHIKZ030002714.1, read as the reverse complement.
CAACGACCACGCCACCACGCCACCACGCCGGAAGACCATCTGCGACCCTCCCCAACTCCTTTGCCCAGCGTTAGATGTCAATCTCCCAACCTTCCGTGAATTAAAAGAAGCACTCCGCTTCAAGAAACCTGGAAAAGCTCAACAATGTGCCTCCGGAATTTTATTCCAACGCTCGCATAGAACTGAAAACCCGGCTAATGCTTGTTATACATAAAATCTGTTATACATAAAATCTGTGAAGATAAAACAGTCTCTGAGGACTTATAAAAATGCAAAGCATTGTGACATCTTCAAAATACGAGACCGCTCACTTGGCGGAAACTATCGTGACATCTTCCACCTAAGTATTGCTGGCAATGTCTTCACGCGATGCTACTTAAACAGGGCTCTGTGTTAGCTGCGACACACCTCTCTCTGTACCTTGATCAACGAGATCTACACTGGCAGAATGGAAATTGATATCCGATACAGATTTGACGGCGGACCTCGCCCAAATTCGTTCTCGCACAAAGTGTACCACCACATGCGTGCGAGAACTTCAGTATGCTGACGACAACACAACTGCGGCCCAGATTGTCATTAACTGCCAGAAGTCGGCAAACCTATAACGAGGCCTATAAACGCTTTGGGGTTCAGGTCAATGCCAAAAAGACAAAGATCCTCATCCAATCGGCCCCAGAAAAGCAACACCGGACGTTAACATTGACATCGACATCAGAGGACAGCCGGTAGAAGTCGTCAATGAATTTGGCAGCTTCATCTCGAAGAATAAAACCTGCGAAAGAGACCTTGACAAATGGATCAAAGCGGCTCATACTGAGTGCGTAATGTTCTCACAGCGGGTCTTCAGCAATCACAAAATCATGGTCTTCCGGACCGTGGTCCAATCCACCCTTCTGTACGCTTGTGAGATCCAGACGTTGTATCGCCAGGATATCAAATAGCTAGAACGGTTCCAGCAAACCTACCCTTCGAATCAGTTCGAGGGACCGCATCATTAAGAACGAGGTCCTCCTGGATATATCTCCTCAGCATCGATGCTACCATCTTTCAACACCGCCTCCACTGGGTGGGTCACGTGCACAGAATGCGTCTCACTCGATTCCAATGTATCATCCTAGTGGGAGAAATCGCCAGCGGCATGTGACTACGCGGAGGCGCTATAAGGAACAGAACTAAAGAAGTAACTTAACGAAGGCTTTTAATAAACAGATTAGTCTACGACGGGACTAAGAGCAAATAAGAATACCTGACACAGGTCAGCATCAACTCTGAGACCTGGGAAACCGTTGCTGCACATTGGTCATCCTGGCGTAGGACCATCCGAAGGGGGTGCAACATTTTTGAGTCCAATCGTCAACATGAAGTGGATCTGCGACATGGTGTTAGGAGGGTCCGATTCACCCAGCCTGCTCACGACTCTTCAGAAGTAGGCAGGGCCTTCACAGCCATTTCCGTCATCGCCACCTGAAGAGAGAAAATAAAAAGTTGAGAGGATGACGATCCTGATGCGAACGGGTGCTGGACTAGAATAGTTGATTAAATACTTTTTAAAAAAATTTGTATCGATAGTTATTACAGTTTAATTCATACAAAAGAGGGATTAGGCACAGACAGAAGAGAAGGAGAGACAGGGAGTCTCTTTAAAAAATTCCCAGTCGGATATTCAGAGGATTGGAAGTGGCAGGGCCTTTGGTATGATTTAGGTACAATGTAGTTTTGCACAGTCCCATGCTATATTTTAGGATATTTACTATCACCGAATAGACTTTGTACATTTCCAAAGCCTTAAAGATCCCAGAGTGCAGCGCATTATAACGGTAATTGTTTCAATCATCTTTTTGACATTCCTTCTGTTCCAGGGAAAGAATGTTGTTTTCATCGAGAAAAGAGTAAGTACAGTTTGTCATGACAGACGTGATCAATTTATATGGGATGGACACACATGTTATTGGCCTATTGTTATAAAATGTCGCTGCCGACACCGGAATTTGAACACAGATCACCAGTGAGAAAACACAGGCGATCCCATTTTCAATAAGTAGATCACGTGATGGTAAAGGAGATGTATATATGGGAATTAGCGTGATGTCTAAGTGATCATTCTACGGATTACTATTCGGATCACTATACGGATTACTATTGGGATCACTATTCGGTGGTTAGTTTTCGAGGGAGTATTATCGAGCAAGTACTGTTAGTGCGAGTATTATTCGAAGGCGTCTAACACCAGTATTGTTCAACGGCGTTACTATAGTTGTATCTGAGATTACAAAGTCTCTATTGCAACGAGTATTACGAAAGTGACAAAGAATAAATGTTGACATTACAAAAGTGGCAACGAGTGTTCGTTGACATCACAAAAGTGGCGACGAGGATTCCTTGAACTTACACGAGGATTCGTTCAATTTATACGAGGAAAAAATTAATCTACAAAATATTCAGCGAATGGAAGAATTAAAACTATTATGGTTGCAGCAACAAAACTACAAGAACAACAATTGCAGCAACAAAACAGCATGAACAGCAACTACAATGACAACTACAACAACAGAAGTTTTTTGAGTTGTTTACCAAAACGATGGAAGGAAAAACTTCAGATTCATTCACTCCAGATGCTGTTGCTAATTCAATCAGCGAATTTGTGTACAATCCAGATGAAGCCAACAAGAAGTGAAAGAAATCTCCTGCCAGGTAAGATAAAAAATCGCCCTTTTTCCCCTACTAGGGCTTCGTCTCCCCCTTCTCCCCCTCCCAACGAATCTCAAGGTAAAAGAAGCGACATGACCCTAGAAGGGAAAAAATCTGTATAGTGGACCGTGCGGTCCCCGAGAGGGACCTTTCCTCCTAGAGAAAGGCCGTCTTGAGGCCTCTTTTTAAATGTACCTCCGTCGACGGGAAGTCAACGAGGATCCAAGGAATTTTTCCAGTGGTTCGTTTCTGGTCGTTGCGGTTTATGCGCCCAATGATCAGGAGAAGCGTGTCGACTTTTTCCATCAGTTGAGGCTGTTCCTGGATGATTCGTTGCGGTTAGTCTTAATTGGAGACTGGAATGCTGTTCTGGACCCCAAGATAGAGAGGCGGCGGGGAACTAACGGTAAGGTTAGGGCGATCATAACTTGGTTAATCTGATCGGCGAGTTTGGACTCGTCGATAGATACCGGGTTGATCATCCAGGGTGGGAGATGTGGACGTGGGCTCTTAATTGGCCGTCTCTTCAGGTAGCTAGCTACCTAGACAGAATGTTAGTGAGAAAGGTCGACCTAGATTTACTAAATTGTTCCACGTCCCACTGTTTAAACTATTCGAATCACAGTCTCGTCTGTGCCCGGGTGGTGTTAGGCCTAGAATGGCTGTACACTGGAAGTTCAATGTGTCCTTACTTGAAAGGCGGAACTTCCAGCAACAGCTGATTAGACGAGTACAGCGGGAAGTAGTGGGGGCGGTTATTGGATTAGATAAGGCTAAGAATTTGAAGACACTAGAGGACAGTCTGTTTCGGGCGGTGGCTGGGGGTGATTTCCTAGAGATAGCCGTAGCTAGGCAGGCACTAAAGCGTGAGGTTAGCAAGCGCTATCAGAGTAATTAGACAATTAGGGTAATTAGGTTAAACAAGATGTTTAACGAAGCTGTGAACATGGGCGCAGAATTTCGCAAGGGAGAGGTCCGTCAAGGTTCCGATCGATACATTCATGAGGCCATTACCTCGGAGGGGTGTACCCTGAGGTCAACCAAAGATATGTACGAGGCGTTTCGAGAGCCGTTTTACCAAGGAGCCTGGTCTCAGTGGCGATGAGTTTCGCAGCTATATGGCTGACTTTCTTCGGCTTTCGCCGAATGAAGCATCTAGCTGCGAGTGTGAGATCACAGAGGGCGAAGTTTACTTGGCATTGAAGAGGGTCGGCAGTGGCAGTTCTTCCGGGACTTGATGATCTACCCTGCGAAATGTACTTGAGGCTGTCGTACATCTTTGGTCCGATTTTGACAGTGGTGTTCAACAACTGGTTCCGGCAGGGGTCCATCCCCAACCGGATTTCCATGGGTGTGATCACGCTGTTGAAAAAGGGCAATGGTGTTGGCCGAAATTTAGATGATTACAAGCCCATAACTATGCTAAACACTGAGTTAAAGATTTTGGCAAAGATCCTGACGGAGCGTTTGCAGTCAGTTGTCGCGTGCTTGTTGGGATCTGAGCAGCCTTGTGTTTGTGAGGGGACGAACAATTCAAAGCAACCTGCATCTAATCCGTACGATTATAGAGACTGTAAAAGATGACAAGCGAGCCGCGCTGATCAATTTAGATCAGTTCAAGGCACACGACAGAGTGGAACATCAATACCTGGCTGCTGTCCTGCAGATTAGAACCCAACTTCTGCAAGTGGATCAGCCTCCAGTGCTGCGGTACAGGTGAACGGAAGGCGGTCGGGCGTTTTAGCGCTGTCTCGGTCGGTCCGACAGGGTTGTCCGCTGTTGGCCTTACTGGCTAAGGGACAGGACGTGCTGTCCGGATCTACGCGGAATCGTTCTTCCCTCTAGTAGAGCTCGAGCCAGCGTTTCTGCGTATGCCGATGACGTATCCTTTTTCGAGTTGCGCCGCAGCGACATTAAGGTGGTGCAGAAGGCGCTTGAACGCTACGAGAAAGTGACGTAGGCCAAGATTAACCGTGACAAGTCTTCCGGGTTGCGGTCAGGAGCCTGGAAGGGGGTCACTCTTCCGGGGCCCTTTGGTTGGACTGATGGACTCGTCTGCATTCTTGGAGTGTGGTTCGAACCCGGACTTCAGCGAGAGAAGAATTGGTGAGATACAGGCAAAGGTCGGAGCGTCGGTTTGGACTTAGCTCTGAAGGAGATTGTCCTTGAAGGGTAGAGTTGAGGCATGTGCCACTTACGTCTTGCTTCTCATCCTTACCTTACCTGTCCTTCCTCTTTGCATGTCCCGTTGGGAGGCGATCGTGCGTTTGTTGACTTCCCTTTGTGGTTGCAAACATTTTGACGGAGGGCTCGATTTTGACGCGTAGTATTAGGGGCGCCTTTCCATAAACTTACCATAAATTTCTCGACTTCGGAGACTATTGTATCATGAATTAGTAAAGGGAATTGCGAAGGATCCTCTGTGTGATCGGCTTGATTTGTCGGGATCAGAGTTGCGCTCCATGTGGTCTTGGGTTCCAGCGGCGGATTATCTCCGCAACTCTGAGCTTTCGCTTAGCTGGCGACTTATTCGGAACGTGCTTCCTCTAAATGACGTACACTTCAGATGGTGCGAGGCATATTTGACAGACTGTCATTGGTGTGACCTTGGTTTATGCCGTTGTTCTCAGGTGCGCCATTTCTGGGATTATATCGACGAATCGACGGCTCATATCACTCTCGAGCAACTCGTGTCTATTGACACGTGTGACAATGTATCGACCCCGTTCTCCGGGGTAAAACGGATGGTTTTTTTTTAAGTTGCTAGCTTTGGCTAGAATGGTGGTGTGGACGTCACGAACGGAAGGAATATTGCGAGACGAACGTTATTCTGATCAGGATCTGGTTGTTTTCTTTAATCTTAGGGTAAAAACCAGATCTGATAGAAAGTGTTTGATTTCGACAGATTTCAGCGACTGGGGCGAGCCTGGTTCTTGTGGACGGGGGCTAGCCTTGATTTTCTCTTGATGCAACGGGGTGATTTCCTATGAACCCTCCCCTGATTAAGTTAAATACCGTTATGTTTTCCTAGTTAATGTGAATAAGTGTTGTTTCTGGTCTGTTTCCTGGCATTCTCTTTTGTTATAGCCTATGTTGAGATTTCCAACCTCCCCAGTTTGTTTTGTCCCCATTTTTCATCTCGACTGTGTCAGCCTTTGATTTTCCCCATTCCGTCATTTATTTTTATCCTTCCCATTCTATTAGTGAGTGTGCTTCTTAATTCTGTCTATCGGCAGAATACAACGGCCACTCTTATTATTTTGAGGGGTGGATGGTTCCGACTAACATTGTTTTGTTTTAGTTTTATCTTTGTCTTACATTTTGAGTTTGTTTTCTGGATTCATCTCCCCTCCTCCATCATTTCATTAATTATGAAATTTTTGTATATTTTGAACTTTACCAAATTTTTATGTCATGGGGTGTTTTTGTAGGTCCCCTGCGAATATGTGGTATTATGGTATATGCAGGATTGAAAAGTGATGGATAAGTTCTTGTGGTAAATAAGTAAATTGTTATGAATGAATGGGTCGTGATTTGGTTTAACTAGAACTATAACCGTCTCTATTTTCCTTGTGCCACAATTTTGTATTTTTGCAAAATAAATATCCTATACAAGTTTGATTCTTTTTCCTTTTTCATTTTTTTACCCTCCCCACATTTTTTTTACTTTACCCCACTGCCTTTTCTGTTTTTCTATTTAGGTTTTGATTTTCTCTTATTTCGTAGTTATTATTTGGATATATTTTTTCCTTTTTTTTTTTTAATTTCCTGTAACCTTCCGCAAGACTTTATTTGTTTATTTATTCTACGCGTAAAGTTTTCGTCTGACTTTATTTTCTTTGTGTTTCTTCTTTCTCTATTTTTTTCCTTTTACAAATCTTGTGTGTTTTTATTTGTTTAAATCCCTTGTGCGTTTATACTTTTTAAAAAAATTTTCGTGTTTATTTTTGTCTAATCTGACGAACGAAACACGTAAAATAAAAAATTTTACGTGTTTCGTTCCTTTTTGGCCAGACTCGTTTTCTAACGACGGCCATATTGTATTTGTAAAATTTGTTATTTTTACGCATGTATTATTTAGTATTTCTCTTGTAGCTTATCGTTTTAATTTTTCTATTGTACTTTTTAAAATCTCGACTGTTTATTGTCTTACTGTATTTATTTTTTGAGTCTTTGCACATGTAACCGTTCTTTTCCCGTTTAAAAGTTATTTGTGATTGTTATCTGTTTTATCTTTGTATATTTAATTTTTCGCTTTTTGATTAATTTTTTCTCGTCTGTCTTTTACTTAATTCTTTCTTTTGTGTGTCCTACTGTTTTGTCTTGTTAAATTTCCTCACGTCTGAAGGAAAATGTGATTTATCTTCTCATTTTTTGTTCTAATTAATTTTCTGTTTCTATTAAGGAAAAAAAGCTTGTCTTTTAATAGAAAAATTTATAATGGGCGACAAAAAGGCGGTCAAGAAAAAATTATTTGGAACTAAAAAAAAAAAGAATGAACCACCAGATAAGCAAACCGACGTAAATAAAAATAAAGATGCGGAAAGAGTTAAAAAATATTGAGGCGTTCTCAATATAGTATGGTGGCCGAAAATGGCCAAAACTATATGAAAATATGGTGGCCGAAAATGGCCCAAATTTAAATGAAAGTATGGTGGCAAGAAAAGTTTAGAAGTTAATATTTTGGAGGAGAATATGGTGGCCGAAAATGGCCAAAATTCACCCATGACATCTGAAGCTAATATTAACATGAACAACAAAGACGACAACGTAGCGGTCGGGGAGAAGCCTGCATGCTGGATGTCCCCACCAAAATGTAAAATCAACATCACGGAGTTCCTGGAGAAAGCCAAGAGCTACTCTCATCTTGTCACTAAAGATGGACTCTTGAAAAATCCCGAGGGACTGCAGAAGGTTGAAAAACGAATAGTGTCAGACAAGCGTTCGCGCAAAATTTGTCGCTTCACAAAAGACACCATCATAAAATCGTTGACGTCCCTGGGTTTAAACCACAGAGAGTTATAAAAGGAAAAAGTTTTTTTTTCATGTGGAACATACTGTTACCCATACCGGCCGACTACGAAGCTATTAGCATTCGAGACCCCAGAACAAAAGATCTCATTCTGTAAACAGTATATCAAGGCAGGCGTAAAACAAGTAACAGTATATGAGGGCCCTCCTCATTTTTGTCGGGGAACAATTGGCCGCATATCTGTGCCAATTTGGACAGATACTTAGTACTTCCTCTGATGATCTGACCGGGGTATGGAGCTTCGAGATTATGGTGGATCGTAAGTCCTTCGTCTCCATTCTCAATTGCTTAGATATAGAGAGCCAGAAAATGCCTATTATTGTCACAGGACGAAGACCAACTTGCAGGAAGTGTGGAGAGATTGGTTACCTCTTCTCTTCCTGTCCAGAGAAGAAGACCTCTGGAGTTCTGGCCCTCACCCACCTAAGCCCCCTCTGTTTGACTCTTTTGTTTCCGTCTCATCTGTAATGGGCATGCCAGCAGCCGGGACCGTAGTGAAACTCCCGGTTGGGTCCATCTCACGGGCCCCATTCCCCGAAAACCCTTTTCACGCTACTAATGCGATTGTGGAATGGCAGGTTGTTGGTAAGGCTAGAGAGAAGCTCCGAGTGGCGGGTCCTCGTCCTACTAAAGCCCATACGGTTAACGACACAGACAGTCCCATTCCCTCATATAGCGACTCCCCGACCAGCTACTCGGATCAACTACGGCAGCAAAAACTAAAGTATGAGCCATCATTTGAGAAGACGATGAGACAGCATATGTAAAAGAGAAGCATCTTTACTTAAAGAGAAGCTTATTCCCCAAAAGTCTGACCCTTACTCCTCAGCACCGTCTTCCCTGTCCTCGAAGCAACGCCTCATGGCTCCTCCTCCAGTCCTGAGATCCCCATCTCCCACTCCTTCTAAATTGATAACATTAAAAAAAAGTCCCTACCATAAGATCATCAACCAAGGATCATCCTACCTTTTCCAATACCTCCATTATCTCAAAGTTTTCCCCTGTCAAAACTCCCGCCGGTACACCGAAAAAAATCTGAACAGTTCAAAAAGCAAAGAAGTTCATCATCCGAATCAAGGAAAACCACACAAAAAGAAGAAAAGCCTGTTTATAACATAGGAGAGCACATGTGCCGGATTTCTACGGAATTGGAAAATAAAGCACCCCTTCATTCAAGAAAATTGAAAATTTTAAAAACTCTTTTAAATTTAAGAAAAATCAACAATCTGGATGTTGAAGTCCCAAGAAACTAAAAGACTCTTGATTGTAGTCCGTGCTGCTGAGGCTGGTCAGCAGATTTGAACTATGGTTGCAGAGTCAAACCAAGTTTTCAGTATGTTTCCGCCCATGGCCTGTTTCGACAACGAAACATTAAATAAGTTAAAGCAGTTACTCCCTGTATAGAGCACTAAAACTTATCTTCCCCTTGGACATCTGCGGACTGGATGATGCAGGGGCTATACGCTTCACCAGGGGTGTAATCAAATTACTACGCAAGGACAAGAACGGTGGCGATGGGTTAGGAAACTTTCATCCTTTAACTATGCTAAATACAGAGTTAAAGATTTTAGCTAAGGTCTTAGCGAGCCGTTTGCACGTTGTGAAAGGCAGGACTATTCAGGACAACCTTCATATGGTACGCTTGATCATCTATCAAATCAACAGTGAAACTGCGCTGATCAATTTAGATCACTCCAGTTCCTTCGATAGGGTTGACCATCGATTTCTGGAGGTTGTTCTTTCGGCGGTCGGTTTGGGGCCGTATATTCACACCTGGATCCGACTTTTGTATGCGACTCCCGGTGCGCTGGTGGAAGTGATCGGAGCCTTTCGTATTGTCTCGCTCCATTCGTCAAGGTTGTCCGCTTACGCCTTTGCTTTACGTTCTTGCGTTGGAACCTTTCCTTCGCAAGTTAAAGACGAATCCGGTCCTACGCAGAATTTCCCTACCTGGAGCTTGCCACCTCGGCAACGTATGCTGCCGAAATTTCGGTTCTTGTGTCGAGCAGAGTCGAGATTGACGAAGTCAGCAAAAAATCAGCGGGTACAAGATGATGACAGGGTCAAGTCAGGGCTTGCGGTTGGGTGCATCAAAGGAAGTTTCTCTTTCCCGACATTTCCTCTGGACGGATGGGCCGATTAAGATACTCGGTGTCTAGTTCGGTCCTGATATCCAGTTGGAATTGAATTGGTCGGAGGTTCAAGGGAAAGCTGAGATTGCAGTTCGTCTTCAAAGGGGAAGGCAGAAGTTTGTGTTCTACACACATCTACCCGATTCTCCTTTACCGACTCTCTATACTTCCATTTCCGTATACCGAACTTCTTGTGGAGAGGCAAGGCCGCTAGGGTATCTTGGGGAGATCTGTTACCTCCATCCTTCTGAAGGCGGTCTGGGTATGCCTAACATTAAGATTCGTCAATATATGCTTCGCATCGCGTTCCTAGATCGAATGTATCGCGATTCAGATGAGGAGAGCGCCGTCTGGAAGGAAGACGCCCGTAAGAACTTCCCATCCCTCGAGCTCGGAGAAGGCCCACCATTTACCCCGAGCCGAATGCTCCATCTATCGCGAATATCGTATTGCTCTGAAACGCCTCTTATGGGCATCAGATGGTCTCTCTAAGGTCCAGGTGTTGTCTCGTAGGGCATTATATCAGGTGTTAGTTTGAGGGCACGTTCGTGATGAGGTGATCGATGAGCTTGGTCTTATGAGACAGAAGGCTATCTCAATATGGTCTTGAGCGCCTGGGTTGAAATACCTCACTCGATAGGCATCACTCACCTGGCTGGTGATTCGTGGGACCCTCTGGGTCGCCAAAAGACTTTATTTGGCAGGCCTGGAAAAATCTTCAAACTGCGTTCGCTGTGATGAAATTGAGACCCTAGGACACACCTTCTTTCATTGCAGGGTCGTAGTGCCGTTGTGCAAATTTGTTGAAGGTCTCACGGTTTGCATGCTGCGCTGAAATTTCTTTGAGGCCAATTATCTTTGTAGCATTGTGGTACCGCCGTTGACGAATGCTGTGTTCATGATAGTTGTGATTTGTTCGACACGTCAGAAGGGATTTTATGGAAGCGAGAAGTACACTTCTTCCCAACTGATCTTGTTCTTTAAGCATCAGCTTAAAGTCCAGGTTAAAACAGAAAAGCGGCTGCTCTCTTCATCAGAATTTGGCAAACGGCGGGCGAATCTTGCGCGCTCGTGTCGAGTGAGAGGAGCTGACTAATAGCGTCACTTTGATGCCGGTTAGGCAGCAGGATATTGTGCTTCCTTTGCTGAACATAGGCTAACCTCGCCTAGGTTAGTTTAGGATTTCGTTTTTTCCTTAGTTTTTTCCTTCAACTTAACTTAGCTAGGGGATATATACTAATTGGGCCCTTTTATTTCTGTCCCTATTTTTTATTTTGTTTAATTCCCCATCCCCTCCCTCGTTAGGTGGTCTGTGATGTCATTCTCTGGTGGATGCAGGGCGCTTTTTAGTTTCGGGTGTGTTTTTCGTTTCTGTTATTGTGTTTGAATGATTGTGTAGTTGAGTGAGTGTTTAGGATGAATGAATGCCTTATACTATTATATTATTAAAGTACCGCATTGATTTCGTCCATTGTACTGATGTTTCTGCCACAGTTAAAGATTGTGTTTTTTTTTTTTTTGTTTACTAAAACTATTTTATTCGGTTTATTTGTATATAGTTTTATTCATTTTAAAAAAAATATTTATTGGGGTTTAGATTATAATTGTTATTCTATTCCCCGCTCCCACCACTGACAATGAATTGTACATATTGGGATTAGTTAGGACTTTCATGGAGACATTTCGGTATTATGGTGAATGTAGTTAGTATGGTGAGTAAGAATGCGTTTTGTTGGGGTTAGGAATACTGTTGTATGTTTGGGTCAGTGTCTGTGGCTAGCTAAGTTAAACTTTAAGACAGGAGAAGACCGTCCTTTTCCCCATCCCCCTTTTTGACATGTGCCTCATTTTGTATAAATACAAATGAATATTTTACTATACGGAATACTATTCGGATCACTATTCGGATGATTATTCGGTGGTTACTTTTCGAGTGAATATTATCGAGCAAGTACTATTAGTGCGAGTGTTATTCGAAGACGTCTGACACAAATATTGTTTAACAGCGTTACTATAGTTTTATCTGCGATTACAAAGTCTCTACAACAACGAGTATTACGAAAGATTGACATTACAAAAGTGGTGTAGCGACTGCTATGCTTTTCCACGCCCACAATTTATTCATCTGTGATTGGCTAGTAAATCAATACTGCTTTTCTATAAGACAATTTAGCAATCGCAGTCATCACTTTCGGTCGTGAACTTGCTCACATGTTTCTTTGATACAAAATCAGTAATTGGTCAAATTTTAACCAATCAAACATTTTAATACTAAATCAATTTTTCCCGCGTTTTCGCTCGGAGCCTACCAGTACCTTTAAAAGAAGCAATTTTGCCACAAGCCGCCAGTAGAGTCCAGCTATTTCGTCTGTCAACATAAATCTACGACTTTACTCACAACATTACAAACGCACACACAGACACAGATTTTTGTAACACATTATACATTTCTCTCTCTGTGACTCAGCCAAGTTCATCAACCAGAACTCTATTAATTTCTCTAAACAACACGTTTCTTAATTAACTGTATTCTATTCTAACAGCAGACTCTATTCAACATAGAATCCTGAACATTCTTATTCAAGAGTAACTCTTTCGAACATTCAATCATAGATCAGAATACAGTTGAAGGGGAACAACCTTTTTCTCCTTAATCATTACACTTCATTGCATGATTGTTTTGTATGTTATATTTTCAATATATATTTATTTGTTGATCCACAAGTGGAGTTTCGTTGTTTTTTTTTTGTTTTTGAATCGTTAAATGTACAATAGATATATGTGCTAAGAGCACGCATCACAGTGGCAACGAGTGTTCGTTGGTCATCACAATACCTATAATCATCTGTTTCACTCGTTTTTGGTAGGAGATATGATCCCTTCTGAAATTTTATTGAAATTATTAATTAGCTCTGTTATGTGTGTGATCATGAGACCAGTGGGGAGTGTAGCAGAGACATAGTGAACCAGAACCAGAATCAAATGGCAGAAATGGTGAACAAGACTGACCTTATTCTCGACGAAAGAGAGTTCGTCTTTGTCTGGCATGTAGGACATCGATTTGAGAAAAGGCGAGTGCATCGTTCTGTCAAAAGAGACCCATCTTTGTTGTCCCACAAGGAATTGGGTCATTAGCAACTTTATATAATATTAGCGTAGTTGGACTGAATCGAGGAGGGACATCCAGGTGTATTAGTGCTCCATTCTGAGGTGCCCGTATGTCTAGTATGTTTATCATCCGGGCAAGTGATTGGTGACTCGCGATTATAAGTAGACCATCAAGGAGATGAGAAGGGTCTTCTCTCGGGGTACATCGTACGATACGTGCAGTTGTGATAGAGCGATACAACGATAAATACCAAGAAACCGGTGTAGAGGGAAGAAACGCCCATCTAAAATTACGTCCCAAAACAGAGTCTCTAATTTCTTTTGACCACATAAAAGTTTGCGTAAGGGTTTTATGCTTTCGATCACAAGTGGTAGATATGCTGGATACTTCATTTTTTGGATTTTGTTTGAGCATGCCTAACATTATTCTTGATTGTTTTTCCATTCTTGCACAGGTTTGACCTCCATTCTGTTGCGGATGTGTGATGATGTCGAACGTCGGAGCCATCAATTTGTTGAAGATGTGAGATGGGTGTTAAGAGATATCAGAAGGCTTAAAATTGTGTGTGTTCAATAATCTTCCATCCACAACAATTAATACAAGACATAGAATAATTATTCAAAAACATAACGTATTGTTTCAAAACGTAACAATTGAATTTATTAAGTATTTGATGTACAAGCATAAGAGCTGAAGGTGTGATAGAGTTATGTCTCTTAGATTTGGAAATATTTGTATTTGAGCTCATAAAATGAAAGTAATTATTAAACTGTAGTTTAGAAGAATAAAGTTTCTTTAGCAGTATTGTACAAGTTGATAAAAGTTCAAAAGAGATTTCAGAGTTCGTACTTGCATGAATGTTGGTAATGGTCTTTAACGTCTGACTACATTAGTTAAGACGGGAGTCCTTGAAGATTACATCTTGGCAGCAAGGAATGAGACGCGAGAGAGAGAGAATTTACACGTGTTTTGTTTTTATAATTTTGTTGTACCACGTGGGAGTTTCAGAACGAAAACGCGGGAAATTTCATTCCTCGCGTGCAGGAAATCTGATTGGTCGGAACTGGCCAATCAGCGAGCTAGTATGAAGGTGATTAACCAATGAATGAAAAAAGTTTTTAGCTTTTTTTTGCTTTTTATTTACAATATGTTCATCCTGTACAAGGCCCACTAGCTCTCGAGGTAGAGCGTTACAAAATAAGGGTGTAAAATATTTTTTCACTCACAAGAACGCGGAGATGCTTTGGTCTCTATAAAAGGTCGCGATAATCCACTTTCGGCTTTTCTAGCTCTAGGTAGCAGGATGAGTCATCTGGAGCGGTAGTGGGAACCGATCATTTTCTAGCACCTTTTATGGATTGTATGTACGAGTTTCTCTTTAGGTCTGAGTTGACTTTAAATCTCAATAGGTGCTTAAGGCACGGAGTGTCGCAGAGGGACATTTTGAGGCATTCAATATGACCAGTTAGTTTTCCACCAGAAAGCTGTTAGAGCTAGGTCAGAGGAGAGATCGCCTGCCAAGCTCTGGTCACCTAGAATTTTGAAGTACACCTATACCATTGTACTATCAGCATATATATTCATAAATGATCAGACTATATTCTTAGGCAGATGATTTATGACACATCTAATCAATAGTCTTTGAAATATGGATTATTAATTCTTGACAAGTGCGTCATTGATTCCGTGAGTAATAACACTTAGGATATTGTGAAATCTTCCACGTCAGCCAGTCACCCCTGCGTGGGTAAATAAACTATTCCCTGTAAGTAAATATATTACAAGCATTCATTGGTTAATCACCTTCAATCTAGCTTGCTGATTGGTCAGTTTCGACACATCTATTTTGGCGCCAACTCAGTCGGAGCCTATCACGTGGTACAACAAAATTATAAAAACAAAACACGTGTAAACTCTCTCTCTCTCTCTCTCTCTCATTCCTTGCTGCCAAGATGTAATCTTCAAGAACTCCCGTCTTAACCTTTGCGGTCAGACGTAAAAGAAATTTACAACAATTCATTCTTCTAAATTACAGTTTTATAATCAACTTTTTCTTTATGAGCTCAAATATAAATATTTCCAAGTCTAAGAGACATAACTCACATGCATGTATATCAAATACTTAATAAATTCAATTGTTACGTTTTGAAACAATACGTCATGATTTGTTTCTAATATTTTTCTTTAATTGTTGTGGACGAATGTTTTTAGAACACAACACTAAAATCCTTCTGATCACTCAAAATTCATTCGCCAGTCCGCAACAATATCAGCAGTGGACTGAGCCGATCAATACCAGTCTTTATTGTTGGTTATAATTTCAAAAAGTTTGTTAAAGTCACTGAGGAGGTTAATTTGTCTCTGTGGGGTGAGCACTTATCCACATTCTTGAAAACAGGGCAAACATTTGGCACCTTCCATAAACTTTGAAAGGATCTCTCCTTTAAGCAACGGTTAAATAATTTCCATAAGATCGAGAATAACTCCGGGTTAATATTCTTAAGCACAACCACTGGAATTTTAGCTGGACCAGTACCGTCTTTTGATAAGTCTTGAGACTTTCCGGGTTGTTCAGGACCATTTACGATAGTAGGAACTGACGTTTTTTCAGAATTTGATAGGAGATCTTCCAAAACCTCCGGGGTTTATTGTTTGCTTTCAAACATGGTTTGGGCTGCTTGTGCATAGCTACCCTTTGCATTTTCTAGATCTCTCTTGCAATGATTGCGGTCAGGTCTAAATGCATACAAGTAACTACTACTCCGTTCCCTGTGATAGATATTTTAGTAGTGGTTACGGTGAGCTATGACTGCAGCATATTCGAGGATGAACCAGGAATGGTTGATCGAGTTTTGCTGTATTTTTTCTAGGGTATAAAACTCTCAATTCTAGAAAGGTTCCATTCCGAGATGAGCACGGCTTTTTTGAAGGCAGTATGTTTGAAGATGGTTGAAAGAGGAGCTTCCGCTATGTAAGCTGTCCCAGTCAACTTTTGTGTACCGAAATATCGTTCTAAGGAACGGAACTTCATAGGATACCTTTTGTTTGGCATTATCTTTGACGCTGATTAGTGAATGATCTGAAATGTTTTTGCTAAAACTTCAGCGAAGCATTTTTCAGGGCAGAATGTGAGAAAGAAGATTCACCTAATGTCCTGTTGCATCAGGAATTCGGATGAGTTCTTCAAGGATTTCATTTACTTCGTAGGCAGTAGGCCTTGTTTATTAGTTTTGTTCGAGTCACTCTTTGTGGTGACTATTGAAGTCAGCACAAATGTGAAAGCTATCTGAAGGATATTCAGTGATCATCAATTTTTTCAGATATTCAGTCGATGATGATACAGATATTTGGTTGAGGATGATTGAGAGAAAAATTAAATTGGTACTGTGAACAAATGCCACAAGGAATCACATACACAGGGGATCAAGGCCTCGTTTTTTTTTTTTGTTTTTTGTTTTTTTGTTTTTTGGTCTCTGTCACATGGAAACCTGTCCTTAATATAGGCGCTGAGTTTGTGGCCTTGGAGATTTTGATGGTCATGTTTAGGGGTGAGTAATCGTGGATTGCGAGTTCCTGCGCTGGGATATCAATACCCTTTTCAGACAGGAATAGGAGATCGGTTTCGGCATCGAGAAGATGGAGTTCCATCTCTGGAAAGTTGTACCTTAGATCGCTCACATTGGTGTAGGAAATGGTGAACCTGGAGTCTACTTTTGTTTTTGTGACGCTAGGTTTCATTTTTTTGTTCAATTTAGTTTTGTTCGTGTTTAGAAATCAGGAGAAGACTAGGTAATAACATCAACAGGAGATACATGCATCGACAACCCGGATTAAATTGTTCGAAGGTACATCTGTAACAGTACATGGCATCAAAAGAGTCCACCGGAGATTACTGTACGATCCCAAACCCAATCACAAAATAGCAGTACTACATCCCTGATATTATACACCAGCTGATAAGATAGCCTCCTTCGAATTTTGGATCCTGAATTATTTGTCCCTCGATTTACAAATAATCCAGTTGGGGACTGGAAGATCTGGGAGTGGGTAATCTATGTTGCTCGGGGTGCATCAATATCCCCTACCCCATTGAATTTAGTATTATCGTAGAAATAGAAATACATGAATGGGTGTTAGTATTGGTATTCATCGATTTGTGGAGAGGAAAAAAACTAGGAGTAATAGAGTAACGATAATAAATTAAAATTTCAGGAAACATATGCTATATAAACAAATTAGATAATATAGATATCGCAAACGCGTATAGTCAGGTATATATAAATGTGTGGACCCATAGATAAAATAGCAGGAGAGATCTTATATAGGATTAAAGTTTTAATTAGTTAAAGTCTCGTGAGACACTAAATGATAGCCAAAAGAAGCATGCAAAGCTTTTTTTCCACCTATTTTACCCTGAACGTTCGTATAAAAAATGTACAATTTTCTAAATCTAAAACTTCATACATCCCAAGAAAAGCGATCAACGAGATGGATTGGTTCAGTCATAGAGTTATTCTAAAAAAATAACCCGAACACACCACAAATACTCAGATAAACTTTTACCAAGATTTTCTAAAAATAAAAATTTCAAAAATAAATTCATTTATTTTTTAATAAGTCCTGAAAGTTTCATTAAAATCAGACACTTATTTGATTTTTGCAAGAATTTCCAAATTAATGGGTTTTCCCCCGGAAACTCCTACACTAAAATGGCCATTACCACAAGTAGTCCAAAGTTGACAAAAAAAACAAAAAAAAACGAGATTTTTTACCCAAATTTTAGAAAGAAGGAAAAATACTTTATTCTTTCCTCTTAATAATACCATAAACATTTTGACGATAAAACTTTGTTTTTATTAAGTTTGGGGCCTTTTATCATTATGCTATACTGATTTTTAGCTAATTATAGGAAGTACCTAGTTTATGTGTTGAAGTTCCTAATAAAATAAAGTCCACTACAAGAATATGGTGGACTCAGAGATTGAATCCACCGTAAAGAAATGTAAAAGAAAAAAAAACAAGACCGATATATATATATATATATATATATATATATATATATATATATATATATATATATATATATATATATACAAACAGGTATATGTATTAAACGAACGTTAACGTGTGTGTGTGTGTGTGAAATTTCATGTTCAGTGAATGTTCGTACGTACGTGTGAGTATAATTTTCATAGCGTCTTCCCAAGGAAACACATAAATGGGAAGACGCAGTCTGTGAGAGCTTACATTGTAGATGTGTTCGCTGAAAATGAAGAATGAAAAAGAACGAGGTAAGAAATCGCCCAGTAGTGTACGGGGAGCATCCCCCAGTGAACAATTTGGACAATTAAGGAGGAGTTAACTCCGACATAAGCTTCACTTGTTTATTTTCTGAAAATTATAATTTTATAAATTATAGTTTTTCCAACTGCGTTATGAACGCTACCCAATTCCTATTTTCTTAACTGTTATTTCAGCTTCCCTAGTTTATTTTCTGAAAATTATAGTTTTATAGCAATAAATGCTCCTTTTTTCCAGCTGTTTTTCTCTTATTATGAAAGCTAATAATTTCCCATTTCCTTAAATGTTATTTAAGCAGCACTTATTATTCTGCTATAAAATATAGTTGATAGCGAGAAATTGTCATGAACGCTACCCACTTCCTGTTTTCTTAACCGTTTTTACGCAGTACTTGTTTATGTGGTGAAAATTATAGTTTTATAGCAATGAATTCTCTTCAAAGTTCTCAAATGCGTTCTCAAAGGAAAACAAACCAGAACCTCAGCAACGCCCGTGAAAAAGTTTTCCTTTCCGATAGTCGAATTATCGAAGTAAGTGAATATTTTGTTGATAATAATTCTAGTTTGTTATGAGGCCAAAATAATTGCCTCTAGAATTGTTATCTTGCCTAAGTGTTTGTTACACAAAGGAAAATTTTATACAATTGTTTAAGCGGAAGCTTGTTTTGTAAATTTTATATTCTGGATAACTTCTTTTTTTTTTTTGTCATTTAATAACTGCATGTATATTTCAAATTTCCCACCAGAGGAAAAGTCCTGTCTTTTTTTTTCGTTTACGCCATTAAATAAGAAAAGATAAGATATTTAACGTCCTCTCTTCTTCTCTACCTTAAACACGTTTTACATATGTTGAAAGGAATAGTACAATAGCGAAAATGATAGTCTTGAAGCACTTCCCACTTTTAAAAAGTTTACAGGCATCAATTTTCAACAATGGTAGAAAAGTTGCTTTTTGTAAGTATAATTACGAATGCTAATTTCAAGTGGTTTTGTTTTGAGGACAATAGTCCGAATGTATAATAATTTTCATTTGTTTTCTAAAGTTTGCAAATACCATTTTTTCATAACAATATTAGCGTGTAATTTATTTATTCAGAGTACTGAAAAGTGTATTTTAATTAGAAATAGGCTATTTTCCGACACTTTCCACTTGTTTTGCAAACACCAATTTCCTATAAAATATTTGTTTGAGGAAAGTTTTAGTTTAATAGTGAAAATACTAGTTTTCTAGAATTTTTCTCATTGATTGATATTTATGTACACCAATTTTCCATAGTGTGAAACATGTTGATATACTTTCATAAAGAAAATACAAGCCTTCAAGCACTTTTTACTGATTTTTGAAAGTTTTCAAGCACCATTTTTAAAAAAATATGCTGAATGGTGTATTTTCAAAGTGAAAAATGCTAATATTCAATCAATTTTCACTTGTTTTTGAAAGTTTGAAGACATCAGTTTTCATTAATAGTAACTGCATCTGCTACGGAAACATTTTAAACTGTAATTTCCTACCAAAAAATGCTAAATTTCAATAACTCTTCACTTGTTTTTGAAAGGTTTTAAATACTAATTTTTACTATCAGAATTTGCGTGTGTGCTACACGGACATGTTGAAATAGTTTTTCGTACTGACAAATGCTACTTTTCGAACACTTTTATTTGTTTTCGAAAATTTGCAAACACTAATTTTAATAACTATAAATGTGTGTGCTACAAAACCACGTTTAAAAGTATTGCTTCACAACTGAAAATTGTAGTTCTCAAGCAGTTTTCACTTATTTTTGAAAATTTGCAAGCACTTATTAGCGTGTAAATTACCAATATTGAAAAGTATAGTTTGCGGTATAAAATTATAGTGAATATGAGAGTTTGGAAGCACTTTCCATTTGTTTTTGAAGGTTTGCAAAAAGCAGATTTGCATAAAAATATTTATTAGGTATAGATTATTGACACACCTTTTGAAAAGTTGAAAATGCTAGCTTTCAAGAACTTTTCCCTTGTTTCTCAAAGGTTGCAAATGCCAATTCCGTGTGAACTTGGGGACTTAAATCTAACCTACCTGCTGACGAGTGCTGCTGCTTGTCATACTTGACTGCAGTCGCTGAAGCTTCACTTTTATTTTACATCTGCAATTGCTGTCATTTGTTTTTCTCTATTATTTTATTTATTTCTATGCTAGGTCTACTAAAGAAGTTCTCATAACCTAGCGAATGCGCTGAGTCTTACAAATGTCTAACTGCCCAATGTTCTTCCTTGTGAACTACAGTGAGAATACTGGACAAGAGCTGAGTATAGAGGGAAAATAGTAGTCCATTTTCCCTCTATACATAACAGTCTCCTCTCACTATGGATTTTCGATGTTCCTTTAGCCTTACTCTTAGGGGAGGCTTGTTTCACTTTTTATATTCTTTGTCACATCTGCAAAGAATGGAGTACACAGAGTTCTTGATAATGTTCTCTCGCTTGTATTAAAATTTTGACTTGTTAGAGATTTTTCCATCTGAATATTGTCCTGATTTTGTATGCACCGCAGGATCTTCTGACAATAACCTAATGAATTAAAGCGTTGGTTCGAGAGAGAATTTGGTGACATGGTAATTGTGATTTCAATCCCTGGGTTGGGCAGTGTGTACTTGAACTAGGTGGAAACGGGGTGAGCAATATCTGAGCAGTACGGAATTAAGAATTAGACAAAATATCCTTAGACATGGACAGTGGAACGAGAACAATCAACCCCAGTAGATTAAATAAAGGGTTTAGTTCAAAAGTCCCTGTAGGTTACCCGGATCGACATATACCTGATGAAAACCAGAAGGCATAACTGCCGAAACGTTGTGATAACAACAACGAAGAGGAAGACAGTAGCCCGAAAGTAAATAACTAGTACTAATCATTCCAGAAATTCTAACATAAATTACCAATTTTCTATATCAATATTAGCGTGTAAATTACTGAATGGTGTTGAATATTGAAGACGTTAGTTTTCAAATACTTTTCGTTCTACTTAAATGTTAGCAATCACCAATGTCTCTTAACAACATTGGCGTATACGAGGTTAGACGGAAAAGGACATAGGCTGACTATGAAATAGTGGTTCTAGAGCTGTGAAATCTTGCATGCAATTCTTCTTATTAATAACTACATTGTTTCTTTCTAAGTAAACTAACATCTAACTATTCAAAGATGATTTTTCATCATTTTGTTCAAAAAGTCATTAGCAGCAAACGTGGCCTCAAAATCACTTCGATACTGCCCTACACGCAAGCCGCTAGCGGTCCACAACATTGCCGACACAAACACGCCGGTGGTCCGAAAGTGGACCACCAGCGGTAAATGCTAGTGGCATGCCACCCAGTGGCAGATTGGTGGCTTTGCGTGTAGGGTGGTTCCCAGCCAAATGTTTTTCATGTTGGAGGACAGATGATAGTCCAAATCAGAATAGGGATGGTGATCAACCAGTTCAAAGCCACAGTCACGCATAGAATCTAGTGAAACCAAGGACTTGTGTGCTGGACCATAGTCCTGAGGAAACAAGACCCTTTTCGTCGGTTTTTTTTTTTGGTCACTTGGACTTTATAACCTTAGTACTCTCCATTGATGGTGTAGCGTGCATCACCACAATTATTTATCTTTTACTGGGAATGACGTGGAAAAGGACAAGCAAAGACGCTGGAGGTTACCAAACATGTAGCGGTCACAATGCAATTTATATTTGACGTAAAATAGCACATAGTATAAAATACAAGACAGAACGTAATGGTTCAAAACATAACAATTGAATTTATTAGTGTTTTGGTGTACATGCATATAAGCTGAAGGTTTGAATGAGTTATATCTCTTAGATTTGGAAATATTTGTACCGGAGCTCATAAAGATGAAATAATTATTAAACTGAAGTTTTAGAAGAATAAAGTTACTGTTGCACGTTAGGAAAAGTGAAGTTGGTAAGAGTTCAGAAGAGTTACGAGTTCGTACTTGCGTGAATTAGAAATGTTCTTTAACATCTGACCGCACGGTCAAGACGGGAGCTCTTGAAAATTACATCTTGGCAGGAAGGAATAAGATGAATGAAGAGAAAACAGAGAGAGAGAGAGCAAGAGAGAGAGAGAGAGAGCGAGAGAGAGAAAGAGAGAGAGAGCTTATATGTGTTTTGTTTATATAAGGTGGTGTATCACGTGACTGGCTCAAACCTTAGTGAGTGGGAAATGTCATTCCTTGCGTGCAGGATATCTGATTGGTTGGAATTGACCAATCAGCGAGCTAGTTTTGAGGAGATTAACCAATGAATGCTTGTCACATGCTTTGTATGTATGATGGTGATGATAATTACCACAATGGTATGGCCTTTTTTTAAGATTAAAGTTAATAGACACAATGCCTTTTGTATCCCCACTCCAAAAAAAAAAAAAAAAAACAAGAAAAAAGAACTAAGACCATCACCTTCCTTGCAGATGAAATTATCTTGGTCTTCTTTGGAGAAGATGAGGAGGGGTGTTTTCTACTTACATGCTTTCAAAAGGGCTAAACAATTATCAATCATTTTTACATCTTTACAAAACAAAACTTCCAGATCTATTGTCTTGTATCTTACTGACACACCTCCATAGTTTTATCTTCAAAAACCTTAAGTTTAATTAACTTTTCTGAAATTTTCCAATTTTTAATTTTGTATTTGCTGGACAATTATTTTTCTGATTTTATACAAATTTTCCTTACTTTTTTGCACTAATCTAAGCTCCCTTTTTTATTGCATCCACCATTTCATTGGTCAGTTTCATCTTTGCTTCCAGTAAATGATCAACTGTTCATTTTATGACTTTTCATCATTTTTATTTTTTTTACCATTGTTTACCTTTTTTAGAAAACAAGAATAAATGATTTTTTTTTTTTTAGGCCAGTGCCAAGTGTTTCATTATAGCAATAGTATTTATTTACTGGAGTCATTTCTTTACCACAATTAAAACAGAGAGAAAAAATCAGTTTTGTAAATTTTTTTTTTTCCTGAGGCACTGCATATAAATAAGCTATTCAATAAAATAGTTTTATTATGCAACTGTGGTACAAGTCCTATTAAAAGAAAATGTTTTTCAAAAAAGTTTTCCAAATAACAGCAACATATGGAAAAAACTATTTACCAATTTAGCTGCTGGAGAGTACAATGCTCCACCAGTAATATACAAAGAAAGAATGATTAATGAATGAATGAATGAATGAATGAATGAATGAATAAAGTGGTGTTATCGACAGTTGTTTGTATCATTTGTAATATTGTATTATTATTTGATGGCCAAAGCTCCCCATCTCACCTATAACAATGTTGCCAAAGGATGTTGAAGAGATTATCATTGTTTGTCTGCACACAAGCCATGCTCTTCAGCCATTAGATGTATCTATATTCAATCCATTGCAGTAGCATTAGTAGAGTATATTAAGTGCATTTTAAAAACTTATTTTTAATAAAATTAACTTATTCCATAGGAAAAATTAAAACAAGCAATAAAAAAGAGTTGAAAATTTTATTTTCATTTACATTTCACATATAATAATTTCCAAGCATTTTTTTAAATTTTTAAAAACCACAGCTTTTCAAAGAAAACACAAATGTTTTATTAACATTGATTAGAACTGGGAATTTAAACTGCAAAAATTAAATTATAGTAAGTTTTAAAAAGCACTCAGACATGCATAACACAGTAAATAGTAATATAATTTCTTCATTTGGAGAAAATATTTAGTCTTTAGTATATTAATATATTATTAATATATTTTAAAATGCAATCATTTTAATTTACTATTTAATTTTTATAAAAACTAATAAAAAAAGATATTTTTTATCTTATTTCTACTGAGGATATAGTTTATTTTTTATAAATTACGCATATGAGAGTTGTATACCTATGTACATAATTAAAAAGAAAACAAACCAAAAACAAATTGATGTCTTATTTTTTAGTATTCATAATTAAATTGAAACTATGAGAATCCGGAGTATAATTAGCTTATAATACTTATGCAAAGGTAGATCATTTGTTTTTCAGAAAATATATCAAGTACATGTGTTCACAAAATGTGAGATGCTTCAATTAATCCTAGAATTAAATCATGTTTTTTTTTAAATGTATTTAAATGAAGTAAATTCTTAAAAACTAAATGCAAAAAGAAAACTTTAAAAAATTCTTGATCAATAATTATAATTTTTATAAATGGAAAAAAATGTCAAACTTGGCAGCTTATAAAGTAGAATAAAACTTTATCAAAAGAAAGACTTTATCAAATATTTCTATTTATCAAATTTTAATAATTTTGAAAGGCTCTTGTTTCTCACAAGAGATTATCTTGTTGTAAAAGAGGTTTCAAGTAGTCCTTAAAAGGATTTTACAATTATATATTTCATCACACAGAAATTCTATTGCTTTCACTCATTTTTTTTTATTTAATAATGGTTGATTTCTCTGAAAATTTATTGTTGAAATGGTTTTATAAAATTATTTTGTTTGTGTCTTGACAGACATAATAGGTAACTTGAATTTGTATTTTAATTTTTTTTTATCATAAATATTGTTTTATGATGAAAATTCTTAAAGTTAGGATAAAAATATGTAATTTTTAACATCTACATTTTTGAGAAAAAATTTTTAAAAATTCTTACAAAATTTCATGTTTAAATTGCATAAGAATAACCTGAACAAAATAATTAAAAATACCATTTTACGATTATATATGTTTTCAATAAACCCATGAGTGTTTATAAAAATGACAGATTTTTGACCCAAGTCTAAACTTTTGAAAAAACTAAAAATTTCAAACACTGGCAATATGCAGATATACAATGTCACCCAGTTTTATGTAGTTGTTTTAAACTGGACAAATAATATTTAATGTAATCTATTAAAACACACACACAGATGCACACACAGAATCAAATGTTAAAATATTATCAGCACTACCAAGAAAAGATTGAAAAAAAATGAAAAATTTTGATGCTTAATTATTTGGTCAGATTTTGAGAAATGGATTGGGTTGAAAGCTTTTCAGCACAGCCTCATGTGTGTATGTGTATGTGTATGGTTATACATGTATAACCCACAATATATACAAAAATTCATAAAATAATACATACGCTGTAAATGCAACAATAAATAAACCAAAAATAACCAAGAAACTAGCATAGTTTGAAATAATTTTTGTTGCATAACTTCACAAGTACAGAAATAAAAATTTCTCTGATTTTGCTATATATGTTTTGTTTGTCAGTTTTTCCAAAAGAGACCAGTTAAAAACTTGGTCTGAAATGTGACCACTTTCTTCAG
This sequence comes from Acanthosepion pharaonis, assembly GCA_903632075.3. Lineage (NCBI taxonomy): Eukaryota > Metazoa > Mollusca > Cephalopoda > Sepiida > Sepiidae > Acanthosepion > Acanthosepion pharaonis. Next base: position 57,513 of record CAHIKZ030002714.1, on the reverse strand, counting down.
TTATTTTGATTAGTTTCAGAAGAAAATCTTCAGCAGCTGATGAAATTTCACCTCTCATTTTTATATTATACAATGCATGTCTAACAGGAATTTTGTAAATCATCCCATACTTTCAGTAAATTCATTCTTCTTTTTTTATCACTAGACAGATGTAACACACTTGATGACTCCAGATCATCAATCTTCTTATAAAATCACAATGTCATCTGTTTTATGGTTTACCATCTGCTGGTATCCTTTTTTTGATTGTTTTCTTCTATCCATATTATTAAAGCTTTCTCCATTTTTTCTTGGCAGAATATTTTGTTCCAGAAGCTACAGATCTAATGGCAGCATCATTCCTTTTGATCATTCATATCATAGCTTTGTTCAGGCAGAAATCTCTACCCAAGTACACTACACTTTCGCCCTTATGAAGACAATTCAAAATATTGATCTTGGTTTCCAAAGAAATTGATGCTTTTTTATTTTTCTTAGATGCCATTGCACACCATCTGATAGAATAGTTACACAGCCAGAGGTATGTACCGTGCATAGGTCCTGCCCACTCCAGAGAGTGGAGGATCACTATACAGAGAAAATATATTGGATTCTATTTTACTTTGCTAAATTGTTTGTTAATCATGTCATGTAGAGTTTTGGCATTTTTTAAATTATAATGGATTGATCTTACTTAATCATTTACTTGCCGCTTGTAAAAAATTGGTGGTCACACATGGATAGAAGTTTAAAAAGTAAAAAAAATAGTGCAAAAAAGTAACTGGTTCCTTTTTGCTGAACCATGTTATTTCAAAATCATGCAAAATGAATATGTGCAAAAAGAGAATTGTGTGCATATTGTTTCCTTTGTTGACTATTCTGCAAATATTTACAATATACTGGTAAAATGCTATACAATATAGTTTTCCCATACTGAAAATACTTTCTTTTTATACTTTCTTTTTAGAGGTTAGGTAAATTACTAATAACTAGTAGAGGACAGCCACAATGAATAAAACTTGGTTTTCCTTATTTAACAGTTTCTACTGAGTAAGATAAGAATGAGTGGGCAGGGTGATGGATAACGGCTCGGAATGAGAAGCTGAGTTCGTTACATTTACTTACACACAAATACACTTGGCAAAGGTATGAATCCATCTCTTCTCCTCCAGCTGGATTCTAAAGTCTTGGTTAGCAACCCTTATAGAGATAAAATTTTAATAAACTCACCCATCTCCCAGTAAGCTTGGATCACACCTGAAAATGTACAGACTTAAATTCTTCAGTTGTTTGAGTTGTGCATTCTGCCACAGGCACAGAAAGTACTTCCTTTTTTTAGCTAGTGAGATATAGAAATTTTTGATTTAATATATTTTTATGAAGGTTATATCTTATAAGAAAAAAGAAATTGAAATATGAGACACTCACACAAATTATTCTCCAAAGCATAATAGTAGAAGAGGAAAAGTTGTTTGTTTACTTTTTGCAACTTAGCTATAAAAAAACACAAGTGGCACAAACAATAAAAAAAACTTTGAAGAAAATAGTGTTGCCTTTGTTTTTCACTATAATTTATAAACCTAAGAGAATGCTGAAAGAGATGAATGTGATTGAAAGTTAAATTAGAAAAAAATCATGAGAAACTTTTAGTTTGCAAACTTAAAAATATTTAAAAGGACATTTCATGTTTCTGAAATATTACAGAAAGTGAAAAAAAACAGGCTAATTCAAATTTTTGAAAAGAAAACTACACCAATTTCCATTTAAAGTAGTACTGTTCAGCATGTCTACATAGTGGTACAGTGTGGACAGAGAGCCAACAGGGAAAGTAACCCTAGAAACAAAATTTCTTGGGGATGCAAAATTTCAAAAAATAAATAAATAAATAATAATGATAAAAGGATATGACTGTTTCAATTGACAATTGTGAAAGAAATTTCTTAAAACTTAAATTTATAAAAACATACCAGAGATCTACAATGAATCAAGAAAGACTGAATAACTTACCAATACTGTCAACTGAGAGAAGTTTCAATGAAGATTTCAATACTTTTATTGAGTAAAAAGTTGCACAAACTAAAACACGGTGATTTTAAATAAATTTCAGCAATTAAATTATTTTTACTTGGATTACATTAGTATTTTCTTAAAATTTGCATGATTAGAGGTTGGAATCAATACTGATGGAAAGAAGGGCTAATAAGTTATGGGTGCAAAACTTATCTTAAAAAGGACACTAGTAACACATGTCACAGTGTCTACTGCAATATTACAAAGGGGAATAGCATATGGTTGAACTATATGGTTTATGGGCTATATTGAAATTCCCCAAACTTTTGGGTAACACCTAATGTGCACGCATGTGTGTTTGTACTTTTGAATCATAACATGTACAGATTCAATCAATGTTACAATGAAAAAAGTGGGTGATTGTTGCTAATGACCATTAAACCCTGTTTCATCATCATCATCATCATCATCATCATAATTGTCCATTAAAGCTTGAAATACAATTAGGAACTTCGCAGTTATTACAGCATTAAATATAATATGACAAACACAGAGAAACAATAAACAACTTTCTATAAAAATATTTTTAGGAATATACACATGAGTAGACAAAAAAGTATATAAACATGGTATATAGTCCATGAAAAATTTATGATTTTTGTTATTGAAAATTTCTGACAAATTGGGTATATTGTCTAACAATACAAATTTATTGATAATAGAAAATAGGAAATGGGCCAGTAACAAAGTTTTAAAAAATCCTTCTAAAGTAATGTAAAGAAAGAGTAAAAAACAAAAGATAATATTGGAAAAGGTATAGAAAAAGAGATAGTGGAAGCGTAGGAGAAGAAAAAATTGGGTGTTATATTTTTTTTGTTAATTTATTGATATTTAAAATATGTCTCTTTCTTGTACACTGGAAACTATCTTTTAAAAAGTAATGAACTCATTACTATATTAACTACTTAAAATGAAATTTATTTATTGCATGTGTGCAACAGTTACTAGTTTTTCTATTAAAATTCAGGTTTAAGATGTATCCTGTTTCTAGTTTTCAACAAAAGAGTGTTTGGAATTAATGCATTATAAATTTGAAGAGATTAAATATATAAAGAACTTTTCAGCCAAAGAAAAGTGATACTTAAAAAGATAAACAGGGAATTAGATTGCTCACCTTCATTATCTTTTTGAGGGGTTTCAAAGAAAAGAAAAACATTATCTGGCAGATTTTAAATGATTTAACATTCACAATGCTATTTTTTCTGTTAACCTTGGATGGAGAATTATCAAAAAATTTTCAATTTCAAAACTGGACAAAATATAAACATATGTTATTGAAATGGATGAGTTTCAAATATCCACCCACCAAACAAAATATAAATAAATTTTTAACTTTTAAAAACTTTATCTTTAAGCAATCTCCAGGTCTGTTTATGAAATATTCTTAGCTTCTCATTGAGCACTTGGTAAATCATTAATATCAAATGTGGAAAAAAAATTATTTCTTACTACTTTTCATTTTAAATATAATATAAAATATTTCTTGTCACTTAAATAAAAATATTAACATTTGAAAAGCAACAATTATCTTCATTTTTCTCTCATAAGTCTAATAGTAGTGGGGAACTTTCAAGAATGTCGTAATATAATCTCAAAAGAGAAAATACACTACATTTTTGCAATTGTATTTGAAGCAAAGCATGTTTATAAAAAACTTATTAATCAAATAGTTATTTTTCTTAATGTTTCTTAAACTGCAGAACTAAAATTATTATCTTAAATACTTTAACATATTAGCAGAATATATGCATCTTAATGAATATTCAAAGTTTTGATTAATTATTTCAAAACATTTAGCAATCTTTTTCAGCATTTTTGTTTTGTTTTTAGATTAGAAAATGAAAAACTATTAAAATGACTTTCTGATAGTTACTTTAATTTTTCAAATGAAAATAAAACCATAAAAAATGTTATCATATCAAAAATCTAAATTTGAGTAAAGAAAACTTACAAACAAGTATTTGTAACATACAATAAGAAGAATTGCTACTTTGCTAAGTGCTCTTGCTTGAAATATTCCAAAATTGAAAGAATCCAGTTTGAATCATAACCAGTACCTGCCATAAAGTGAGGCTTAATAAGCTACTTTTATATTTTCATTCATCACTGCTTCATAAATGTTGTCTTTCAAGAAATATCTAAAAATATTTACAATGATATACTACAACTATTAACTTGATAAATATCACAAAATTTTGTTAACAGAAAACAAATAAAAAAAAATCATGTTGATCTTTTCTGCCTTACAATTATTGCAGTGTCCAATGCACTGTATAACAATAAGAAGGCTGCTTTGGCAGACTTTTTACAATAAACACATATAGTGAAATCATGATGTTTATTTATCCAATTGTATAATGTTTGACCCAACTGTGTAAACTAAATGTTGAGTTATTATTTGAATTCATTTATATTTAACTTGATTTTTGTTCAAAAGTTACAGGCACTTTTTATTAATTGCAGAACTTAATAAGATTAACAAAAAATATATTTCAAAATAAAACATCTAAGTTTTGAAAAGAAACAAAAAAAGTCTAAAAGTACCTGAGAAAAGTATAAACTATACTTGCATGTTTGTTGATTACTTAAGCATTTCTCACTTTCATCTTTTTTCTGTAGTTTAAGAGAGTGTTCTGATACTATGTTGACGATGTGTCATCACATTTCTAGAGAAATGACAGTTACTTGGTGTTGCACATCTCCTCTCTGTTATGAAATTGGTAGTACTGGGACTACAATTTATATTCTTTAGGAAATTGTTTAATGGACATGATTTTTGGACAGTGTATATATAACAGAGATTCAACTATGCAACGCATTCAAATAAGCTATACAGTGAAAAAATGTTTTCAATGTTTGAAAATAGTCTCCAGAAAAATTAAACTGAGTAAATATCAATTGTTTATCAGGAGAGACCATAAACAACTGATAATAAGGATAGATTATAAAAAACATTTTCCCTAGAAAAAAAAATGAATGAAGAGAAAAACTTGATAGCAGTGATATAAAAAACATATGCAACTTTTTAAGAATACTTGTAGCACCTCTTCTAAATATTGAAATTATAGAGAACAATTACATTTTTAAGTTAATCACAATACTTTGTCTGGAATAATATTTAAATATCTTTTGTGCCAATAGAAAACAATATTTTGTTCTGTGGTTTAATTTTTCTTTTTAATAAATATTCATTTTCTGTATAATGGGGAGTTCATAAAATTTGTATCTTGAGGAGAACAATAATTATTAATTAAAATCAATACCCATCCCATTTTGGAGGTCAAAAGGTTTAATAGAAAGTGTTAGACAAAGGGGAAAAAAGCACCTCAGACCCAATCCAATAATATCCACCTTCCTCCACATTACCTAAGAGAACATTTGAAATCTTTATTATCTCATTTTTATTTATATGTTTTCAGGTTCATTATATAATATAACTATTTTAAAAGTAATGATAAAGTTTCAAAAATGACTTCACAAATATTAATCATAGAGCAACATTCATGCCAAAATACTTGGATCATTTGGAAATGATAATCATGATCCTAAAGAAGTACAACAGAAAAACTGTAATTCTGATTTTTAACTATTTTCCACAAGCTGATATAAATGTTAAAATTTATAAGTATAACTTATAAGTACATTGTTATCAGTTTTAACAATTTTCAAGCAGTGTTAATATACAAAGTTTTTTTAAAATTAATAAGACAGAAGTTGATAAATAATCAGTTTTACCTTTGAGGCACCTAAAGTTTATTAAAGAGTATAATGATTCAGTTAAATGTGGTGAAATTGATAACTTGCTGAAACATAAATTATGCTAACATAATGTTCTCTTGACTCTTGCTAGTAACCTAAATACATTTCATTAGAATCTACAGACTAGAACATAATTTATCCATTATTAATCACTATAGAAAAATTATTTCTGATTTTTAAATTCAGAAATATATTTTTCTATATGATTTATGGTGATCATTTGTCATTTGCATAACTTCCAATTATTCTCAAAGCAAATACATGTCAGTTTAAAATTCTCTTTATGATATTCATTACAAAATGAAAATTCTAAAACTTTCTGTGCTGTTATGTACAACCATAATCAGCTGGACAAGCAGCTATAAATTTAAAGGAAGATGACATAACTAAGACAGCATTGCAAAAAAAAATGGCCAAAAAACTCATCATTCTCAAATAAAATTTGAGTAGCACTTGATATACAATTTCTTTGTGTATGTTATTCAATTATATAGTAGAACAATAAAATTCAGAAAATGTGTATAAAGGTTTGAAAGATTACATATGACTGTAAAAGGCTTTCAATTTAAAGATAAATCTATGATTTTAACATTGATCCTAGTATGGAAAATGTTATAAGTGCCTAAGTTTTTAGAGGGTATTAAAGTGCCAAACAAATGGAATAGACTGTCCAAAACTTGCTGCACCTCATTTATCATAAATTTATCTGATGGATACAAATAATACATTAAAATATTTAGCAAAATGACTTAAAGGGATATTTTAATAAAATAATCAAAGAACATTATATTGTTCCCAAACATTCTCATAAACTCATGCAAAGCACCCAAACATTACAACATGTGAGTTTCATATTAGCAATTTTATAATACAATAATAAATGAAGTTCACTTGACTGTTGTAATTATTGTTTTCCACTGTGGTAAAGAGGTCAATTTTTACAGCAAGTATAAGCCTGAACTTGGATTTTTAACCAATTGTCTTAAATTGATGCTTGTAAACAACTATATTCAAATTTGCAGCACATGAAATTACTAATTTTGAATAAAAAGTCTAGATGACAATCAACAAAGATATTTAAAAATTATTACCTGTCTTTATCAGAATGAAGCTCAGAAATTCATCAATGAAACATTTTTAAAACATTTAACATAGTTCTTTTTTATTTAACATACCATAAATTGCAGTTTATAAATCAAAAATTTAAATTAAAACAAATTCTCCCCAAACCAAGAGTTCTGGGTGAAATTTAACTACAGAATAAAAATTAAAAAAATGAGTAAGAAAGCTTGTGCCTTACCATTTCAACCTTCAGCAGACAGTCACAAATATTTCCTACTCCTATTTGGTGAAATAACTCATTTACCAGAAAACTTACAAAATAATAAAAATGCTGTATAAATGAATATCTTTTCTTCAACAAGAAAACAGTGTGGTGTCAAGTTTATAACAGAATTTCTCTATTTTACTCAAAGCTCTGTGTTAATTGAGTTTATTGGTTGCATTTAAATGTTACCTACGTAGACTGTTTGGTTTAGCACTGTTGTAAAGAGGATTGACTTATATGCATTTTGAACTTTTGAGTTTCAGAAGCTGATTTTTAAGCAGGCAGATTCTCTGTGAAAAGCTATAAATTCCCATATCACTATGTAAGCCCTGAAATTACTTTATCTTTTACAACCCAAATACTCAAGTTGTATTTTTACATTCATAAAGCATTTAAAAATATTTAGTGAGACTGTATCAATTTATTCCATAGATATAAATAGCACCACTGACTTTTGAGAACAAAAACATTTTTACCATTTAAAAGTCACATATAAACTATATATTCTTAGTAAAATTTGTTACATAAAAGAATGCATAATCAATTTTGAAAAATTGTAAGGTGCAGACTGAGGAGACAAACTTCAAAGAAAATATAAATAAAAAAATGATGATTGTGCCTCTTATTGAAATTATATATTCCACGAGGTAGGAATGCTGTTGTATCCCTATAAATGGATATGATCTACCTAATGTTAAAAAAGGAGTAGGGGTTTTACTTAAATCAAGTGTAAAAATAGGCATCAAATAATTTTAAGCTCTACTACTAATTAAAATATTACCATTTTATTTACTGACAAAAATTTCCAAATCCAATTTTTTTCATGGTCAACATACTGAAGAAGCACATTGAAAACCCTCTAAAAATGCATTATGTTTGTGATTTAAAACATGAACAATTTGAAATCTAATCAATTGAATTTCATGCTAGCAACATTTTTATAATATAACTTCTATAATAACAACTTCATGAAAAAAAATCTGGAAACAAGTTATATGAAATTTAAGGTTTACAGAATTTATGAGAAAGTGATAAAATTTAAGGACCAAATCCAGATTAGTCTATAATTTCCATTATGGAGGAGATAAGTAGGTTAAAGCAAAATAAAATTTTCAGTCTTATAAAACACTTTTAGTCTTTTATTATCCATCCCAAAATATTGTCATTCCTTCTGAACCACAATCAAATCAAACCATCACAGAATTTGTATTTCGAAAAAGAAATGTTTTATATCCGGAGATTCAGCCAAAAAATGTAAAAAAATTAAAAAAATCACAAATAAAAAATGTAAAACTTTATAAATTTAAATAAGAAATAGTTGTGGACAAAGAACAAATCACCCACACACATCCAACTCAAATATTTGGTATAAGCAATGAGTTATCAACTGTGGACTCTTCTTGACAGTGTGCAAAATAATGGAAGGAAACACATCCAAAGGTTTCAAGCATAATATCTCAAACCTTTTTAGACTGTTCAGAAACAATTTCAAAACGTATAGTTCATGTGTGTATCGGGGTTGATCATGTGTGCCGATCGGGGTTGATCTCTCATAGTAGTTCTCACTGGTTGACGCGGCGCTCCTCCTGCTGACTGCTGCTGACTGCCCAGACTGACCTTGACATATCTCTTCCCTGGCCCCCTGTTGATTGGTAGTACTTCCCTGTGTGACCCCTTTTATGGCGTTTTTTATGGCTTAACAGGCTCGAAAAATGACGCGAGTATAATGAGGAGGGAAACATTTTTATTGGTCGAGAAATAGGAACACTTTAAAATATTATTTTATTTTTCGTTCGGAACTCGTGCGTTGTGCCTATGCATAAACGACGATAATGGTCATTTTGTGACGGGGCCTTGTCCCGTTCACACCCGGCTCTCGCTCTTGAGTATGTTAGTTTATTTGCCTGAAAATCAGCCGACATATGTCTTATTTTATTTTATAACAAATGGAAAAGTAATGGTAATTGTTTGTGCGATATCACCTCCAGTTAGAACCAACTTACACTACGGCCCGACGCCTGATTGATCTCGTCTACCTAAATCACAACGTGGGTAGATTAGACTTGAGATCGATGCAGTTACTTCGGAAACCAGACGTTGGGAGTGAGCTGGGAACGACGGAGCCGTTGTCGAACCGGTTGCAGCTGGTGTGAAGCCGTTAGAATCGACCGACCATCTCACTTGTTACCCTGACCAAAAGGATTCCACCGGGTAGCAACGACCACCGATCGACCGGGACACAGGCTGGTTGCAGCGACTTAGAGTCAACCCCAAAACACAGGAGAAATATCACAGTTTCGCGCCGCGACTGAGGGTTTCACTGGCCAACAGCTCAGCGTCACACATTGTTAAAATCATTATTTTTCGATCGATTTTTAATCCTTTTATTGTCTTCTAATGTTTTCAATTACCTCATTATATTTTTAACAACTGTTTTTAAGTTTTAAAAACTACTTCATATTGGCGTAAACAACTTCAGATTCCCAAGATTTTTAATTCAACATTGTGTGGTTTTCTATTCATTGTTTTTCGAATGTTTTCCAATGCCAAATTTTAATTTCAATCAACTGTGTGTCAGTTATAAATCTACTCGAAATTGGCATAAACAGCTATTTTTCCACCGCAATTTTTAATGTTTTTCAACATTGGTAGTTAACTTTTGAAACTTGTTAAAATCAATATTTTTCGATCGATTTCAAATTGATTTTCAACACTTTTATTGGTTTTCTAACATTTTCAATTAAAAATTTTATTTTCAAACAGCCGTGGTTAAGTTTTAAAACTACTAGACTTTTTCTTAGACAACTAGTTTTTAAACGCAATTTTCCATGTTTTTCAGAACTCTGTAAAACCCAAAATTTTTAATATTGTGTAAACTGTTGAAACTTTTTAACGTCAATATTTTCCGATCATTGAACACAATTTTCATAAATTAACGATAATTTAAAAAGAAATTTAGTGTTTGAAAATATTTGATAACTCCTAAAATTATTGAAAATGATTCATTTGGTTTCGATCGAAAAATATTGATTTTAAAAATCAGGACGTTGCTAAATAACAGCATTATGGAAATTAGCTGTGATCCACTGAATTGTGGAAGTTGGCTTCTACAGTTTCAACAGTTTACACAATGTTATTTTAAAAAAAATGCTTTTTACAAATTTATAAAATAGAAAATGTAGTTCAAATAGACGCCATTTTCCTGGCTATCAGCTACACTTTGATATTTTGAAATCTTAAATTAAAAAGTAATTTGGTTTTTAAAAACATTCGAAATCCTTAGGATTATTAAAGATCGATTTGTTTTCGGTCGAAAACAACTGATTTAAAAAAAAGTGTCGAAAGCTTACACAATATACACATATTTAAAAGATTTGATATTACAAATTTATCAAACATCATAAACTTAAATAAAATTGATATTTTTTGATCGAAAACAATTGATTTTAACAAATTTCGATAACTTAATTTTTAAGTTTTATTAGAAAAAAATGTTTTTTACAAAATTTTAAAACATGGGAAATGTTGTTGATGTATGTCAACTTCTTTTCCCTGATTTCAGCTAGTTTTTGTTACAACTTTATAGTACAAAGTCATTTGGTCTTTGAAAATCTTCGAAAATACCTAAAATTATTGAAAATGTGCCACAAAGGTGAAAAGACACGGAAAGAGAAATAACTTATTAAAATAAAAGCCTCTATTGCCGCAATCATTTTTATTTTATTGATATTTACATGCAAAAACAAGCTGTTTTGGCTACTTTTGGAACGTTAAAATGTCTTCTTTGAAAAATGTAATTACACTTTGTAAACTTTAGAAAACCAATAAAATTATTGAAAATCGATATGGCATGTAAAACTCAAATTTAATGAAATATTTGTAAAACATAAAATTTGTAATATAACTTAGAAAAAACTATTGTAACGTGTTAAAATCAATATATTTTAATCGACACCATATCGATTTTCAATAATTTCTTTGATTTTTGAAAGTTTTCACATTAATTAAATTTTTTTGCACAGTAGAGGATTTAAACGTTCAAAAAAACTAGCCAAAACAGCTTGATTTTACATGTAAATCTCAATATTATTGAAACATTTGTAAAAACATAAAATTTGTAATATAACTTATAAAAAAACTATTGTAACGTGTTAAAATCAATATATTTTGATCGATAGCATATCGATTTTCAATAATTTTATTTGTTTTCTAATGTTTACAAAAGGGAATTACTATTTTCACAGTAGAGTGCTTAATGTTCAAAAAGTAGCCAAAACAGTTTGATTTTGCATGTAAATCTCAATATTATTGAAACATTTGTAAAACATAAAATTTGTAATATAACTTTAAGAAAACGTTGGAAACGTGTTAAAATCAATATATTTTGATCGATACCATATTGATTTTCAATAATTTTATTGGTTTTCGAATGTTTACAAAAATTATTTAAATTTTGAAGAAGAGTTGAAAACGTTGAAAAAGTAGGTAAAAACAGTTTGATTTTGCATAAAAAAATATCAATTTAATTCAAATATTTGGAAAACATAAAATTTGTAATATAACTTTGAAAAATCTATTGTAACGTGTTAAAATCAATATATTTTGGTCGATACCATAAAGATTTTCTATAATTTCATTGGTTTTCTAATGTTTACAAAAGGGAAATTACTATTTTTACAAAAGAGTGTTTAACGTTATAAAAGTATCCAAAACAGCTTGATTTTGCCTGTAAAACTGAATATTATTTAAACATTTGTAAAACATAAAATTTGTAATATAACTTAGAGAAAACTATTGTAACGTGTTAAAATCAATATATTTTGATCGATGCCATATCGATTTTCAATAATTTTGTTGGTTTTCTAATGTTTACAAAAGGCAATTACAATTTTCACTGAAGAGTGTTTAATGTTCAAAAAGTAGCCAAAACAGCTTGATTTTGCATGTGAAACTCAATATTATTGAATCATTTGTAAAACATAAAATTTGTAATATAACTTAGAAAAAACTATTTTAACGTGTCAAAATCAATATATTTTGATCGATTACCATATCGATTTTCAATAATTTTATTGGTTTTCTAATGTTTACAAACAATTATTTAAATTTTCAAGCAAGCGTTTTAAAACGTTCAAAAAAGTTGCCAAAACAGCTTGCTTTGCATGTAAAAAATCAATGTAAAACCTTTTAAAAACTTGTAAATTGTAAAAACTTTGTCAAAATCTTGGAAACAGAGTTAAAATCAATATATTTTGATCGATTGTCATCCATTTTCAATAATTTTTAACTTTCTAATGTTTCCAAACAATTATTTAAATTTTCAAGTGTTGAAAACGTTGAAAAAGTAGTCAAAACAGCTTGAAGGGGCGTAAATATCAATGTAATTCAAACCTTTAAAACTTAATATTTGTATTAAAACTTTGTCAAACGTTGAAACACTTAAAATCAATATATTTTGATCGACGCCATATCGATTTTCAATAATTTTGTTAACTTTCTAATGTTTTCAAACAATTATTTAAATTTTCAAACAACCGTGAATTTAAACGTTCAAAAATTAGCTTAAAACAGCTTTTTTGCACGTAAATTTCAATGATTTTCAAAACTTCAAAAAACAAATTTGTTTAAAATTTAACAAAATTCGTTGGAAACTGGTTAAAATCAATATTTTTTGATCGATACCATATCGGATTTTTTCAATAATTTTATTAACTTTCAAATGTTTCCAAACAAAATTTAAATTTTGAACAAGTTTTTAAACGTTCAAAAAAAGTAGCCAAAACAGCTTGCTTTTGCATCATAAATCAATGTCCTTCAAACCTTCCTAAAACTTAAATAATTTTGTAATAAAACTTTGTTTGAAACGAGTTAAAATCAATATATTTTGATCGATTGCATATCGATTTTCAATAATTTCATTAACTTTTGTTAATGTTTTTAAACAATTAAATTAAATTTTGAAACAACTTGTTTAACGTTAAAAAGTTAAAACAGCTTGCTTTTGCAAAATATCAATTAATTTGAACCTTTGTAAAACATAATATTTTAATTTTTCTAAAACTTTGTCAAAACGTTGGAAACGAGTTAAAATCAATATATTTTGATCGATTGCATATCGATTTTCAATAATTTCATTAACTTTCTAATGTTTCCAAACAATTATTTTTAAAATTTTGAAGCAAGCGTTGAAAACGTTGAAAAAGTAGTCAAAACAGCTTGCTTTTGCATGAAAATATCAATGTAATTCAAACCTTAGTAAAACAATAATAATTGTGGTTAAAACTTTGTCAAAACGTTCACGTGCAGTTAAAATCAATATATTTTGATCGATTGCATATCGATTTTCAATAATTTCATTAACTTTCTAATGTTTCCAAACAATTATTTAAATTTTGAAGCAAGCGTTGAAAACGTTGAAAAAGTAGTCAAAACAGCTTGCTTTTGCACGTAAAACATCAATGTAATTCAAACCTTAGTAAAACTTAATATTTGTATTAAAACTTTGTCAAAACGTTGGAAACGAGTTAAAATCAATATATTTTGATCGATTGCATATCGATTTTCAATAATTTCATTAACTTTCTAATGTTTGCAAACAATTATTTAAATTTTGAATCAAGCGTTGAAAACGTTAAAAAAGTAGTCAAAACAGCTTGCTTTTGCACGTAAATATCAATGTAATTCAAACCTTAGTAAAACTTAATATTTGTATTAAAACTTTGTCAAAACGTTGGAAACGAGTTAAAATCAATATATTTTGAATTGCATATCGATTTTCAATAATTTCATTAACTTTCTAATGTTTCCAAACAATTATTTAAATTTTGAAGCAATTGAAAACGTAAAAAGTCAAAACAGCAAACCGTAAATATCAATGTAAATTAGTAAAACTTAATATTTCTATTAAAACAAAACGTTGGAAACGAGTTAAAATCAATATATTTTGATCGATTGCATATCGATTTTCAATAATTTAACTTTCTAATGTTTCCAAACAATTAACATCATAAACGTTGAAAAAAATTTTTTGCGTAAATATAACAAACCTTAGTAAAACAATATTTGTATTAAAACTTTGTCAAAACGTTGGAAACGAGTTAAAATTATATTTTGATCGATTGCATATCGATTTTCAATTTTCATTAACTTTCTAATGTTTCCAAACAATTATTTAAATTTTGAAGCAAGCGTTTTAAACGTTAAAAAAGTAGTCAAAACAGCTTGCTTTTGCACGTAAATATCAATGTAATTCAAACCTATAGTAAAACATAAAATTTGTAAAAAAACTTTGTCAAAACGTTGGAAACTTGTTAAAATCAATATATTTTGATCGATTGCATATCGATTTTCAATAATTTTATAACTTTTTAATGTTTCCAAACAATTATTTAAATTTTGAAGCAAGCGTTTTAAACGTTAAAAAAGTAGTCAAAACAGCTTGCTTTTTGCACGTAAATATCAATGTAATTCAAACCTTAGTAAAACTTAAAATTTGTAATAAAACTTTGTCAAAACGTTGGAAACGAGTTAAAATCAATATATTTTGATCGATTGATATCGATTTTCAATAATTTTATTAACTTTCTAATGTTTCCAAACAATTATTTAAATTTTGAAGCAAGCGTTGAAAACGTTGAAAAACTAGTCAAAACAGCTTGCTTTTGCATGTAAATATCAATGTAATTTCAAACCTTTTAAAACATAATATTTTATTAAAACTTTGTCAAAACGTTTTAAACGAGTTAAAATCAATATATTTTGATCGATTGCATATCGATTTTCAATAATTTCATTAACTTTCTAATGTTTCCAAACAATTATTTAAATTTTTTTGTGAGTTTTTAACGTTGAAAAAGTAAAAAACAACTTGCTTTTGCACGTAAATCTCTATGTAATTCAAACCTTTGTAAAACTTAAAATTTGTATTAAAACTTTGTCAAAACGTTTTTTTTTCCTTTAAAATCAATATATTTTGATCGATTGCATATCGATTTTCAATAATTTCATTAACTTTCTAATGTTTCTCAAACAATTATTTAAATTTTGAAGCAAGCGTTGAAAACGTTAAAAAAACAGAATGCAAAACAGCTTGCTTTTGCATGTAAATATCAATGTAATTCAAACCTTAGTAAAACATAAAATTTGTAATAAAACTTTGTCAAAACGTTTGAAACTAGTTAAAATCAATATATTTTGATCGATTGCATATCGATTTTCAATAATTTCATTAACTTTCTAATGTTTCCAAACAATTATTTAAATTTTGAAGCAAGCGTTGAAAACGTTTAAAAAAGTAGTCAAAACAGCTTGCTTTTGCATGTAAATATCAATGTTATTCAAACCTTAGTAAAACATAAAATTTGTAATAAAACTTTGTCAAAACGTTGGAAACGAGTTAAAATCAATATATTTTGATCGATTGCATATCGATTTTCAATAATTTCATTAATTTTCTAATGTTTCCAAACAATTATTTAAATTTTGAAGCAAGCGTTGAAAACGTTGAAAAGAAGTCAAAACAATTTGCTTTTTTGCATTTAAATCTCAATGTAATTCAAACCTTTAGTAAAACATAAAATTTGTAATAAAACTTTGTCAAAACGTTTGAAACTAGTTGAAATCAATATATTTTGATCGATTGCATATATATTTTCAATAATTTTATTAACTTTCTAATGTTTCCAAACAATTATTTAAATTTTGAAGGAAGCGTGTTTAACGTTTAAAAAGTAGTCAAACTATTTGCTTTTGCATGTAAATATCAATGTAATTTCAAACCTTAGTAAAACATAAAATTTGTAATTATAACTTTGAAAACTTTGAAACTTGTTGAAATCAATATATTTTGATCGATTGTGCATCGATTTTCAATAATTTCATTAAAAACAATGTTTCCAAAAAATTATTTAAATTTTGAAGCAAATTTTAAACGTTGAAAAAAGTTGTCAAAACGTTTTTTGCAAATAGTAAATATTTATTCTGTAAAATATAAACAGAAATGTGGCACAAGGCCGAAATAGGGGAATGGGAAAAGGACGGTCTTCTTCTGTCTTAATTTTAACTTAGCTAGCCGCAAACACTGACCCAATCGTACGAATAATATTCCTTACACCAAAACAACGCATTTATACGTACCTTTCAAACTACAAACACCATAATACCTCATCGTCTCTATGAAAAAACTAACTAAACCCCATATATACAATTCAAAGTCTGTGAGGGGAGGGAAATAAAACAATAATTCTAAAAATTAACCCCAATGTTTATTTACAATATGAATACAAATCTATTTACAAGAAACTAAAGAAAATATTATTAGTAATAAAAACCCCCACAATCATTTAATGTGGCAGAAATACCAGTTCACTGGCCGAAATCAATGCGGGACTATAATAGAATAAATCATTCATTCATCTCACGTACACACACTAACACGCACTCATTCAAACACAACAACAAATACGAAAAACACTCACACGAAACGAAAGGCGTCCCGCATCCACCGGAGAACTGACATCACTGACCACCTAAAGAGGGAGGGATGGGAAATTAAACTTAAAGAAAAATAGGGACAAAAATAAAAGGGACCAATGAGCATACATACCCTAGCTAAGTTAATTAAATAAAAAAAAAAAAAACTAAAAACAACAAACGAACCTAAACTAACCTAGTTTCTGGATGGGTTGCAATAGTTCAACCCAGGAAAAGCAATATCCTAATGCCTAACCGGCATCAAAATGCCACTCAAGGTCAGCCCCTTTCACGACACAAACGCGCAAGATGCACCCACCTTTTGCTGAATTCTGATGAAGGGAGCCGCTGCCTTTCCGTCCTAATCTTGACTTTAAGCAGATGCTTAAAGTACAAGATCAGTTGGGAAGAGGTGAACTTCTCGCCTCCATAGAATCCCTTCTGTCGCGTCGTCCAAATCACGACTCTCATAACTCCTAGCAAGCAGTGGAACACATATTGTTCAGCCTTCGTCATCGGCGGTGCCACATTGCTACAAACGGAAGAGGCTTGAAGGACAAACAACTTTCCCTGCAGCATGCGGACCATGAGGCCTTCAACAAACTTGCACAACGGCACTACCATCCTGCACTGAAAAAGGCGTGACACAGGGTCTCGACCTCTCCACCACAGCGACGGCAGTGTGGAGAATTTTCCAAACCAGCTGAACAAAGTCTCTTGGCGACCCAGAGGGCCCCACGAATCACCAGCCAGGTGAGTGATGCCTCATCGTTAGTGAGACATTTCAACCCGGGCGCCCAAGGCCATATTGAGCGAGCCTCCTGCCTCATAAGACCGAGACTGTCAATCAGATTATCATGAACGGACCCCCCTGACTAACACTTGATATAATGCCCTAAGAGCAACGCCTGGACGTTGGAGGGGCCATCCGACGCCCTTAAGAGGCGCTTCAGAGCAAGACGACATTCGCGATAGAAGGAGCATTCGGCTCGGGGTAAACGGCGGGCCTCTTCCTCGCACGAGTGCACACTTCTCAGGGATGGGAAGTTCTTACGGGCGTCTTCCTTCCAGAAGGCGCCCTCCTCATCCGGTTCGCGACACATTCGATCTAGAAATCTAATGCGAAGCATATGTTGACGAATCTCAATGCTTGGCATGCCCAGACCGCCTTCAGAAGGATGAAGGCAACAGATCCCCCGAGTGACTCTGGCGGCCTTGCCTCCCCACAAGAAGGAGAACAAGAGCCTCACTAACGCCAGCAAAGTGCCATACGGAAGTGGAAGCACCGAGAGTCGGTAAAGGAGAATCGGGTAGATGTGTGAAACACAAACTTCCGCCTTCCCCTTTAAGGAAAGATTCCTCCGAGACCACAAATTAATTGCGATCTCGGCCTTCCCTCGCACCTCCGACCAATTCATTTCCAACTGGAGATCAGGACCGAACCAGACGCCGAGAATCTTGACCGGCCCATCCGTCCAGTGGAAAGGTCCGGGAAGAGAAACTCCCTTCCACGCACCCAACCGCAAGCCAACAGACTTATCGCGGTTGATCTTGGCCCCTGTCACCATCTCATAACAACTGATTTCTTTGCTGACTTCGTCAATCTCGGCTCTGCTCGACACAAGAGCCGAAACGTCGTCAGCATAGGCAGAATACCTGGCCGATGTGCTACCACCGGGCAGGGCAATTCCGCGTAGGACCGGATTCGCCTTTAACTTGCGAAGGAAAGGTTCCAACGCAAGAACGTAAAGCAACGGCGAAAGCGGACAACCTTGACGAATGGAGCGAGACAATACGAAAGGCTCCGATCGTACCCCATTCACTTCCACCAGCGCACCGGGAGTCGCATACAGAAGTCGGATCCAGGTGCGAAAGTACGGCCCGAAACCGGCCGCCGAAAGAACAGCCTCCAGAAACCGATGGTCAACCCTATCGAAGGCCTTGGACTGATCTAAATTGATCAGCGCGGCTTCACTGTCGACTTGCTCGATGATCAGGCGTACCATATGAAGATTGTCCTGAATCGTCCTACCCTTCACAGCACAAGTCTGTTCCGGAGCCAATCAGACGAGACAGGACAACCTGCAAACGGTTAGCCAAGATCTTAGCCAAAATCTTTAACTCTGTGTTTAACATAGTTAAAGGGCGAAAGTTACCTAACCCATCCCCACCGTTTTTGTCCTTGCGTAACAACTTGATCACGCCCCTGGTGAAGCGTTGGGGTATAGACCCCTGCTTCATCCAGTTGCCAAAAATCAGTGCCAGCAGCGGAACAAAAACGGGCGACTGCCTCAAGTACACTTCGTACGGAAGACCATCTAGTCCCGGAGATTTGTCCAGGCCAACCTGTTTCAACGCTTCCCAGATTTCCGACTCTGTAATGGGACCCTCGCACCTAGCTGCTTCAGCTGCCTCGAGGCAGGGAAAGTCAGCTAAATAGGCGTCGAACTGAGCAGAGCTCAGACCGGGCTCCCTAGTAAAAAGATCCTGAAAGTAGTCACGAAAAGCCTCGCATATGCCCTCGTTTGTAGTCACGGTCCGATTATCCGGCAATGTGACGCACGCAATATGTCGCCGTGATGCATTCCGAGCTTCCTCTGCGCGCAATTCAGCGGCCATATTCGTTGCCTCAGAGGACATTCTTTTTAACCTAGCCCTAACTACCAGAGCTTGATCCTTCTTGATAAGCAAGGAGGCCAACTCTGCCTTAGCTAAAGCTATGTCCCCACTAACACGGGATTTGACCGCCCGATCAACCTTCTGCTCTAAAGCCGTTTGCGCCGCTAATCTATCTAGATTGAGCCGACGACTATAATCAGCAGCAAACGTTCTAATTTTGGATTTTAAATTATCCCACCAGGCATTTCCCACAACCGCTCCCGTCAGTTCCCTCTGTATCATTAGTAGCAGCTGGTCCCGGAAATCTTGCTCACCAAATAATGATGAGTTTAATTTCCAGTAACCAGCCATCCTAACCTTAGGTTTATCTAAGTTTACACGGACCCGGACAAGCCTATGATCCGTATAAACTATCTCATGGAAACTTGGACACCCTAAGAGCCCTACATCGACTCTCTTAACTAAGACTCGGTCTAGATAACTAGCCGAGCCGCCACTATTAGTCCAAGTCCACACTACCCCCCGAGGGTGTTCGTTCCGGTACTTATCGACAAGATCAAACCCGTCGATAAAGTCCCGAAACTGTTTAACGCCCCGGTTGTTAGTACCCGAAAATGGCCCTATACGATCTATATCGGGATCAAGGACGGCATTCCAATCACCCACTAAAAGTACCCGCCATGATGTCGTAAAAAACGGCTCGATCTGCCGAAGCAAAGCAGGCCGCTCAGAATGGGCATGGGCGCATAAACCCCAATGAGACGAAGAGCCTTATCCTTTATGGTAACGTCCAGCACGCAAAGTCTGCCCGCCGGATCCGCGAAGACAAGAACACACGCAGCCTTCAAAGACTTGCTTACCAGCCAAGAGACACCTCTCGAACGGCCATCAAAACAGGCTGAATAGAGGGAGAACCCCCTAGACAGTATGTTCTCATAGTCATGTGTAGAAAACCGGGTCTCTTGTACACAAAAAATATTCACCCCAAGACGCTGAAGGTCACGAGAGAGCCTCGCCCTGCGAGACTCCAACCTCAGGCCTCCGGCATTCACACTTGCTAACCAGAGAGCCATGATGAAAACCGATTAGGGTTGCTCTCCTGCATTGAACATGGCCGGGGTCAGGACACCGACGGCCTCTCCCAATGAGCCAGTACCCATCTCACTCTTGATGAAGCCATCAGGAGACAGGCCGCCAATGTCCAAATGTTAGTTTTAACGCTCTGTACAGGGAGGGGTGAACAAAAACTGGGAACCTCCCTGAACAGTATTGTCGTTCCTTTTTTTACATCATCATCAAAACACGCCATCGGCGGAAAACATCAAAAGTTTCATTTGCTTCCGCCATCATGGCCCATATCGGTTTACCCACAGCTTTCCAATTTTTTGAGGTCCCTTTTTGCTTTCGGAAAATTTTTAGGGTCCTCTACGTCTAAGTTATTTTTTTTAAAAATTTTAGAAGAGGTTTTAAATTTTTAACTTTTTTTGGCCTTTCTTCGACATCCTTCGAGATTCGGCACACGTCTTCCCCTGTGCTGAAAAATGGGTTTTGATTTTATTTTTTTTTTCCACTATTTCTCCGGTGAATCTGTCGATGGACTACGTTGCCTTTTTTGATGTTTTCAGTTTTATGAGGGGAATTAATGGGTGTTTTCTTTGGGGAAGGGATGGGAGATGATGAGATGATTTGGGATGCCTTCTTCAAGTGTTGTCATATGTGGTTGTACTTTTGACATTTGGGGAGGGACCATAGGATTTTTTTAGTCACAGGGAAGACGGTGCCGAAAAGAGAATCCAGGTTTTTTTTCTGTATCATGTCTTTTGATTTTAAAGAATCCTTTACAGATGTTGTAGTTTTTTTTTTTTTTTCGAAGGACGGCTCATATTTGATCATATCCTGTCGTAGTTTTTGCGAATATCTGACCGGAGAGTCGCCCTTTGCGCTGGTTGAGGGAGTGGGGCTGTATGTGTCTTTTGCTGTTTTTGGTATAGGACGAGGTCCCGCTGTCTGGGTCTTCCTTTTAGCCTTACCCACGACCTGCCATTCCCCCCGTCTTCCTTCCCCTAACCGCACTAGCGGCGGACAAAGGCTTTTCGGGGAATGGGGGCAGAGATTTAGACCCAACCGGGGGATTTTCCACAACGGTCCTGGTCGCAGGTATGCCCACTACAGGCGAGACGGATTGAACAGACTCGAACAAAGGGGGATTTGGTTGGGCGGGGGCCAGAACATCAGAGGCCTTCATCCCTGTGCAGAAAGAGGAAAGGTGACCAATCTTTCCACACTTCCAGCATGCCGGTTTACGACCCTTGACAATTATTGGCATCTTCTGGCCCTCTAAATCCAGACAGTTGGGGATGGAGACGAAAGATTTTTGACTGATCATCAACACAAAACTACACCCACCGGTCAGATCGTCTGAGGAAGAACTGAGTATCTGCTCAAACTGGCACAGATAAGTGGCCAAATGGTACCCGACAATCTGAGGAGGAACCTCGAATACTGAAATCATACTCGGTTGGCAATATAAGGTCTTTTGTTATGAGGTCACGCGTTGAAGCTTCCTCACAATCGGCAGGCGTTGGGCAACAGTACGTCCCACATGAAATAAGTTTTTCCATTTAATGACTCGCTGAGTTTGATGCCCAGAGAAGTCAAGGCTTTAATGACAGTGTCTTTTTGTGGAGCGACAAATCTTGCGCGAACGCTTGTCCACCACAAAGACTGACACAATTCTTTTTTCAATTTCTTTCCGCGATTGGACAAGAAACCATCTGCTGTCACCAGATGCGCGTAGCTCTTGGCTTTCTCCAGGAACTCCGTCATGTTGATCTTACATTTAGGCGGGGACTTCTTTAGCATGAGGGCGTCTCTCCGACCGAGTCATTATTCTTAGGGAACCATATTTTCTTGTTTCGGTTACTTTCAAACCATTTTTCTTGTCGTTTATTTTTCGGAACATTATCATTATCCGCTAAATACTTTTTGTCTTGTGAAACTTTATCTGTTTCAGAATTTTTTTGCAAAAACATTTGGGCCACCATAACTTCTTCTTGTAAAATGGTTTCTTTTTTGTAGCATTTATCGCCATTATTAACTTTCACCATACCTTAAATTTTGTAAAACTATTTTGGAAATCAAAATTTAAAACATTTTGTATCGGAAGAAAACGAGTTAAAATTGGATTTTGATCATTGCATTTTTGGGACTTCTTTTGAGAAGGAAAAATTTTTTTCCTTCTCTCTATCTTTTGTCTTTGGAAACGAAACGGTAAAATTTTTTGTTTTTTTTTTTTTGTGCCAAACAAATTTTTTTTTTTTAATTTCTACCCATTTTCTTTTTCAGACAAAATATTTTTTTAATTTTTTCAGAAAAAAAACAAAATATATAATCAAACAAAAAAAAAAAAAAAAATTTCATATAAAAACAAAAAGTGGGGGATAAAAAAAACTTTAAAAAATGGTTCAAACAATTAATAAATCAATAAAAAAAAACGAAAACTAAAAAAAACAATTTAAACTTTGTCAAACGTTGGAAACAAATTAAAATATTTTGAAATAAAATTAAATAATTTCAAACTTTCTAATGTTTCCAAAATTAAATCAAAAAAAACGTTAAAAAGAAAAAAAAGAAAAATAAAATTTTTCAAACCTTAAAAACTTAATAATATTAAAACTTTGTAAAAACGTTGGAAATACGAAATCAATATAAATCGATTGCATATCAATTTTCAATAAAAACTTTCTAATGTTTCCAAATATATAATTTTGAAGCAAGCGTTGAAAACGTTGAAAAAAAATCAAAACAATTGAACGATGTAAAAAACCTTAAACTTAATATTTGTATTAAAAATTTAAAACGTTAAAACGAGTTAAAATAAAATATTTTGAACGATTGCATATCGATTTTCAATAAGAAAAAGAGGGGTTCCAAAATTATTTAAATTTTGAATAAGGAAAAAAAAAACAAAACAGCTTGCACGTAAAAATCAATGTAAACAAACCTTAGTAAAACAGAATATTTGTATTAAAACTTTGTCAAAACGTTGAAAACGAGTTAAAATCAATATATTTTGATCGATTGCATATCGATTTTCAATAATTTCATTAACTTTTAATGTTTCCAAATAAATTGTTTAAAAGTAGTCAAAACAGCTTGCTTTTGAAAATTAACGTTTAAAACCTTAGTAAAACTTATGAAAAAGTAAAATTTGCAAAAAAATATTTTGATCTTGCAATACAATTTTCAAACGTTTCCAAAAATTAGTAAAAAACGAAAACGTTGAAACGTATAAAAGCTTGCTTTTTGATCAATGTAATTCAAACCTATCGAACTTAATATTTGTAAAAACTTTTAAAACGTTGGTTTAAATCAATAATATTTTGATCGATTGCATATCGATTTTCAATAATTTTATTGACTTTCTAATGTTTCCAAACAATTATTTAAATTTTGAAACAAGCGTTGAAAACGTTGAAAAAGTAGTCAAAACAGCTTGCTTTTGCATTTGTAATCACAATGTAATTCAAACCTTTGTAAAACATAAAATTTGTAATAAACTTTGTCAAAACGTTGGAAACTAGTTAAAATCAATATATTTTGATCGATTGCATATCGATTTTCAATAATTTCATTGATTTTCTAATGTTTCCAAACAATTATTTAAATTTTGAAACAAGCGTTTTAAAACGTTGAAAAAAGTAGTCAAAACAGCTTGCTTTTTTGCATGTAAATCACTATGTATTTTAAACCTTTGTAAAACATAAAATTTGTAATAAAACTTTGTCAAACCTTATGAAACTAGTTGAAATCAATATATTTTGATCGATTGCATATCGATTTTCAATAAATTCATTGATTTTCTAATATTTCCCAAGAATTATTTATATTTTGAAAACTAGCGTTTTTAACGTTGAAAAATTAGAGAAAACAGCTTGATTTTGCATATAAAGCACTATGTATTTTAAACCTTTGTAAAACATAAATTTGTAATATAACATTGTCAAACCTTATGAAACTAGATGAAATCAATATATTTTGATCGATTGCATATCGATTTTCAATAATTTCATTAACTTTCTAATGTTTCCAAACAATTATTTAAATTTTGAAACAAGCGTTGAAAACGTGAAAAAGTAGTCAAAAGAGCTTGATTTTGCATATAAATCACTATGTAATTTAAACCTTTGTAAAACATAAATTTGTAATATAACATTGTCAAACCTTATGAAACTAGATGAAATCAATATATTTTGATCGATTGCATATTGATTTTCAATAAATTCATTGATTTCCTAATGTTTCCAAACAATTATTTAAATTTTGAAACAAGCGTTGAAAACGTTGAAAAATTAGTCAAAACAGCTTGCTTTTGCATGTAAATATCTATGAAATTCAAACCTTTGTAAAACATAAAATTTCTGCTATAACTTTGTCAAAACTTAGGAATCTAGTTAAAATCAATACATGCTGATCGATTGCATATCGATTTTCAATAATTTCATTGATTTTCTAATGTTTCCAAAAAATTATTTAAATTTTGAAACAAGCGTTTTTAAAACGTTGAAAAAGTAGTCAAAACAGCTTGCTTTTGCATATAAATCACAATGTAATTTAAACCTTTGTAAAACATAAAATTTGTATTAAAACTTTGTCAAAACGTTGGAAACTAGTTAAAATCAATATATTTTGATCGATTGCATATCGATTTTCAATAATTTCATTAATTTTCTAATGTTTCCAAACAATTATTTAAATTTTGAAAAGCGTTGAAAACGTTGAAGCAAAACAGCTTGTTTTTAAAACGTTGAAAAATTAGAAAAACAGCTTGATTTTTTGCATTGTAAATTTTCAATTTTATTATTCAAAAATTTTTTGTAAAACAAAGTAAAATTTGTAATAAAACTTTGTCAAAAACTTATGAAACTAGTTAAAATCAATATATTTTGATCGATTGCATATCGATTTTCAATAATTTCATTAACTTACTAATGTTTCCAAACAATAATTTAAATTTTGAAGCAAGCGTTTAAAACGTTGAAAAATAGTCAAAACAGCTTGCTTTTGTACATAAATCACTATGTAATTCAAACCTTAGTAAAACTTAATATTTGTATTAAAACTTTGTCAAAACGTTGCAAACGAGTTAAAATCAATATATTTTGATCGATTGCATATCGATTTTCAATAATTTCATTAATTTTCTAATGTTTCCAAACAATTATTTAAATTTTGAAACAAGCGTTGAAAACGTTGAAAAAGTAGTCAAAACAGCTTGCTTTTGCACGTAAATATCAATGTAATTTAAACCTTTTGTAAAACATAAAATTTGTATTAAAACTTTGTCAAAACGTTGGAAACTAGTTAAAATCAATATATTTTGATCGATTGCATATCGATTTTCAATAATTTCATTGATTTTCTAATGTTTCCAAACAATTATTTAAATTTTGAAACAAGCGTTGAAAACGTTGAAAAAAAGTAGTCAAAACAGCTTGCTTTTGCACGTAAATCACTATGTAATTTAAACCTTTGTAAAACTTAAAATTTGTAATAAAACTTTGTCAAAACGTTGGAAACGAGTTAAAATCAATATATTTTGATCGATTGCATATCGATTTTCAATAATTTCATTGATTTTCTAATGTTTCCAAACAATTATTTAAATTTTGAAACAAGCGTTGAAAACGTTGAAAAAGTAGTCAAAACAGCTTGATTTTTGCACGTAAATCACAATGTATTTTAAACCTTTGTAAAACATAAAATTTGTATTAAAACTTTGTCAAAACGTTGGAAACGAGTTAAAATCAATATATTTTGATCGATTGCATATCGATTTTCAATAATTTCATTAACTTTCTAATGTTTCCAAACAATTATTTAAATTTTGAAACAAGCGTTGAAAAACGTTGAAAAAGTAGTCAAAACAGCTTGATTTTGCACGTAAATCACAATGTAATTTAAACCTTAGTAAAACATAAAATTTGTATTAAACTTTGTCAAAACGTTGAAACTAGTTAAAATCAATATATTTTGATCGATTGCATATCGATTTTCAATAATTTCATTGATTTTCTAATGTTTCCAAACAATTATTTAAATTTTGAAAAAAAAAAACCTAAGCGTTGAAAACGTTGAAAAAGTAGTCAAAACAGCTTGATTTTGCATGCGTAAATCACAATGTATTTTAAACCTTAGTAAAACATAAAATTTGTAATAAAACTTTGTCAAAACTTTGAAACTAGTTAAAATCAATATATTTTGATCGATTGCATATCGATTTTCAATAATTTCATTGATTTTCTAATGTTTCCAAACAATTATTTAAATTTTGAAAACTAGCGTTGAAAACGTTGAAAAAGTAGTCAAAACAGCTTGCTTTTGCACGTAAATATCAATGTAATTCAAACCTTTTAAAAAACATAAAATTTGTATTAAAACTTTGTCAAAACTTTGAAACTAGTTAAAATCAATATATTTTGATCGATTGCATATCGATTTTCAATAATTTCATTGACTTTTCTAATGTTTCCAAACAATTATTTAAATTTTGAAAAAGCGTTGAAAACGTTGAAAAAAGTAGTCAAAACAGCTTGCTTTTGCACGTAAATCACAATGTAATTCAAACCTTTGTAAAACTTAAAATTTGTATTAAAACTTTTGTCAAAACTTTGAAACTAGTTAAAATCAATATATTTTGATCGATTGCATATCGATTTTCAATAATTTCATTGATTTTCTAATGTTTCCAAAAAATTATTTAAATTTTGAAACCAAGCGTTTTAAACGTTGAAAAAGTAGTCAAAACAGCTTGATTTTTGCACGTAAATCACAATGTAATTTAAACCTTTAGTAAAACATAAAATTTGTATTAAAACTTTGTCAAAACGTTGAAAACTAGTTAAAATCAATATATTTTGATCGATTGCATATCGATTTTCAATAATTTCATTGACTTTCTAATGTTTCCAAACAATTATTTAAATTTTGAAACAAGCGTTGAAAACGTTGAAAAAGTAGTCAAAACAGCTTGCTTTTTGCACGTAAATCACATGTATTTTCAAACCTTTGTAAAACTTAAAATTTGTAATAAAACTTTGTCAAAACGTTGGAAACGAGTTAAAATCAATATATTTTGATCGATTGCATATCGATTTTCAATAATTTCATTAACTTTCTAATGTTTCCAAACAATTATTTAAATTTTGAAACAAGCGTTGAAAACGTTGAAAAAGTAGTGAAAACAGCTTGCTTTTGCACGTAAATCACTATGTATTTCAAACCTTTGTAAAACATAAAATTTGTAATATAACTTTGTCAAAACTAGTTAAAATCAATATCTTTTGATCGATTGCATATCGATTTTCAATAATTTCATTGACTTTCTAATGTTTCCAAACAGTTATTTAAATTTTGAAGCAAGCGTTGAAAACGTTGAAAAAGTAGACAAAACAGCTTGCTTTTGCACGTAAATCACTATGTAATTCAAACCTTTGTAAAACATAAAATTTGTAATAAAACTTTGTCAAAACTTTTGAAACTAGTTAAAATCAATATATTTTGATCGATTGCATATCGATTTTCAATAATTTCATTGATTATCTAATGTTTCCAAACAGTTATTTAAATTTTGAAAACAAGCGTTGAAAACGTTGAAAAAAAGTAGAAAAAACAGCTTGCTTTTGCACGTAAATCACAATGTATTTCAAACCTTTGTAAAACATAAAATTTGTAATATAACTTTGTAAAAACAATTAAAACTAGTTCAAATCAATATATTGTGATCGATATCATATCGATTTTCAATAATTTCATTGGTTTTCTAATGTTTCCGAAGAGATATTTAAATTTTGAAGCAAGCGTTGAAAACGTTGAAAAAGTAGTCAAAACAGCTTGCTTTTTGCACGTAAATCACTATAATTTTAAACCTTTGTAAAAACATAAAATTTGTATTAAAACTTTGTCAAAACGTTGAAACGAGTTAAAATCAATATATTTTGATCGATTGCATATGGATTTTCAATAATTTCATTGACTTTCTAATGTTTCCAAAGAGTTATTTAAATTTTGAAGCAAGCGTTGAAAACGTTGAAAAATTAGTCAAAACAGCTTGCTTTTGCATGTAAATACAATGTATTTCAAACCTTTTGTAAAACATAAAATTTGTAATAAAACTTTGTCAAAACGTTGAAACTAGTTAAAATCAATATATTTTGATCGATTGCATACCGATTGTCAATAATTTCAATGACTAGCTAATGTTTCCAAACAATTATTTAAATTTTGAAACCAAGCGTTGAAAACGTTGAAAAAAGTAGTCAAAACAGCTTGCTTTTGCACGTAAATCACTATGTATTTTAAACCTTAGTAAAAACTTAATATTTGTATTAAAACTTTGTCAAAACGTTGGAAACGAGTTAAAATCAATATATTTTGATCGATTGCATATCGATTTTCAATAATTTAATTGACTTTGCTAATGTTTCCAAACAATTATTTAAATTTTGAAAACAAGCGTTGAAAACGTTGAAAAAGTAGTCAAAACAGCTTGCTTTTGCATAAAATCACAATGTAATTTAAAACCTTAAAACATAAAACATAAAATTTGTAATAAAACTTTGTCAAAACGTTGGAAACTAGTTAAAATCAATATATTTTGATCGATTGCATATCGATTTTCAATAATTTCATTAACTTTCTAATGTTTCCAAACAATTATTTAAATTTTGAAAATTAGCGTTGAAAACGTTGAAAAAGTAGTCAAAACAGCTTGCTTTTGCACGTAAATCACAATGTATTTCAAACCTTAGTAAAACATAAAATTTGTAATAAAACTTTGTCAAAACGTTGGAAACTAGTTAAAATCAATATATTTTGATCGATTACATATCGATTTTCAATAATTTCATTAACTTTCTAATGTTTCCAAACAATTATTTAAATTTTGAAACAAGCGTTGAAAACGTTGAAAAAGTAGTCAAAACAGCTTGCTTTTGCACGTAAATCAATGTAATTTTAAACCTTTGTAAAACTTAAAATTTGTATTAAAACTTTGTCAAAACGTTGAAACTAGTTAAAATCAATATATTTTGATCGATTGCATATCGATTTTCAATAATTTCATTAACTTTCTAATGTTTCCAACAATTATTTAAATTTTGAAACAAGCGTTGAAAACGTTTAAAAAGTAGTCAAAACAGCTTGCTTTTTGCACGTAAATATCTATGTAATTTTAAACCTTTGTAAAACATAAAATTTGTAACAAAAAAACTTTGTCAAAACGTTGAAACGAGTTAAAATCAATATATTTTGATCGATTGCATATCGATTTTCAATAATTTCATTAATTTTCTAATGTTTCCAAACAATTATTTAAATTTTGAAACAAGCGTTTTAAACGTTGAAAAAAGTAGTCAAAACAGCGTGCTTTTGCACGTAAATCACTATGTATTTCAAACCTTTGTAAAACATAAAATTTGTAATAAAACTTTGTCAAAACTTTTGAAACTAGTTAAAATCAATATATTTTGATCGATTGCATATCGATTTTCAATAATTTCATTGACTTTCTAATGTTTCCAAACAATTATTTAAATTTTTGAAAACAAGCGTTGTTTAACGTTGAAAAAGTAGTCAAAACAGCTTGCTTTTGCATGTAAATCACAATGTATTTTGAACCTTAGTAAAACATAAAATTTGTAATAAAACTTTGTCAAAACGTTGGAAACTAGTTAAAATCAATATATTTTGATCGATTGTATATCGATTTTCAATAATTTCATTGATTTTCTAATGTTTCCAAACAATTATTTAAATTTTGAAACCTAGCGTTGAAAACGTTGAAAAAGTAGTCAAAACAGATTGATTTTGCATGTAAATCACTATAAATTTTCAGCCTTTGTAAAATATAAAATTTGTAATATAACTTTGTCAAACCTTATGAAACTAGTTGAAATCAATACATTTTGATCGATTGCATATCGATTTTCAATAAATTCATTGATTTTCTAATGTTTCCCAAGAGTTATTTATATTTTGAAACCTAGCGTTTTGAACGTTTAAAAATTAGTGAAAACAGCTTGATTTTGCATGTAAAGCACTATGCATTTTAAACCTTTGTAAAAAATAAATTTATAATATAACTTTGTCAAACCTTATGGAACTAGTTGAAATCAATACATTTTGATTGATTTCATATCGATTTTCAATAAATTCATTGATTTTATAATGTTTCCAAAAAGTTATTTAAATTTTGAAAACGTTGGAAGCGTTGAAAACGTTGAAAAAGTAGTCAAAACAAACTTGATTTTGCACGTAAATCACTATCTATTTTAAACCTTTCAATGTAAAACTTAAAAACATAAAATTTGTAATAAAACTTTGTCAAAACGTTATGAAACGAGTTAAAATCAATATATTTTGATCGATTGCATATCGATTTTCAATAATTTCATTGATTTTCTAATGTTTCCAAACAATTATTTAAATTTTGAAAATTAAGCGTTGAAAACGTTGAAAAAGTAGTCAAAACAGCTTGCTTTTGCACGTAAATATCAATGTAATTCAAACCTTAGTAAAACTTAATTTTGTATTAAAACTTTGTCAAAACGTTGGAAACGAGTTAAAATCAATATATTTTGATCGATTGCATATCGATTTTCAATAATTTCATTAACTTTATAATGTTTCCAAAATTATTTAAATTTTGAAGCAAGCGTTGAAAACGTTGAAAAGTAGTCAAAACAGCTTTTTTGCACGTAAATTACATGTATTCAAACCTTAGTAAAACTTAAATTTGTATTAAAACTTTGTCAAAACGTTGGAAACGAGTTAAAATCAATATATTTTGATCGATTGCATATCGATTTTCTATAATTTCATTGACTTTATAATGTTTCCAAAAATTATTTAAATTTTGAAGGAAGCGTTGAAAACGTTGAAAAACGAGTCCAAACAGCTTGCTTTTGCACGTAAATCACTATGTATTGTAAAACCTTAGTAAAACATTAAAATTTGTAATGTAACTTTGTCAAAACTTTGAAACTAGTTAAAAATCAATATGTTTTGATCGATTACATATCGTTTATCTATAATTTCATTGACTTTATAATGTTTCCAAACAAATGTATTTAAATTTTGAAGTAAGCGTTGAAAACGTTGAAAAAAGTAGTCCAAACAGCTTGCTTTTGCACGTAAATCACTATGTATTTCAAACCTTAGTAAAACATAAAATTTGTAATAAAACTTTGTCAAAACGTTGGAAACTAGTTAAAATCAATATATTTTGATCGATTATATATCGATTTTCTATAATTTCATTGACTTTGTAATGTTTCCAAAAAATTATTTAAATTTTGAACGAAGCGTTGAAAACGTTTGAAAAAAAGTAGTCCAAACAGGTTGCTTTTTGCACGTAAATCACTATGTAATTCAAAAACCTTAGTAAAACATAAAATTTGTATGTAAACTTTGTCAAAACGTTAGAAACAAGTTAAAATCAATATGTTTTGATCGATTACATATCGTTTTTCTATAATTTCATTGATTTTATAATGTTTCCAAAAATTATTTAAATTTTGAAGTAAGCGTTGAAAACGTTGAAAAACAAGTCCAAAACAGCTTGCTTTTTGACGTAAATCACAATGTATTGTAAACCTTTGTAAAACTTAAAATTTGTATTAAAACTTTGTCAAAACGTTGGAAACTAGTTAAAATCAATATATTTTGATCGATTACATATCGTTTATCTATAATTTCATTGATTTTATAATGTTTCCAAAAATTATTTAAATTTTGAAGGAAGCGTTGAAAACGTTGAAAAAGTAGTCCAAACAGCTTGCTTTTGCACGTAAATCACAATATTGTAAAAACCTTAGTAAAACATAAAATTTGTAATAAAACTTTGTCAAAACTTTAGAAACGAGTTAAAATCAATATGTTTTGATCGATTACATATCGTTTATCTATAATTTCATTGATTTTATAATGTTTCCAAAAAATTATTTAAATTTTGAAGTAAGCGTTGAAAACGTTGAAAAACTAGTCCAAAACAGCTTGCTTTTTGCACGTAAATCACTATGTATTGTAAACCTTAGTAAAACATAAAATTTGTAATAAAACTTTGTCAAAACTTTAGAAACGAGTTAAAATCAATATGTTTTGAACGATTACATATCGTTTATCTATAATTTCATTGAATTTAATGTTTCCAAAAGTTATTTAAATTTTGAAGTAAGCGTTGAAAACGTTGAAAAACTAGTCCAAAACAGCTTGCTTTTTGGACGTAAATCACTATGTATTGTAAACCTTAATAAAACATAAAATTTGTAATGTAACTGTGTCAAAACTTTAGAAATTAGTTAAAATCAGAATGTATTGACCGATTACATATCGTTTATCTATAATTTCACTTATTTTATTATGTTTCAACAAAGTTGTTGAAATTTTATGTAAGCGTTGAAAACGTTGACAAACTGGTCCAAACAGCTTGCTTTTGCACCTAAATCACTATGTATTGTAAACCTTAGTAAAACATAAAATTTCTAATGTAACAGTGTCAAAACTTTAGAAACTAGTTTAAATCAATATGTTTTGATCGATTACATATCGTTTATGTATAATTTCATTGACTTTATAATGTTTACACAAAGTTATATAAATTTTGAAGTAAGCGTTGAAAACGTTTAGAAACTAGCCGAAAGAGCTTGCTTTTGCACCTAAAACACTATATATTGTAAACCTTAGTAAAACATAAAATTTGTAATGTAACTGTGTCAAAACTTTAGAAACTAGTTGAAATCAATATGTTTTGATCGATTGCATATCGTTTATCTATAATTTCATTGACGTTACAATCTTTCCTCAAAGTTATTTAAATTTTGAAGGAAGCCTTGAAAACGTTGAAAAACTAGTCCAAACAGCTTGCTTTTGCACGTAAATCACTATGTATTGTAAAACACAGTAAAACATAAAATTTTAATGTAACGGTGTCAAAACTCTAGAAACATGTGAAAATCAATATGTTTTGATCGATTACATATCGTTTATCTATAATTACATTGATTTTATAATGTTTCCACGAAGTTATTTAAATTTTGATGCAAGCGTTGAAAACGTTGAAAAACTAGTCCAAACAGCTTGCTTTTGCACGTAAATCAATATGTATTTTAAACCTTAGTAAAACATAAAATTTGTAATGTAACTGTGTCAAAACTTTAGAGACTACTTACAATCAATATGTTTTGAACGATTACATATCGTTTATCTATAATTTCATTGAATTTATAATGTTTCCACAAAGTTATTTAAATTTTGAAGTATGCGTTGAAAACGTTGGGAAACTCGTCCAAACAGCTTGCATTGCACCTAAATCACTATGTATTGTAAACCTTAGTAAAACATAAAATTTTAATGTAACTATTTCAAAACTTTAGAAACTAGTTAAAATCAATATGTTTTGATCGATTACATATCGTTTATCTATAATTTCATTGATTTTATAATGTTTCCACAAAGTTATTTCAATTTTGATGTAAGCGTTGGAAACGTTGAAAAACTAGTCCAAATAGCTTGCTTTTGCACGTAAATTGTAAACCTTAATAAAACATAAAATTTGTAATGTAACTGTGTCAAAACTTTAGAAACTAGTTAAAATCAATATGTTTTGATCGATTACATATCGTTTATCTATAATTTAATTGATTTTACAATGTTTCCACAAAGTTATTTAAATTTTGATGTAAGCGTTGAAAACGTTGACCAACTAGTCTAAACAGCTTGCTTTTGCACGTAACTCACTATGTATTGTAAACCTTAGTAAAATATAAAATTTTTAATGTAACGGTGTCAAAACTTTAGAAACTAGTTAAAATCAATATGTTTTCATCGATTACATTTCGTTTATCTATAATTTCATTGATTTTATAATGTTTCCACAAACTTATTTAAATTTTGAAGTAAACGTTGAAAACGTTGACAAACAAGTCCAAACAGCTTGCTTTTGGACGTAAATCACTATGTATTGTAAACATTTGTAAAACGTAAAATTTGTAATATAACTGTGTCAAAACTTTAGAAACTAGTTAAAATCAATATGCTTTCATCGATTACATATCGTTTATCTATAATTTCATTGACTTTATGTTTCCACAAAGTTATTTAAATTTTGAAGGAAGCCTTGAAAACGTTGAAAAACAAGTCCAAACAGCTTGCTATTGCACGTAAATCACTATGTATTGTAAACCTTAGGAAAACATAAAATTTGTAATGTACCAGTGTCAAAACTTTAGAAACTAGTGAAAATCAATATGTTTTGATCGATTACATATCGTTTATCTATAATTTCAGTGATTTTATAATGTTTCCACAAAGTTATTTAAATTTTGAAGGAAGCCTTCAAAACGTTGAAAAACTAGTCCAAACAGCTTGCTTTTGCACGTAAATCACTATGTATTGTAAAACTCAGTAAAACATAAAATTTTAATGTAACTGTGTCAAAACTTTAGAAACAAGTGAAAATCAATATGTTTTGATCGATTACATATCGTTTATCTATAATTACATTGATTTTATAATGTTTCCACAAAGTTATTTAAATTTTGAAGTAAGCGTTGAAAACGTTGAAAAACTAGTCCAAACAGCTTGCTTTTGCACGTAAATCACTATGTATTGTAAACCTTAGTAAAACATAAAATTTGTAATGTAACTGTGTCAAAACTTTAGAGACTAGTCAAAGTCAATATGTTTTGAACGATTACATATCGTTTATCTATAATTTCATTGAATTTAATATTTCCACAAAGTTATTTATATTTTGAAGTAAGCGTCGAAAACGTTGACAAACTAGTCCAAACAGCTTGCTTTTGCACGTAAATCACTATGTATTGTAAACCTTAGTAAAACATAAAATTTGTAATGTAACGGTGTCAAAACTTTAGAAACTTGTTAAAATCTTTATGTTTTCATCGATTACATATCGTTTATCTATAATTTCATTGATTTTATAATGTTTCCACAAAGTTATTTAAATTTTGAAGTAAGCGTTGAAAACGTTGAAAAACCAGTCCAAACCTCTTGCTTTTGCACGTAAATCACTATGTATTGTAAACCATAGCAAAACACAAAATTTGTAATGTAACGGTGTCAAAACTTTAGAAACTAGTTAAAATCAATATGTTTTGATCGATTACATATCTTTTATCTATAATTTCATTGACTTTATAATATTTCCACAAAGTTATTTAAATTTTGAAGTAAGCGTTGAAAACGCTGACAAACTACTCCAAACAGCTTGCTTTTGCACGTAAATCACTATGTATTGTAAACCTTAGTAAAACATAAAATTTGTAATGTAACTGTGTCAAAACTTTAGAGACTACTTACAATCAATATGTTTTGATCGATTACATATCGTTTATCTATAATTTCATTGAATTTATAATGTTTCCACAAAGTTATTTAAATTTTGAAGTATGCGTTGAAAACGTTGGGAAACTCGTCCAAACAGCTTGCATTGCACCTAAATCACTATGTATTGTAAACCTTAGTAAAACATAAAATTTTAATGTAACTATTTCAAAACTTTAGAAACTAGTTAAAATCAATATGTTTTGATCGATTACATATCGTTTATCTATAATTTCATTGACTTTATAATATTTCCACAAAGTTATTTAAATTTTGAAGTAAGCGTTGAAAACGCTGACAAACTACTCCAAACAGCTTGCTTTTGCACGTAAATCACTATGTATTGTAAACCTTAGTAAAACATGAAATTTGTAATGTTACTTTAGCTGTCCGCTACCACTTTTTCACAAATGTCGATTTTTGTGGAAAGAGCGGATCACATCTTCATGATTGTTTCTGAAAACCTAAACTTCTCATTGGATAATAAATATTAAATTTATCTTTACGTGCATTGTTCTCAGTAAGCGAGACAAAACATATCAGGCTCCAGACTGAGTTTTGTAAGGCGCTTTCTGAGTGGTTAACAGATGTTAAAAAAAACAATTTACCTGCTCACCACTACGTCCGAACAACGTCAACCTAGTTTCTGACCTGACGAAAAAACAATGCCTTCGGAGCCTGTCTCGTGGTTAAAAAAACTTATAAGTTGATGGTACGAGCGGACCCGGTCAGTGAGAATTTACGACGACCTTTGTTGGACTGTTTTCTGACTCCCGTTTTTTCCTCATATTGATTGCTTGTTGAACGTTTTTTGTTAAGTTTGTCTTTTATTATTTTATTTGATTTGTGTTCTTACGAATTTTTTTTGAAAAAAATTTGATTTTTATTGTTTTCCTTTTTTTACCCTCCTTTTTTTAAAAAAAAGAAAGAAAAAAAAAGAAAGAAAAAATTATCTACGTTAATTTTTGTTTATTCGTTTTATTTTAAATTTCCTTTCTGTCTTTTTCATTTTCTTTTATTTCTCCTTTAATTATATCTCCGTTTTTTTTTTGTTTGTTCTGTAACCCCTGTCTGTGCTTCGTTGTTGCGTTGACGTACCGTTAATAATTCTTTTTTCTTTCCTTTTTAATCCCTTTTAAGTTTTTCGTGTTTTTTTTTTGCCATTTTGTATTGTATATTTGTCTAATTTTTAAACCTTTATTTACTGCCTTTTGTACATATATTTGTCCATTTATTTTGTTCTAACGTTTTTCTATTTATTTTCTATTGTTTATTTATTTTGGTGTCGGCCATCTTGTTAAATTGTAGCTAGCTCTGTATATTTTGCATATTTTCGTATTTTCTTTGTTTTTCCTTTTTGTCTAAGCGTTTTTTCTCGTTTTTCTTTTTCTTTTTTATTGTTTCGCCGTTAGGCGAACCTTTTTTGTATAATATTTTACGTGTTTTTTATTTTTGATTGTTTGTCTCGCTTCCGGGTGAGATTTGTGTTTTTTTTTTTTTTCTCTTACCCCTTTCTCCCTCCCCTTCCCTGTTAATACAAAAATATGGAAAAGAAGGAAAAAAAAGCTCCTTCCTTTTTAGTCATAAAAAAGAAACACAACTTAGCAGACTACAGAAAGTCTATAAGAAGACACTTATTTAACCCCCCAAAGAAAGACCCTCCAGATAAAGATAACATCAATGAATACCCAGCCCTAGATCAAATTTCCCCAGTGAGGATGACATCGCTGGAAAAAAAAGATTCACTTTCTTCAAGTATGGAGGCCTGCAATGGCGATAAGAAAAATGAAAAAGTCAAAAAAAAGTACGGAGGCCAATAATAGCCATAAAACCCAAATTGACTCGAAAACCAAGAATGGCTCTCAAGAGAAGACTGAGGCCGAATTGCCCTCTTGTTGGAAGTCCCCCGAGTTGTATTATCAATGTAGCGGATTTCTTGGAGCGAGCTAAGAGCTACACTCACCTTGTCATAGAAGGTGGACTCTTAGAAGACGCCCAGGAACTAAGAAAAATTGAAACACGAATAGTGTCAGTTTTTGTCGTGGACAAGCGTACGCGCAGAATTTGCCTCTCGACAAAAGACACAGTGATAAAATCACTGGAGTCCTTGGGGTTCAAGCCCCTCAGAGTTGTGAAAGGAGCTGGCTTTCTCATGTGGGACGTATTGTTACCCACGCCGGAAGATTGCGTGGCAGCGTCGAGCAGGGACTTAATCACAAAAGATTTGATCCTGCGGACCGAGTACTTAGGCCAAAGAAGGACCAGTGTTTCAATATGCGAGGTCCCTCCCCAGGTTCTCGGGGAACATCTCGCGGCCTACCTGTTTCAATTCGGTGAAATACTGACCGCATCTTGCGATAGCCTGTGCGGGGGGTGGAGTTTCGACATTCGTTTAGATCAAAAAGCCTTCTTCTCCATCCCCAACTGTCTGGTAAGAGGGAAATTGAAATTGCCGGTCATTGTGACCGGCTGGAAACCGGTATGCTGGAAGTGTGCAAAGACTGGTCACCTTTCCTCTTCCTGCCCAGAGAAGAAGGCCTCTGGAATTCAATCTCCCGTTGACCAGAATCCCCCTCTGACCGAGTCTTTACCTACCGCCTCGCCTTTAATGGGCATGCCAGCTTCTGGGACCGGTAAGGAAAATCCTCCGGTTGGTCAAAAGACCACATTCTCCAAAGAGCCTTCGCCCACTGCTATGCAGTTGTGGAGAAGGGGGAAGGGGAATGGCTAGTTGCTGGTAAGGCCAGAGGGAAGCGCCAGACAGCGGGTCCTCAGTCCTCTGAAGCCCCAAGAACGAAAGGCACTAACAGCCCCACTCCTCTGGCAACATTAAGGGCGATACCCCGGCCTCCGAATTATCTTTTAAGGACAAGCAAAAAAAGGATGACCCAGGATTTCTGAAAACCGAAAAATTAAGGAGCTAAAAAGAAATTAGATAATCAACAATCCCAAAATCCAACTCCTTCCGCGTCTTCTAGCCAGTCCATCCCCTCTCTAAGAAACGACCCTCTCCCCAGATAACTCCATCCAATTCGCGTCCCCTCAGTCGAGATCCTAGCCCTTACAGACACAGATCCTTCTACACACCCCTTAACACACCTACCCCTTCCCCTGTCAAACAAAACCCCGCTAGCACACCTCTACATACTCCCAGTCATTCCCCGGTTAAAATGCCACCCCCTGCTTCCAAGCGACAGAGAAGCCCCTCACAAGAAGGAAAAAAAGAAAAAAAAAAAAGAAGACTCAATTGCCTATTTATAATACAGGAGAAAATGTCTGTCGTATTTCTCCTGCCCAGGCCGAGAGAGCCAGGGACTACGGAAACCGCATTAAAGACTTGAGGTATTTACTATCAATAAGGCAATTTGCGGACCAGGACATTGAAGTGCCCCAAAATTTTTCGCTGGCCCAAAGAGTTCTCACGGTGATCAGAACGGGAACCGGAGCTAAACCGATTTGGGCTATGCTTGAGGAGGCCATCAATTCTTGTAAAATGACATTGCCAATCGCAATCACCCAAAATGAACAGCTTAAAATTTAAAACAATTCTGTGCAGGAGGGTCCCCGTTTTAGTTCACCCCTCCCTATATAGAGCACTTAAACTGACCTTCCCCTGGGATATCGGCGGTATCTCCCAAGACGGCACCATCAAGACTGAGATGGGCCACGGGTCTATGGGAGAGGCGGTCGGTATCCTTACCCCGTCCATGTTCAAACCAGTAGTTCAACCCTAATCAGGCTTCACTATGGCTCTCTGGTTAGCAAGTGTAAATGTCCGGGGCCTGAGGTCCGAGTCTCGCAGGGCGAGGTTCTCTCGTGACCTTCAGCGCCTCGGGGTGGATGTGTGTTGTGTGCAAGAGACCCGGTTTTCTTCTCATGACTGTGAGAGCATTCTGTCTAGGGGTTCGCCCTTTATTCAGCATGTTTTGATGGTCGTTCGAGGGTGTCTCTTGGCTAGTGAGCAGGTCTTTGAAGGCTGCATGTACCCTTGTCTTCGCGGATCCGGCAGGCAGGCTTTGCGTGCTGGATGTTACCATAAAGGATAAGGCTTTACGTCTCATTGGGGTTTATGCGCCCAATATCCATGCCGAGCGGCCTGCTTTGTTTCGGCAGATCGCGCCGTACTTGACGACGTCTCGTCGGGTAGTTTTAGCGGGGGATTGGAATGCCGTCCTTGACCCCGATATAGATCGTATAGGGCAAAGTCAAGGTACTAACAACCCGGACGTGAAACCATTTCGGGGCTTTATCGATGAGTTTGGTCTCGTCGATAAGTACCGGAATGAACACCCTCGGGAGGTAGCATGCACTTGGACTAATAGTGGCAACTCGGCTCCTGGCTCGATTGCGAGCTACCTGGACCGAGTCTTAGTTAGGAGAGTCGATGTAGGGCTCTTAGGGTGTCCAAGCTTCCACTATATAGTTTATACGGATCATAGGCTTGTCCGGGTCCGTGTAAACTTAGATAAGCCTAGGACTAGACTAGCTGGTTACTGGAAATTTAACTGTTCACTATTTGGTGAGCAGGGTTTCCGGGACCAGCTGCTACTAATCATTCAGAGGGAATTGACGGGGCGGTTGTGGGAAATGCCTGGTGGGGCAAATTAAAATCTAAAATTAGAACGTTTGCTGCCGATTTTAGTCGTCGACTCAATCTAGATAGATTAGCGGCGCAAACGGCTTTAGAAGAAAAAGTTGATCGGGCCGTGAAATCCCGTGTTAGTGGGGACATAGTCGTAGCTAAGGCAGAGTTGGCCTCCTTGCTTATCAAGAAGGATCAAGCTCTGGTAGTTAGGGCTAGGCTAAAAAGAATGTCTTCTGAGGCGACGAACATGGCCGCTGAACTGCGTGCAGAGGAGAATAGGAACGCGTCTAAGCGACATATAGCGGGCGTCACATTGCCGGATAAGCGGACTGTGACTACAAACGCGGGCATATGCGAGGCATTTCGTGATTACTTTCAGGATCTTTTCACCAGGGAGCCCGGTCTGAGCTCTGCTCAGTTCGACGCCTATTTGGATGACTTTCCCTGCCTTGAGGCAGCTGAAGCGGCTAGGTGCGAGGGTCCCATAACAGAGTTGGAAATCTGGGATGCGCTGAAGCAGGTTGGCCTGGATAAGTCTCTGGGACTAGATGGTCTTCCCTACGAAGTGTACTTGAGGCTGTCGCCCGTTTTTGTTCCTTTGCTGCAGCTGATTTTCAACCACTGGATGAAGCAGGGTCTTTACCTCAACGCTTCACCAGGGGTGACAAGTTGCTGCGTAAGGACAAGGACGGTGGGGATGGGTTAGGGAACTTTCGCCCTTTAACGATGTTAAATACGGACTTAAAGATTTTGGCGAAGATCTTAGCCAACCGTCTGCAGCTTGTCCTGTCTCGTCTGATTGGCCCCGAACAGACTTGTGCTGTGAAGGGCAGGACTATTCAGGATAACCTTCACATGGTACGCTTGATCTTAGAACAAGTCGACAGTGAAGCCGCGCTGATCTATTTGGATCAGTCCAAGGCCTTCGATAGGGTTGACCATCGATTTCTGGAGGCTGTCCTTTCGGCGGCCGGTTTCGGAGCCGACTTTCGCTCCTGGATCCGACTCTTGTATGCGACCCCCGGTGCGCCGGTGGAAGTGAATGGGGTAAGATCGAAGCCTTTCGTATTGTCTCGCTCCATTCGTCAAGGTTGTCGGCTCTCGCCTATGCTTTACGTTCTTGCGTTGGAACCTTTCCTTCGCAAGTTAAAGGCGAATCCGGTCCTACGCGGAATTTCGCTGCCTGGTGCTTCCACCTCGGCCAGGTATTCAGCCTATGCTGACGACGTTTCGGTTCTTGTGTCGAGCAGAGCCGAGATTAACGAAGTCAGCAAGGAGGTCAGTGGGTATGAGATGGTGACAGGGGCCAAGATCAACCGCGATAAGTCTGTGGGCTTGCGGTTGGGTGCGTGGAAGGAGTTTCTCTTCCCGGACCTTTCCTCTGGACGGATGGGCCGATCAAGATACTCGGCGTCTGGTTCGGTCCTGATCTCCAGTTGGAAATGAATTGGTCGGAGGTACAAGGAAGGCCGAGGTCGCGGTTAATCTGTGGTCTCGGAGGAGACTTTCCCTGAAGGGAAGGGCGGAAGTATGTGGTTCACACATATCCAATTCTCCTGTACCGACTCTCTGTGCTTCCACTCCCGTATGCCCGACTAATGTCATTAGTCAAGGTCTTGTTCTCTTTCTTGTGGAGAGGCAAGGCCCATATGGTATCTCGCGAGGTCTGTTGCCTTCATCCTCGGAGGGCGGTCTGGGTATGCCTAGCATTGAGATTCGTCAATATATGCTTCGCATCACCTTTCTAGACCGGAATGTGTCGCGGGTCGGATGCGGAGGGTGCCTTTTGGAAAGAAGACGTCCAGAAACATTTCCCATCCCTGAGAAGTGTGCACTCGTGCGAAGAGGAGGCCAGCCGTGCACCACGTGCCGAGTGCTCCTTCTATCGTGAATGTCGTCGCGCACTGAAGCCTCTTGCGGGCTACGGATGGTCTCTCCAACGCCCAGGCGTTGTCTCGTAAGGCATTGTATCAAGTATTATTAGTTAGGG
This sequence comes from Acanthosepion pharaonis, assembly GCA_903632075.3. Lineage (NCBI taxonomy): Eukaryota > Metazoa > Mollusca > Cephalopoda > Sepiida > Sepiidae > Acanthosepion > Acanthosepion pharaonis. The sequence goes on along the minus strand of CAHIKZ030002714.1, from coordinate 15,309 downwards.
GGCCGCACAAGATGATCTAATTGGCGAGCTCGGTCTTACGAAGCAGGAGGCTCGCTCGATATGGCCTTTGGGCGCCTGGGTTGAAATGCCTCAATAACGATGAGGCATCACTCACCTGGCTGGTGATTCGTGAAGCCCTCTGGGTCGGCAAGAGACTCTGTGCAGCAGGCTTGGAGAAATATCCAAACTGTCGTCGCTGTACTGGGGAAGTCGAGACCGTTGGTCACGCCTTTTTTCGGTGCAAGGCGGTAGTGCCATTGGGCAAGTTTGTTGAAGGCCTCATGGTTCGCATGTTGCAGGGAAAATTTTTTGTCCTTGAAGCTAGCTCTGTTTGTAGCAATGTGGTGCCGCAATTGACGAAGGCTGAACACTATGTGTTCTGTTGCTTACTAGGGGTTATGAGAGACGTGATTTGGACGACGCGCCAGAAGGGATTCCATGAGGGCGAGAAGTTCACCTCTTCCCAACTGATCTTGTACTTTAAGCATCAGCTTAAAGTCAAGATTAGGACGGAAAGGCGGTGGCTCACCTCATCGGAATTCAGCAAAAGGTGGGTGAATCTTGCGCGTTTGTGCGGTGTAAAAGGGGCTGACTTGGAGTGGCATTTTGATGTCGGTTAGGCATCAGGATATTGTTTTCCTGGGTTGAACATGGGCAACCCATCCCGAAATTAGGTTAGAGTAGGTTTTTGTATTTTTTTTTTTAGTTTTTCTTTCCTGTTCTGATAAACTTAGCTAGGGTGTGTTTGCTCATTGGTCCCCTTTTATTTCTGTCCCCACTTTTTTTTCCTTTAGTTTAACTCCCCGTCCCTCCCTCGTTTAGGTGGTCAGTGATGTCAGTTCTCTGGTGGATGCGGGGCGCCTTTCGTTTCATGCGTGTGCTTTCGTATTTGTTGTTGTGTATGGATGAGTGAGTGCTTGTGTGAGTGCTTGACGGTTTGAATGTGTCCTTATTTTTTATAGTCTCGCATCGATTTCGTCCGGTTAACTGATATTTCTGCCACATTCAAAGTTTGTGGGGGTTTTAATACTAACACTAATTTTGTTTAGTTTCTTGTAAATATATTTCGACATTTTGTATATACTCATTGGGGATTTTTTAAAAGTTGTTGTTTTTATGCCCCCCTCCCCCACAGACAATATTTGTACATAAGGGGTGTATTTAGGTTTTTCATTGAGTCAAGAGGCATTTTGGTGGATGTAGTAAGAAAGGTATGGATAAATGTGTTGTTTTGGTGATAGGAATATTGTTTAGTATGATAGGGTCAGTGATTGTGGCTAGCTAAGTTTTAATTTAAGACATGTGATGACCGTCCTTTTCCCCAGCCCCCTTTTCGGCCTTGTGCCACATTTGTACATAGTACAATAAATAATGAGAATTTACGACGACCAAATTTGCTAAACGACTTCACGACGCTTGAATCATTACTGCAGCGAAGTACAAAGTTGGAACCTAAAGTTCTTTAACATGAAATAACTTCACTGAAAATCAAGCTACAATTTCAAGGAAAGATCTCACTCACCAACTTGTAAAATTTTATATTCTTATTCAATTACGTTATTGAATCAGACGAACTTTAATTACAAACAATTACGAACAATACATTTAAAACTACGAGCAACGAAAACAAACGGAACATTCATTCTCCAACTTCTTTAAAGCTAAAAGTTTATTAACATATTTTCAGCTTTATAAGATTTTCTTTCAGTGGACATTTTGAACTACAAGTTAATTCAGTTTTTGTGAGCTGGGATAAAAAAATGGGTTTTGATTAGTAAAAACATTAGACCAGTCAAAGGGAAGTAACTCTTATTATTGTTATTGTAAAACTGTTGTCATTTATAAATTGTTCCTGATTAAGAAAAGTTATTTTCTTGTATTTCTTCTCTTGTTTGCTTTTTATTTTCTTGCACATTCGTAAAGTAAAAAAATGTGTGGGTTGATTTATTCCGTCAATACCACTACATAAATAGTGACCCCGAATACGAGTGTGCATGGAAAAGTATTGAGCGATATTTTATAAGAGACGTACTCAGATTTCACATTGGCAACTCTGATTTTTGTACCGTCGTTTAAAAAAATTGAATCACAACTTCACCAACTGGTATCCTAATTCCGCGTCGAAGAAATATTAACATTATGGCTGATCAATCTGATGCACACACAGAAGCCGCAATAACTGTTAATTTGCCAGCTTACAACAATGTCAATGTTCAAGTTTGGTTCGCACAGTTAACTGCTATATTCAACGCCAAGAGGATAACTTCCCAAACTTCCCGATATGCCTACGTTGTGGAGAAGCTACCGGCGGAGGTAGCGATTGAGGTTTCGGATCTCCTGGATGAGATGCCATCTGATAAACCTTATGATACCCTAAAAGAAGCTATACTCCATAGAACTGGTCAATCTGAGGAACAAAAGCTGCGTGACCTCTTCAATAACTTGAGCTTGGGACAAAGTAAACCGTCACAACTACTGCGTAAAATGCGGGTACTATTAGGAAGCAACACAATGTCTGACACATTGTTAAGACAGCTTTGGCTGGACAAACTTCACGTGAACACCATCCAAATTTTGGCTTCCCTCCCAGACAAAATTGAAATACAAAAACTAGCTGAAATAGCTGATAAAATAGCTGATAACCAGCCAGCTAGTCCTGTGTATGCTGCGACCCAGAGACAGCCAGTAGCATCGGTGGTTGACGCAGACGACATGCGTAAACTCAGTGACAGGTTAGCAAAACTGTCAATTCAGGTTCGGGATATTCAGAAGTCTATGCAACAACAGAAATGCAACTTCACTAATCGAACTCCTCCTGAATTACGACGACGTAGACACAGATCGTTGTCACGAAATAGGGAAAACTATCAGGACAACGTATGTTGGTATCATGCTAACTTTGGCCACCAGGCACATAAATGCCGTAAACCTTGCAGGTTTAGCGCGAATTTATTTGGCAGAAGATCGACACAGCAAGCGGGAAACGACGTTCCCGGCAGCAAGTGAAGACGGCGTTCGCTACCGGGGAAAAAATATTAACCGTCTTTTTTATGTTAAGGACGCCAATTCTGGTTACCTATTCTTGGTTGACACGGGCGCACAGGTTAGTGTGATTCCGCCTACAACAAACATGGCGACCAAAGCTACGTCATACAACCTCCAAGCTGCCAACGGTTCTCGAATAGAAACCTATGGTGAAAAATCACTTACATTAAACTTGGGATTACGTAGATCGTTCACTTGGGTATTTACCATCGCGCAAGTAAAGTCACCAATTCTAGGAGCTGATTTCCTGGCCCATTTTAAACTCAACGTGAACATGTCTTCCCGATCCTTAGAAGATAAATATACCGATATTTCAATTAAGGAAATTACTTCAAAATTGACAACGGCAGGTATCAGTACAGCCCTACCCACTGCCAACGGTCTTCAACATTTATTACGGAAATATCCAGAAATTCTGACACCGTTCAACTATATGGAACCAATCTTACACAATGCGGAACACAGGATACAGACGACTGGTCTTCCCGTGCATTCATCTCCGCGGCGTTTACATCCCGATAAATATAAAAATGCTAAGATTGAGTTTCAGCATCTGTTGGACTTAGGGATAATCCGTCCATCATCCAGCCCATACGCTTCTCCTTTGCATATGGTGTCTAAATCGGAAGCTGGAGCTTGGAGACCATGCGGTGATTTTCGGAGACTTAATGCTCAAACAGTCCCGGACAAATATCCGATCCCGCATCTACAAGATTTTGCAATAACGTTACAAGGAGCGTCAATTTTTTACGAAGTTGACTTTTCAAGGCAAAATCCCTGTGGCAAAAAGACGACATCCACAAAACTGCTGTGACTACACCGTTCGGTTTATTCGAGTTTACTAGAATGCCCTTCGGTCTAAGAAATGCAGCGCAGTCCTTCCAGCGACTTATAGACGAAGTACTGCGTGGCTTGCATTTCACATTCGCCTATATTGACGATGTTCTCATTGCGAGTAGGAACATCGAAGAACACACCGATCATGTGGAACAGGTTTTCCGGCGATTGAAGCACTTCGGACTTAAAATTAATCCTACTAAGTGTGAATTTGCTGTACCGAAGCTGATCTTTCTTGGTCATGAAATAGATGGGAAAGGCATTACACCCGTCTCTCAAAAGGTTGAAGCTATTCAAAACTTCCCAACCAACTACACTTCGACAGCTACGTAGATTTCTCGGTTTAGTAAACTATTACAGGCAATTCATACCTCATTGTTCGCAAGTGCTGATTCCGTTGACAAACCTGTTACAAAAATCAAAAAAGAAGAACAGCAAGATTATTCTGACTGACGATGCACTTTCAGCATTTAATAATGCCAAGGAAGCCCTACCAAATTATCTTACGCTTCGGATAGTGAAGAAGCGACACTTTCTCTTACTACTGACGCATTTGCTGATAGTGTAGGAGCCGTATTACACCAGGAGAGTGATAACGTGAAGAAACCACTTTCATTCTTTTCCGTGAAATTAAATTCAGCACAACGCAAATATAGTGCTTTTTCACGTGAACTACTTGCTATATATCTATCTGTTCGTCATTTCCGACATCTGTTAGAGGGCAGGAATTTTATAATTTTCACTGACCATAAACCTTTAGTGTATGCCTTGCACTCTAAAACAGATAAATATAACCCTAGTGACATAAGACAGCTGGACTACATCGCACAGTTTACGTCCGATATTCGTCACATTAACGGGAACGACAACATCGTTGCTGACACCCTTTCTAGAGCTACAATTAATTCCGTCAAGTTGCAACCATTAGATTTTGAATGTTTAGCCAGAGAACAGCAGAGGGATGCCACCCTAGAAAAAGTGAAAAGTGACACGTCACTGCGCATTGAGCAACGACCAATTCCTTTCAGTGCGGCATACTTGTTTTGTGACGTTAGCACTAAACATCCTAGACCCTACGTGCCCCCTATTATGCGCAGACAAATTTTCGACCATTTTCATTCTATGTCTCATCCCGGCCGTAAAGCGTCAACGAAACTTATTTCTGAACGATTTGTCTGGCCAAACATGTCTGCAGACATAAAACACTGGACGCAGACATGTATTAAATGCCAGAAGTCGAAAGTTCAACAACACCAGATCTCCTCCTGGTCACTTTTCTGCACCGGATAGTCGATTTAAACATATACACGTCGATCTCGTCGGTCCCTTAATGGAAGTAGACGGATACGAATACTTGTTGACAATAGTGGACCGTTTCACACGTTGGCCTGTGGTGGTACCCCTGCGATCAACCACCGCCAGTGTTATCGCACAAACAATCTTACGTGAGTGGATAGCCACATTTGGATGCCCCTCTGTCATTACTACAGATCGTGGACCCCAATTCAAGTCTACCCTCTTCGCTGAATTTACTACCCTGTTGGGTACTAAACATATAACAACTACAACTTACCATCCGTGCGCAAACGGTTTGGTAGAAAGGTTTCACAGGCAACTAAAAGCAGCACTTACAGCTAGCGAAGACACACGATCGTGGATTGAGAGATTACCACTAGTAATGCTAGCACTGCGTAGTGTTGTCAAGGAAGATTTAAAATGCACCACAGCTGAGCTTGTTTTTGGGAGCCCACTTACACTCCCCGGTCAAATGATGGAAAAAGATGTGTCGACAAGACCATCTACATACTTCATTCAGGACTTGAAAGAACGTATGTCTAACCTCGTATTTACCCCAACGCGCATTTCAGACAGAGCAATTTTCGTACCGAAAACTTTGGAAAACTGTGAGTTTGTATTTCTACGCAGAGATGCAGTTAAAAAACCTCTCACACCGACATATTCCGGTCCTTTCCAAGTTATTTCCCGTGCACCGAAATATTTTACCATCTTAATCAATAATAAGACAAACACTATCAGCATTGACAGGTTGAAACCTGCTTTCATTGATGCCGATAAGCATTCTTCGACCTCCTTTGATCAAAATTCTTCCGCCCAGCAGAAGGATATTCAACCTGAAACTCCTCCGACAAAAACTACAACTAGAGCAGGCAGACATGTTCATTGGCCTACAAAATTTGCGAAGTATCATACATATTGAATTTTTTTTTTTTCTTTTCAAACTTTCAATTTGGGGGTGGAGTATTTTAGCTGTCCGCTACCACTTTTTCACAAATGTCGATTTTTGTGCAAAGAACGGATCACATCTTCATGAATGTTTCTGAAAACCTAAACTTCTCATTGGATAATAAATATTAAATTTATCTTTACGTGTATTGTTCTCAATAAGCGAGACAAAACATATCAGGCTCCAGACTGAGTTTTGTAAGGCGCTTTCTGAATGGTTAACAGATGTTAAAAAAACAATTTACCTGCTCACCACTACGTCCGAACAACGTCAACCTAGTTTTTGACCTGACGAAAAAACAATGCCTTCGGAGCCTGTCACGTGGTTAAAAAAACATATAAGTTGAAGGGACGAGCGGACCCGGTCAGTGAGAATTTACGACGACCAAATTTGCCAAACGACTTCACGACGCTTGAATCATTACTGCAGCGAAGTACAAATTTGGAACATAAAGTTCTTTAACATGAAATAACTTCACTGAAAATCAAGCTACAATTTCAAGGAAAGATCTCACTCAACAACTTGTAAAATTTTACATTCTTATTCAATTACGTTATTGAATCAGACGAACTTTAATTACAAACAATTACGAACAATACATTTAAAACTACGAGCAACGAAAACAAACGGAACATTCATTCTCCAACTTCTTTAAAGCTAAAAGTTTATTAACAGATTTTCAGCTTTATAAGATTTTCTTTCAGTGAACATTTTGAACTACAAGTTAATTCAGTTTTTGTGAGCTGGGATAAAAAAATGATTTGATTAGTAAAAACATTAGACCAGTCAAAGGGAAGTAACTCTTATTATTGTTATTGTAAAAAAAAATGTTGTCATTTAATGTTCCTGATTAAGAAAAGTTATTTTCTTGTATTTCTTCCCTTGTTTGCTTTTTATTTTCTTGCACATTCGTAAAGTAAAAAAATGTGTGGGTTGATTTATTCCGTCAATACCACTACAAAACTGTGTCAAAACTTTAGAAACTAGTTAAAATCAATATGTTTTGATCGATTACATATCGTTTATTCTATAATTTCATTGACTTTATAATGTTTCCACAAAGTTATTTAAATTTTGTAGTAAGCGGTGAAAACGTTGAAAAACAACTCCAAACAGCTTGCTTTTGCACGTAAACACTATGTATTGTAAACCTTAGTAAAACATAAAATTTGTAATGTAACGGAGTCAAAACTTTAGAAACTAGTTAAAATCAATATGTTTTGATATATTACATATGGTTTATCTATAATTTCATTGATTTTATAATGTTTCCACAAAGTTATTTAAATTTTGAAGTAAGCGTTGAAAACGTTGAAAAACTAGTCCAAACAGCTTGCTTTTGCACGTAAATCACTATGTATTGTAAACCTGAGGAAAACATAAAATTTGTAAAGTAACTGTGTCAAAACTTTAGAAACTAGTTAAAATCAATATGTTTTGATCGATTACATATCGTTTATCTATAATTTCATTGACATTATAATGTTTCCACAAAGTTATTTAAATTTTGAAGTAAGCGTTGAAAACGTTGAAAAACAAGTCCAAACAGCTTGCTTTTGCACGTAAATCACTATGTAATGTAAACCTTAGTAAAACATAAAATTTATAATGTAACGGTGTCAAAACTTTAGAAACTAGTTAAAATCAATATGTTTTGATCGATTACATATGGTTTATCTATAATTTCATTGATTTTATAATGTTTCCACAAAGTTATTTAAATTTTGAAGTAAGCGTTGAAAACGTTGAAAAACAAGTCCAAACAGCTTGCTTTTGCACGTAAATCACTCTGTATTGTAAACCTTAGTAAAGCATAAAATTTGTAATGTAACAGTGTCAAAACTTTAGAAACTAGTTAAAATCAATATGTTTTGATCGATTACATATGGTTTATCTATAATTTCTTTGACATTATAATGTTTCCACAAAGTTATTTAAATTTTGAAGTAAGCGTTGAAAACGTTGAAAAACAAGTGCAAACAGCTTGCTTTTGCACGTAAATCACTATGTATTTTAAACCTTAGTAAAACATAAAATTTGTAATGTAACAGTGTCAAAACTTTAGAAACTAGTTAAAATCAATATATTTTGATCGATTACATATGGTTTATCTATAATTTCTTTGACATTATAATGTTTCCACAAAGTGATTTAAATTTTGAAGTAAGCGTTGAAAACGTTGAAAAACTAGTCCAAACAGCTTGCTTTTGCACGTAAATCTCTATGTATTGTAAACCTTAGTAAAACATGAAAGTTGTAATGTAACAGTGTCAAAACTTTAGAAACTAGTTAAAATCAATATGTTTTGATCGATTACATATCGTTTATCTATAATTTCATTGATTTTATAATGTTTCCACAAAGTTATTTAAATTTTGAAGTAAGCGTTGAAAACGTTGAAAAACAAGTCCAAACAGCTTGCTTTTGCACGTAAATCACTCTGTATTGTAAAACTAAGTAAAACATAAAATTTGTAATGTAACGGTGTCAAAACTTTAGAAACTAATTAAAATCAATATGTTTTGATCGATTACATATGGTTTATCTATAATTTTTTTGACATTATAATGTTTAGTCCAAACCACAAAGTGATTTAAATTTTGAAAATTTGTAATAAGCGTTGAAAACGTTGAAAACTAGTCCAAATGGTTTAGCTTGCTTTTGCAAGCGTTGAAAACGTTGAAATAGTCCAAACAGCTTGCTTTTGCACGTAAAACTCATTGTAAAACAGTAAAACATAAAAATTTGTAATGTAACGGTGTCAAAACTTTAGAAAGTAATTAAAATCAATATGTTTTGATCGATTACATATCGTTTATCTATAATTTCATTGACTTTATAATGTTTCCACAAAGTTATTTAAATTTTGAAGTAAGCGTTGAAAACGTTGAAAAACAAGTCCAAACAGCTTGCTTTTGCACGTAAATCCCTATGTATTGTAAACATTAGTAAAACATAAAATTTGTAATGTAACTGTGTCAAAACTTTAGAAACTATTTAAAATCAATATGTTTTGATCGATTACATATGGTTTATCTATAATTTCTTTGACATTATAATGTTTCCACAAAGTTATTTAAATTTTGAAGTAAGCGTTGAAAACGTTGAAAAACTAGTCCAAACAGCTTGCTTTTGCACGTAAATCACTATGTATTGTAAACCTTAGTAAAACATAAATTTTGTAATGTAACAATATTTATTCTGTATTTTACAACAGAAATGTGGCACAAGGCCGAAATAGGGGAATGGGAAGAGGACGGTCTTCTTCTGTCTTACTTTTAACTTAGCTAGCCGCAGACACTGACCCAATCGTACGGATAATATTCCTTACACCAAAACAACGCATTTATACGTACCTTTCAAACTACAAACACCATAATACCTCGTCGTCTCTATGAAAAAACTAACTAAACCCCATATATACAATGTCTGTGAGGGGAGGGAAATATAACAATAATTCTAAAAATTAACCCCAATGTATATTTACAATATGAGAACAATATATTTACATGAAACTAAGGAAAATATTATTAGTAATAAAACCCCTCACAATCACCTAATGTGGCAATAATCCCATTTCTCTGGCCGAAATCAATGCGGGACTCTAATAGAATAAATCATTCATTCATGTCACGTACTCACACTAACACGCACTCATTCAAACACAACAACAAATACGAAAACACTCACGCGAAACGAAAGGCGTCCCGCATCCACCGGAGAACTGATATCACTGACCACCTAAAGAGGGAGGGGATGGGAAATTAAACTTAAAGAAAATAGGACAAAAAAATAAAAGGGACCAATGAGCATACATACCCTAGCTAAGTTAACTAATTAAAAGAAAAAGTAACTAAAACGTCAACAAACGAACCTAATCTAACCTAGTTTCTGGATGGTTTGCCCTAGTTCAACCCAGGAAAAGCAATATCCTACGCCCAACCGGCATCAAAATGCCACTCAAGGTCAGCCCTTTCACACGACACAAACGCGCAAGATGCACCCACCTTTGTTGAATTCTGATGAAGGGAGCCGCCGCCTTTCTGTCCTAATCTTGACTTTAAGCTGATGCTTAAAGTACAAGATCAGTTAAAGAGGTAAACTTCTCCCTCCATAGAATCCTTCTGTCGCGTCGTCCAAATCACGACTCTCATAACTCCTACCAAGCAGTGGAACACATATTGTTCAGCCTTCGTCATCGGCGGTGCCACATTGCTACAAACGGAAGAGGATTGAAGGACAAACGGCTTTCCACGCAGCATGCGAACCATGAGGCCTTCAACAAACTTGCACAACGGCGCTACCGCCCTGCACTGAAAAAAAGGCGTGACACAGGGTCTCGACCTTCCACTACAGCGACGGCAGTTTGAGAATTTTCCAAGCCAGCTGAACAAAGTCTTTTGGCGACCCAGAGGGCCCCACGAATCATCAGCCAGGTGAGTGATGCCTCATCGTTAGTGAGACATTTCAACCCGGGCGCCCAAGGCCATATTGAGCGAGCCTGCTGCCTCGTAAGACCGAGACTGTCAATCAGATTATCATGAACGGACCCCTGACTAACACTTGATATAATGCCCGAAGAGACAACGCCTGACGTTGGAGAGGCCATCCGACGCCCTTAAGAGGCGCTTCAGAGCAAGACGACATTCGCGATAGAAGGAGCATTCGCCTCGGGGTAAACGGCGGGCCTCTTCCTCGCACGAGTGCACACTTCTCAGGGATGGGAAGTTCTTACGGGCGTCTTCCTTCCAGAAGGCGCCCTCCTCATCCGGTTCGCGACACATTCGATCTAGAAATCTAGTGCGAAGCATATGTTGACGAATCTCAATGCTTGGCATGCCCAGACCGCCTTCAGAAGGATGAAGGCAACAGATCCCCTGAGGATTCTGGCGGCCTTGCCTCCCCACAAGAAGGAGAACAAGAGCCTCACTAACGCCAGCAAAGTGCCACACGGAAGTGGAAGCACCGAGAGTCGGTAAAGGAGAATTGATAGATGTGTGAAACACAAACTTCCGCCTTCCTCTTTATGAAAGATTCCTCCGAGACCACAAATTAATTGCGATCTCGGCCTTCCCTCGGACCTCCGACCAATTCATTCCCAACTGGAGATCAGGACCGAACCAGACGCCGAGAATCTTGACCGGCCCATCCGTCCAGTAAAAAGGTCCGGGAAGAGAAACTCCCTTCCACGCACCCAACCGCAAGCCAACAGACTTATCGCGGTTGATCTTGGCCCCTGTCACCATCTCATAACAACTGATTTCTTTGCTGATTTCGTCAATCTCGGCTCTGCTCGACACAAGAGCCGAAACTTCGTCAGCATAGGCAGAATACCTGGTAAATGTGCTACCACCGGGCAGGGAAATTCCGCGTAGGACCGGATTCGCCGTTAACTTGCGAAGGAAAGGTTCCAACGCAAGAACGTAAAGCAACGGCGACAGCGGACAACCTTGACGAATGGAGCGAGACAATACGAAAGGCTCCGATCGTACCCCATTCACTTCCACCAGCGCACCGGGAGTCGCATACAGAAGTCGGATCCAGGTGCGAAAGTACGGCCCGAAACCGGCCGCCGAAAGAACAGCCTCCAGAAACCGATGGTCAACCCTATCGAAGGCCTTGGACTGATCTAAATTGATCAGCGCGGCTTCAGTCGACTTGCTCAATGATCAGGCGTACCATATGAAGATTGTCCTGAATCGTCCTACCCTTCACAGCACAAGTCTGTTCCGAGCCAATCAGACGAGACAGGACAACCTGCAAACGGTTAGCCAAGATCTTAGCCAAAATCTTTAACTCTGTGTTTAACATAGTTAAAGGGCGAAAGTTACCTAAACCATCCCCACCGTTTTTGTCCTTGCGTAACAACTTGATCACGCCCCTGGTGAAGCGTTGGGGTATAGACCCCCTGCTTCATCCAGTTGCCAAAAATCAGTGCCAGCAGCGGAACAAAGACGGGCGACTGCCTCAAGTACACTTCATACGGAAGACCATCTAGCCCCGGAGATTTGTCCAGGCCAACCTGTTTCAACGCTTCCCAGATTTCCGACTCTGAAATGGGACCCTCGCACCTAGCCGCTGCTTAGCTGCCTCGAGGCAGGGAAAGTCAGCTAAATAGGGCGTCGAACTGAGCAGGGCTCAGACCGGGCCCCTGGTAAAAAGATCCTGAAAGTAGTCACGAAAAGCCTCACATATGCCCTCTTTTGTAGTCACAGTCCGATTATCCGGCAATGTGACGCACGCAATATGTCGCCGTGATGCATTCCGAGCTTCCTCTGCGCGCAATTCAGCGGCCATATTCGTTGCCTCAGGGGACATTCTTTTAACCTAGCTCTAACTACCAGAGCTTGATCCTTCTTGATAAGCAAGGAGGCCAACACTGCCTTAGCTAAAGCTATGTCCCCACTATCACGGGATTTGACTGCCCGATCAACCTTCTGCTCCAAAGCCGTTTGCGCCGCTAATCTATCTAGATTGAGCCGACGACTATAATCAGCAGCAAACGTTCTAATTTTGGATTTTAATTTATCCCACCAGGCATTTCCCACAACCGCTCCTGTCAGTTCCTCTGTATCATTAGTAGCAGCTGGTCCCGGAAATCTTTGCTCACCAAATAATGATGAGTTTAATTTCCAGTAACCAGCCATCCTAACCTTAGGGTTTATCTAAGTTTACACGGACCCGGACAAGCTCATGGAAACTTGGACACCCTAAGAGCCCTACATCGACTCTCTTAACTAAGACTCGGTCTAGATAACTAGCCGAGCCGCCACTATTAGTCCAAGTCCACACTACCCCCCGAGGATGTTCGTTCCGGTACTTATCGACAAGATCAAACCCGTCGATAAAGTCCCGAAACTGTTTAACGCCCCGGTTGTTAGTACCCGAAAATGGCCCTATGCGATCTATATCGGGATCAAGGACGGCATTCCAATCACCCACTAAGACTACCCGCCGTGATGTCGTCAAAAACGGCTCGATCTGCCGAAACAAAGCAGGCCGCTCAGCATGGGCATTGGGCGCATAAACCCCAATGAGACGAAGAGCCTTATCCTTTATGGTAACATCCAGCACGCAAAGTCTGCCCGCCGGATCCGCGAAGACAAGGACACACGCAGCCTTCAAAGACTTGCTCACCAGCCAAGAGACACCTCTCGAACGTCCATCAAAACAGGCTGAATAGAGGGAGAACCCCCTAGACAGTATGCTCTCATAGTCGTGAGAAAAAACCGGGTCTTTGTACACAACAATATTCACCCCAAAGGCGCTGAAGGTCACGAGAGCCTCGCTCTGCGACACCCGACCTCAGGCCCCGGGCATTCAGACTTGCTAACCAGAGAGGCATGATGAAAACTTATGATTAGGGTTGCTCTCCTGCATTGAATATGGCCGGGGACAGTACACCAACGGCCTCCCAATGAGCCAGTACCATCTCACTCTTGATGGTACCATCAGGAGACAGGCCGCCAATGTCCAGGGGAAGGTTAGTTTTAAGGCTCTATACAGGAGGAGTGAACAAAAACTGGGAACCACCCTGACAGTATTGTCTTTAGATCCTTAACTGTGTCATCATCAAAAGACGCCATCGGCGGAAAATATGTAAAAGAATTCATTGGCTTCCGCCATCATGGCCCATATTGGTTTGCCCATGGTTTTAGATGGGGACAACAGTGAGGACCCTCTTTGCTTTTGGGAAATTCTGAGGGTTCTCTATGTCTAAATTATTGAGTTTTTTAAAATTTAGGAGATGTCTTAAATTTTTCACTTTCTTGGCCTGCTCTTCAACATCCTTCGAGATTCGGCACACGTCTTCCCCTGTGCTGAAAAGTGATTTGGATTTAATTTTTTTTCCACTATTTCTTCCGGGGAATCCGTTGATGGGCTACGTTGCCTTTTTGGGTTTTCAGTTTTTATAGGGGTATTAATTGGTGTTTTCTTTGGGGAAGGAATAGGAGATGAAGTTTTGGATGATTTCTTGGTCGTATTTGTTTGAACATTGGAATTTGAAGGAGAGGCCATAGGTTGTTTTTTTGGTTCAGGGGAAGACGGAGCCGAAACAGCAAATCCTGTTTTTTTTGCCGGTCTGTGCTCCTTAGTTTTTAGCTCTTCTTTGAGTTGTATTAATTTTTCTTTTTTTTCAAAAGACGGCTCATATTTGAGCATGTCCTCGCGTAGTTTTTTTGAAGATGAGACCGGAGAGTCGCCCTTTGCGCTGGTAGAGGGAGGGGTTCGTGTGTCTTTTACTGTTGTAGGACGAGGTCCCGCTGTCTGGCGCTTCCTTTAGCCTTACCTACGACCTGCCATTCCCCTCTTCCTTCCCCAACCGCACTTGCGGCGGACAAAGGCTTTTCGGGAATGGGGGCAGAGATTTAGACCCAACCGGGGAATTTTCCACACCGGTCCTGGTCGCAGGTATGCCCACCACAGGCGAGACGGATTTATCAGACTCGACTAAAGGGGATTTGGTTGGGGGGGCCAGAACATCAGAGGCCTTCATCTCTGTGCAGGAAGAGGAAAGGTGACCAATCTTTCCACACTTCCAGCATGCCGGTTTACGCCCTGTTACTATAATTGGCATCTTCCTGGCCCTCTAAATCCAGACAGTTGGGGATGGAGTAGAAGGCTTTTTGACTGATCATCAACTCGAAGCTCCATCCCCCGGTCAGATCGTCTGACGAAAGCATTGAGTATCTGACCAAACTGTGACAGATACACGGCCAAATGCTCCCCGACAATATGACAAGGAACCTCAAATACTGATACGTTGGTCCTACGCCTGCCTTCGTATTCCGTTCGTAAAATGAGGTCTTCGTTATGAGGTCCCTTGTGGCAGCATCCTCACAATCGGCAGGCGTGGGTAACAGTACGTCCCACAAAATAACCTTTTCCCTTTATGACTCGCTGAGGTTTGATGCCCAGCGAATTCGTTTTTATAACAGTGTCTTTAGTGGAGGACAAACTTGCGCGAACGCTTGTCCACCAAAGACTGGACACAATTTTTTTTTCAACTTTCTTTAGCTCCACGGGATTGGTCAAGAGCCCATGTGCTGTCACCAGATGTGCGTAGCTCTTGGCTTTTCCAGGAACTCCGTCATGTTGATCTTGCATTTAGGCGGGGACTTCCAACATGAGGGTGTCTCTCCGGCCACGTCATTATTCATATTAACCATTTTCATGTCTTT
>CAHIKZ030002713.1:57500-203386 GCA_903632075.3 Acanthosepion pharaonis | reverse complement strand
CAGTAGATGCTGGACAATCACCTCAAAGATGAAGAAGAGACTTGAAGCAAGAGAAACAAAGAAAAGAGTACTGAACTGTGGCGTAATATTCGTCCCCTATATGGCAGTAGATGCTGGACAATCACCTCAAAGCTAAGAAGAGACTTGGCAAAGAAAAGATGAACTGGACGTAATATTCGTCCTCCCATATGAAGAAGATGACAATTGAAAGATGAAGAAGAGAAACAAAGAAAAGAGTACTGAACTGTGGCGTAATATTCGTCCTCCCTATGGCAGTAGATGCTGGACAATTGCCTCAAAGATGAAGAAGTGACTTGAAGCAAGAGAAACAAAGAAAAGAGTACTGAACTGTGACGTAATATTCGTCCCCCTATATGGCAGTAGATGCTGGACAATCGCCTCAAAGATGAAGAAGAGACTTGAAGCAAGAGAGATGTAGTTCTACAGAAGAATGCTCAGAATAACGTAGACCAAATATGTGAGCAACGATGAAGTTTTAGAGAAAATGAAAGCAGCAAAGAAACTTATACTTAACGTCAGGAAGAAGCAGTTGAAATTTTGGGGCACATAATGGGGAAAGAGGGCTTGGAAGATGTGATACTCACGTGACAGATTGAAGGCATGTGGGACAGAGCGACAAAGGATGGAAAGTTATGGAGAGCCATGATCGCCTACGTCCTGAAGGGACATGGCATGTAGCAGAAATAAAGATTTGGAGTGACAAGACCGATTGTTGTGATTTTGTAAGACAGTTCTCGTTGAACTAATCGTCTACCTCCTTCGGATCTGGGCACATACAGACGATCAATATTAGCCTTAGAATGATGCATGCTGTGACAAATGAGAAGCTTTCTAGTTTTTTAAATCCATTGGCTTAATGTCATCTATGGTCCAATTAATGATGTTGAAAATGTATTACAAAGCAGGGACTGCCAAAGTGTTTATGGCTGATGTTCCGTTTCTTGAATTCAAGTCGGTATTTAGCTTCAAACGCACACGCCTGTAGTATTCTATTCTTACTTCATTATTGTATTCTTTATTCGCCGACTCCTACATATTTATTGGATTCTTTTTATTCCTAATTAGTTCCATAATCTTTGCGACAAAATCTACATTTGTTGTGTGTGTTTCTGTAATTCTCCCTTTCTTGAATTTTACTTGTGCACGTTTATGTAATCCAAAATTCATACTGACGTCATCACTGAAAGATTTTACGGTATCGAGGATACCTTTCAACTCATCGTTGTCTTTGGTAAAGAGTTTGATATCAGCCATGTAGAGTAGGTGATTAAAAACTTTCTTTTTTTACTTTGTATTCATAGTTATTGCTGTTTAGTTCGTGCAATCGGTCGATTAAGGAGACATGATGAACAGAAGGGGCTACAGGAATTCATCTTGAAAGTTTCCTTGTCAGATATTCAAACAATTGGAAGTAGCAGTACCTTTGGTGGGATTTACACAGCTTCATGCTATATTTAAGGAAGTTTACTATCACCGAGACATGGTGGAGTAATGGATAGCGGCTCGCATTGAGTAATCAGAGAGCTGAGTTCGAATTCCAGTCGAATCAATTACATTCACATACGTGATATTACACTTGGGAAAGGTATGAATCCTCCCCCTCCCAGCTATGGGTAAGTATCAAGACAGACTGAGTTCTATAGCTTTGGATGGCAACTGGTCTACCGCAGAAAGAACCTACTGCGAGAAAAATCTGTTTCGTCAGTCATGTATCCAAAGATACATGATCGCCTAAGCGTGTATCCCGTATGGTACATAACTGACTATCACCAAGGAGGCATTGTACATTTTTATTATTATTATTATTATTATTATTATTATTGTGTGAGACAACCCGTAGGCAATTGAAAATTTACGATGGAGCTTAAATATGGAATTAAAAGTATGGAAGACAGATGTCGGTTTTGTTAAAAATGATTTCATGCTTGTAAAGGCAAACCCTGCTTAATAGTATTTTTTAATCATTTTCCAAACTATAATCAAATTTATGATAACTCCTTTAGTAGAAAATGCATGAATATTGAGAACAATAGAAATACATTGCTCAGTGAAGTCTTTAAGAAGGTTTATGTTAAATATCGGTGAAGAAAGTGTTAAGCTTCAGCTAAAGACAAGCATTAAAATCGAAATCCAATTTGGGTAAATCGATGATCCTGATTTGGTGAACTGGCTACAGCCAGAAATCGGCAGCACACACACACACACACACACACACACACACACACACACACACACACAGACATATTTCCCAATGCTGCATGCACACGTCTTTGCATATGCACATATGTACGTGCACACATTCACGATTCACACACACACATGCACATCCAAACTAATATGTAAACACAGGCGAACACACGTATGTTCACAGATGTGACTCAACACACGTAAATACACTCACAGATTTGTACATGCATAATTATAGACGTCGAGACATGTACAGTGTGCAATGGATAAATTGTCGCCATTTTATATTTTTAATTTCGCGCATGCGCGTTGTTTGTTTTGATTTTGTCGACTGCACAGTATGTTATGGTCAATTGGGCACCGTCTTTGAGATCTAGAGCTATTCACTCTACCAGAAATTTGGAAACGGCATACTGTGCTGCTTGGCATTCTTGCCGGAATATTCCAGTACGAAGACTTCAGATTGTTTTGGGTGTCAATCTGAGACAGTGTAGAGGATTCAGAAAGAGTTGGATGAGTCTAATAGTGATCGTTCTGATAAGAAAAGAACTCCCGAATTTGTTGGCGAGGGCTTCAGACACAACACGGGGCCTACATCAAGTGCTTTGAAGGAGCAGTGCTGCTCTGAGTCAAGAGGGTGGCTGCTGGAAGATCCTATGTCTGACAACAGGACTCTGCACCATGCCGCAAAAACAGAAGAACCCAGTCATGGCTGTCAGAGAATTTATGCGACCACATCAACCCTTGAATCAAACCACCTAACTCCACAGACTGCACCCGTTTGATTATTATGTATGGGATATAATTGAGTGAGAGAGAAACAAAACTCCTTGTAACACCAAAGATGAACTGAAGGCAAGAATTATGGCAGCAATCATCAACTTTAGTAAGTAAACCGTCCAGAAGAGTTGCAGATGATTCCAAAGTCGTCTAGAGGCCGTGGTTGAAGCGAATGGCGATTTTATTGAATAAATTTACTCTTTAGTATTTCAAGATATTTTTGCGTAATTTTGGTAAATGTTTTTGTTAAAATGAAATGTCAGTGTTATTTTCATTCCTGCGTAATTCAGACGACAATTTATCCATCGCACCCTGTACATATACACTGTCAGTTTTTATTATGCAAGTGTGTGTTTTTACAGTAAAACTGGTATTAGCCATCCGATTTTAGTAGAACTTTTAAGATATATTTTCATGACGAGAATTTTTTTTTGCAATACGCTGGCGCGTCTTGAAATCCTTACCGTATTCCTCGGCCCATTTGTAACTCTTCCTACGACTACGCAATATATTTTACCAGAATTAAATACATATAAAAAAATTAATCTGTCTCTTTCCCCCAGTTATGGGTTAATTAGTAAGACGTTTATCAGTAAATCATTATCTCCCAAAAATTCTTACAGTTTAAAAATACTTTAAATAACGTTCAGAAGGTTGATAAGCCGTAAAAGCAAATTAATCAATCAAGTCCCCGAACTGTTATCACTATTTCAAGTACTGATAGGGTCTTCCTTCCAAGCATTTTATTTAAGTTAGTTTGGAAATATTTTATGTAATTAATTTCTCATCGAGTTTTTTAGTTGTAGTCTTCAGGTAATGTGGTTTCTCTTATTTGGTAAATAAACATTTTCACGCATAAGAAAGACATAAGCTCAAAAAAGAAACAAAATATTAGCAAGTAATCGATTGATCGGGAAACAACTTTTGAAAAATTTAAATGCAATGTCAATCGCTATCTACTTTTGGCCTGATTACGTTTTCCTCTTCCCGTTCATTATTAATGTTTCTGTTACTATTTCTTCTACACATTATAACCACTTGAGTCTTAGTGGCTTTACTATCTTCCTTGGGATGAAACCGATTTAAAAAAGAAAACTTCTTACGACATTTCACCTTTCTTGGAAGATCTATTATCACTATGTGAGATATGTCAGAACAAAAGTAATGGAAACATAAGTAAAAAGAAACTAAATGAAATCGGTTAGGCAATCTACTGAAAGCATATTTTTTTAATTAAATTTAAATTTAAATTCTCAGCGTCCCCCCTTTCCTCCGCGCACATACGCAGTCGCATCAATGTAAAAATCACTTTAGTCTGATGAAGTCCTAACAGACGAAACGTTAATTTTTTTCCTTAAAATTATTCTTGATATATAAAAAAATATGTATCTTTTTCTCATATATATATATATATATATATATATATATATATATATATATATATCACATAATAATTCATCGAGTCTAGAACAAGAATCCTGAAAAGAATACAAAAAGCACAAGGTGGCAGTTTCGTCTTTTTGGGTATTCGTCATCAGTGCGCATCCACTACTATGAATCGAACCCGGACCGTGGATGCGGACTGCTGATAAGTCCCAAACAATGACGAAACGGCCGCCCAGTGCTTTCTGCATTCTGTTGAGGGTTCTTGTTTTAGGCTCGATGAATTATTATGTGAAATCTCCACCAAAT
Organism: Acanthosepion pharaonis; assembly: GCA_903632075.3. Taxonomy (NCBI): domain Eukaryota; kingdom Metazoa; phylum Mollusca; class Cephalopoda; order Sepiida; family Sepiidae; genus Acanthosepion; species Acanthosepion pharaonis. The sequence goes on along the minus strand of CAHIKZ030002713.1, from coordinate 198,706 downwards.
TTCTATTACTTCCATATATATATATATATATATATATATATATATATATATATATATTGCTTAAAATTTGCAGTATTTATGGGTTAAGAGAATTCAATATAAAAAGGAGCGTTTAAAGTGGGACGCAAACAATGTGGACATAGGAATGTACACTGCAACTCTTGATCGGAAGATTGCATTATGGCGTAAAACTAAATGTCACCATGCACTACTATATTATCTCTTTCTCTTTCTTTTTATGTATATGTGTGAGTGTGTGTGTGTGAGAGAGAGAGTGTGAGTGTATGTGTTTGCATGCTCGTGTGTGTGTGTGTGTGTGTGTAAGAGAGAGAGTGTGTCTGTGCTTTTGTGTGTGTGTGTCAGTGTGTGTGTGTGTGTATGTGTGTGTGTGTGTGTGTGTGTGTGTTCTGCTGGTGTGTGCTCGTATCTAAATGCAAATATATGTGTGCTTTTTTATAATTTTTTAAATTTGCATTTGCCTTTTGTCTCAGGTCCTACAACTTACTCAAGTTCATCTATTTTATAAAATTGGATTTTCGTTCCATCTCTCTCTCTCTCTCTCTCTCTCTCTCTCTCTCTCTCTTTCTCTCTCTCTCTCTATCTATCTATCTATCTCTATTTCTCTCTCGTTTTCTGTCTTTTTTTATCATTTATAATCTAAAAGTCGAAATAATCCTCTTTGAAAGCCAATCCACAATCCCTTCCACACTGAGCGCCTTATTTAAATTCTTTATCATCTGTATATTTGCAATGTTAGCCATTAGGCCTTAAACTCTTCTGATATGATTTGAATAAAGCCGAGAATCAAATCAATTGTCTTGAAAACAATACGAATATGCCTTCCCAGACGAGTTTTCTCTTTTCTTTTCTCTTCTCAATACTTCTCGCTTTGTTGATGTGATAAGTCAAAATGGATTATGTCTTTTCTAATATGCCCTCTGCGCACTTCATGTCGAGATTTAACGAGATTTGGATAAGTTTCCATGTTTTTTATACGATGAGAGCTTTTCAAATTTAGGATTAGTGCGTGTAGAATCATTGTTTACTGCTTAATGATTAAGCAGTAAAATTAAGCAAGGCTCTCTCATATCAAAAGTAAGTGAGTAACCTTTCTGAAATTCTAAGTAATATTCATTTAGGAAGGGCTTAGAAAGAAGAGATCGCAGACACTTTCATAATGCTGTATTTACATAGTCTCAACATTTAAATGCCTCATTTTGAGACTGATTTTGACGCGATGAAAAACAATCATGTAAACTCCTATTTCTCAATTTATCTCTCAAAAAGAAAGTTTGATAATATTAGATTAATTAGGAAGCCGTGACTGACTTATGAAGCAGAAAAAAAACAACAAAATTTCATGCAGAAACACCAACATCTATTCTTCAAAATTATGCTAATCATTTTCGACGATCTTTTGCTAGCAATCAGCCAGCATCCGAATCTGTCTCAGATACAAGTCCGATGATATCTGAGACAAGCTCCCTTTACTTCATCAAAAGTGTTGAATCGCTGGTCGCGTGGAATTGTATCAGTGAGTAGAATAGAATAGGCCATAGCCACTAACTTTTACACACTTTAACGTCCAGAATGTTTCTCACACATATTTGAATATTATCTGTTACTTCATTAGACGTGGCATTTATCTAACCAACAAGAAATAACTAAATACAACATACCATTAATCTACGTCTCTTTGATTTTTATCATTTTTTTATCATTTCTATCTTGATCCCTGACGAAGCTTTAATAAAGTGAAACATGTCAGATTGAGAGCTGTTTCCTACTTGTTCGTTATCATATGTATGTGTGTGTGTGTGCTTTCCAAGCATTGACCTGACTCTAGTCTTATATATATATATATATATATATATATATATATATATATATATATATATATATATATATACAGGCAAATGTTTGGGACCATTTTACATTTCTTAAGAAAACACCTTAAAATGAGATATCTTTTTTTTATATTTTTTATGCAAAATATAAAATTTCAGTAGCTACAGTGTCTTTGCTTTTGTTTTAACAAAAAATAAGCACTTAACTATTAAAAATGATCATACAAAAATATCATAATTTGTTTTCATCAATAAAACCACCACCTGCCTTAATTATTGATTTACAAATTCTTGGCATTCTTTCCAACAGTTTTTGAAAAAAAGAGATGGTAGAACTTCTTCAAGCACTGAAAAATCTCACGCTCACTCTTTGGTTATTCTCTTCGAACTCTCCTACCCAAATCATCCCATACTAATTCAGTGGGAGGGAGGTCAGGAGATTGAGGTGGCCAGGTCATAATTTCCAAAATGTTGTTCCTTTCTTGACTTGAGGCAATTTTGACATATTTTAGAAGAGTGCTTTGGGTCGTTTTCTTGTTGAAATGAATTATTCTCCAATTATGCGTAAATCAGGTGGTATAGATTATCTTTTCAACGTCCAATGGTTTTTTCTTTTTATATGATTTCCTTGGACTGAATCAAATCTCCACCCCTCATCACATAATATACCTACCATCATATTTAATTGTTGGAACTACACATTCATCATTCAGGCTTTTCTCTCACATACACTCTCCCCTTACTACCAAAAAGTTCAAATTTTGACTCGTCTCTCCTCAATACATTTTGCCATTCTTTCAATGTCCAGTTCTTGTACTTTTTTACACATAACAATCTTCATTTTTTTTTTTTTGCTTATTCACCATTCGTAAAAGGGGTTTCTTGATGGCTATGCATTCCCCGGGCCTCCTGAGTCGATTTTTCACAATTAAGAGCGACACTACTTGCTGTGGAGAGAAATTAAGCTGTCAAATCTGGAGCAGTTTTCCTTCAATTTATTTTCCTCTCAATAATCAAGTGTTTACCTTCAGCAGCAGTTTTAAATTTTGGTTAGGTACCTCTACAGAAAACGCGATAACTAAGGCTTAAAATGAATTTTTTAAAATGAAAAATATTTCCTTATTTTAGTTTTAATTTCAAGCTAATAGAGAAAGTTTAATGTTTCCAATAAACAAAATAATTTGCTGTATTTCAAAACTAATTTAAAACTAATTTAAAACTAATTTAAATTGACTGGAAGGAGTTTTTCTTTCGTTTTAGCTTTTTCTTAAAGTAGCTGATTAACGCTATTTTTAGCCGTTTTTCATCGCAATGTAATTCTCTTTATTAAAAAATATTTGTTGACAGCTTGAATGACAGATGGAAGTTTACCTAATGTTTTTCTAAGGTGGTTATAACTGTAAAAAATGGGAATATAATGTGAGAGCCTTTTTATAGAATTGTTTAAGTAGTCATTCATTTTAAAAATTTAGGAAAATATTCTCATGTTTTATAATTTTTTATTGAATTTTAAAACACAATTTCAAAGTCAATGAATTGAATTTTAGATACTATGGTTTTCAATTTTATTATAGCTAACGCTTTTATTTGCTAATATGAACATATGAACTGTACCTGAAAAAATAAATTTACAAAAATTATGGATATACAGTAGTAGTGGCAGGATCTTCTCTTTCTTCAGAGGCAACTCCATATGTTTTGTTTACAACATGTTTACAACAGTGTTGAGCTAACATTTAGAATCTGTATTAACATTTAACTTAGATGAGAATGTTGGTAATCTCAAAAAGTCTAATGGTGAAAAAATATAAAGTTTCTCATACAAAATATTCATAATTTAGGAAAATGTATTGCGAGCAGACGAATTCAAATTTGTACGTTTTGGTAGTAAGAGGAGCCTGGAAAAAGATGAAACAATAAAAGCAAACACACATTGGTTACTGAAATTTTATCTTTTATTTTTAAGAAAATACAAAAATATCTCATTTTAAGATGTTTTTAAAGAAATATAAGGTGGTCCCAAACTTTTTAGCTGCAATGTATACACACACACACACACGCACACTTGAGGTACTTTCTGAATATATACGGGTCAGAATATATCCTTGATACTGCAGTTCTGCAACGTGTAGGTATTGCAAATGTTAGGTTCTAGACGTCGATTTAGTTGAGTTCAAATTCTTGTACGCATGATTGACTCACATATTCCGAAGCAGTTCTTGTATGGATAATTAAAGGAAGGAAAATGGCCAAAACTAAGGTTTAATGATTTTATCTGTTCGTCACGGACAGAATCGAATATTAGGCTTTCTAGCTGGGTGTCTTTGGCCAAGAAAGTGATGGAATGAAAAAAAAAAACTAGTCCTCTCTCGTATCAAATCCGCTGAAGAGTTTTGAATGTCACAGACTCAAGTAACGAGCTGTCCGAAAACGTGGAATATTCTATGTAAATGATATCTGTCTATATCTCTGAGATTAGGTATTGTAATTCTTTACACTATTTGCATTACAAACGTTGGGAATATGGCAACAAAGATGAGGGAACTAGTGTAAATACGTACATGATATGTGTTCCAGGGTAAATCCCTCAAAAGCAGGACATAAAAGTAATTTGCAATTACATTATAATTTGCAATTACATTACATTATATAATTATATTACGCCCAAAATGAATTGTGATGTAGATGCTATTACGACAATTATTTTCCATAATATTGTCATAAGACCTTCAAGATTGTAAGTCGTCTTAAACGGTATATATATTATCACAATAATCAGATTCAAAACACATACGTTCGAAGCGTCTTTAGATTTTATGAAAGTCATATAACCTCCCATATTCAACCCTTAAAACTGAACTGCATGGTAGACATGAAATAAAGGCATTAATTAGTCACAGACAAAAATCTTCTTCATGGTAGCCTACGTCCTCTCAGGACGTAGGCTATCATGACTCTCCGCTCTTAATTTAACTTTGTCTTTCTGTTATTTCTCCTAAACCCGTTCCACCATCCATTTAGTCTAGCTCATTAAGTATGTCATGCGTTGTATACTTACGCAGCATATCTTCATTCAAACATGTTTCATTGTATAATATAGGCATATTGTGTCTACTTATGTTTATACTGATCCTTTCCAGTTATCTAATCAGTTTCTTGATGACGAGATAAAATTCATCAAGGAAGACAGCGTGTTTTCTTTCAATCCAAGTACTTTTCACCTTTTCTAAGATCATCTTCGATCTAAAATTACAAAGACAAGCTTTTATCACAGTTGCAATAAGTTTGTCTTTGTAATTCACCCTTGAAGATGATCAACAAAAACTGCAACGCCTTCCTTGATGAATTTTGAATAATATGGTGCATTTTTAAATAGAATTGTTTATAACCATCTTTGTTCATCACCTGATGAGATGCGTATTTTGAGGCATCGAGATAAATATGCATCTTTGTAGTTATTACTTGTTTCTTCATATGCAACAACTTATAATAAATATGTGTGTGTGTGTGCATATATATAAACGGTTAAATTTAGAATTCAAACACACGAACACACAAAATTAAATTATTAAAGCCACAAACTATGCACACGTGGTATCTACCCGTGCTATCTACCCGTAGTAATCTACCCGACAAATGAAAATCAGCACAGAATTTGAAATACCGAAACATTGTCCGCAATGACCAAAGTATTTTTGCATCTCTTGATGTTTTTTATTTAGTTGAAATCTAGAAGCACAATTTTTTGTCTGTGTTTATATATAAAGTTTATTGTTTTTACTTAATATTTGTAGTGTTTCATTGACAAATATGTGAGAATAGAACAACGGTAGTGTCAGAGCTATGCCGCCCGGAACTTCGTTCCTGGTAGGGCCACCCAAGGCGGACAGGTCTGACACACATGCCGGCTAACAAGGGCTCTGGTGAAAATCCAAGGAGCGTCTGCATCGGTAACCGGCGGCTTCTGGTCGTTCCTGTCTCTGCGTCTGTGGGAACCCCGCGGCAAGCAAGAACGTTATCCGAGTAGGCCTGGGTACCCTACTTCTGTAATTTATCCCAAGAATCTTCTTCTCATAACAGGAAGAAGCCGGCTCAATCCGCCCAGGGTGAATGCCGCATCAGTACAGTACAGTACAGTATTAACGTCACCATTCCAGGTCTGTACTCTGTTTGAGGTGGAGTCGGGTTCGCTAGTTACTGTCCGATTGAGTACCTGTCTGTTTTATTCTCTTGGAACGAAATCTCTACAAGGACTGGCTGATTTTTTTCTTCAAACGATATCGGTTCTTCTTTCTTTGTGATGCCATAACCTCGTTTGCAACTTAATTGCGTCATCAAACGATTTATGTCGCCACTTCCACGGGTAATGATAAACGCTTCCTCTGCTTTTACGCCCCACCTTTCTCTCTCTCTCTCTCTCTCTCTGACTCCTCTCTCTCCCTCTCTCTCTGACTCCTCTCTCTCCCTCTCTTTCCTCGCCCTCTCTCTCTTTTCTTAGTCTGTCTTTATCCTACTCTACCAAAGTCATTAACATGAGTTTTCTGCTCAATTTTATCGCCTTTCATTCCCCAATTCGTGTCCATTTTTAATTCTAATTTTTTAATGCTTTCTCCATTTAAGTCGTTTCTTTTCTTTACCACTCTCTCTTCTTTCTCACCGTTCCTCTCTCTCTCGCTCTCTCCCTTTCTCTCTTCCCACTACCGCTCCAACCCCTTTTTAACTTTTGAAGAGGGACAGTGGGAGAGAAGTTGAAGTAAACTATATTATCACCCTACCTTTTTCTTACTCTCACTATCTCTTGTTTCTTCAATTTCTTACTCCTCCTTTCTGTCTTTCTTTCTTTCTTTCTTTCTTTCTTTCTTTCTTTCTCTATCTCGCTCCCTTTTGCTTATAATATAGGGTGTACATAAGACAATTACAAAAATACCTTGACATGCTTCGCCGATAATCCGTTGTTATCAGAAAAATCATTTTATTTCGCAAGAACATCAGCGAGAAGAAACACGGTTCAAGTAAAGCGTCGAAACACTTGTTTTTCCTTTAACGGTTCGCCCTGGGTATGACGATAAACTACATCCGGCAGCAAGGCATTTAGTCGGGAGTTTTTGAGTAGCGTAGAACCAACTTTTAATTGCTATTGATAACAGGTCCACTCTGACTCGGAGTGGTAGCACCTGTTGGGGTCACAGCTATGAGCAAATACTTAACCCCCCAAACTGGGGTCAAAACACTATGAAAGTATAAAAATACACTTTTATAGTAAAAATACAAGCAATGCATTTTAATAGTAAAAAAATAACCAGAAATAAATAAGTATTACCAGCAATGCATTTTTGGAAAGCAATAATTTTGGGGAAAAGGAATTACTAAAACTCCCAAGAAAATTAAATTTCGGCATTAAATGACCCATAAGGTATTGATATGCCGTTAAACAAACAAAATTTTAACTGTATTATTATAGAAATCAGAGTTTAACTCATTTTAATTCGGTACGAGTTTAGTAAGAAAACGTTGTATATTGAAATATTCCACTTGTATATAAATAGTAGGAGTCGAGAAATACATAAATTCTACTTGAGATTTGAAATGAGTTTTAGGCCCAATAGGCATCTGAATGCTTTTATTTCTGTGTCGAAAAGTTTTAAACTCTATTGGTTATTGACAAGAACCGATGGTTCCATGTTATTCCATTTATTGTTTCCCTGTAAGACTGTAACTTCTGCCCGGGAACTTCAGAGTAATCCACCCGTTTTTTTTATTCTGATGACACTGAATCATCAGCGATACACATCAAGGTAAATTCCTTCAATGTTGCCTTATATACTTACCATTCCGACGGATTCACATCCAAATTTACGCATAGGATTTTTAAAAATATGGATTTAATTCGACAAAATTATTAAATAAATAACAAGTAGGAATTTTTTATAAAATTAATGCATTTTGATATTTATGTTAAATAAACACGCTTTGATTAAACACACACATATACACATGTATAGATGTAGAGAGGTTTATATATTGTTTAAAATTTGTTAGATTTATAGGGAAACAGAGGAAAAAGAGGGTCGATAGATATAGACAGTGTGAACATAGGAAACAATATTGTATGGTGACTGTCCGTTTTATGCTTCAGTGCAATCTTCAGACCAACTGGACATGGTCTAAAGTGGACTGAGGCGTGAAGCTGTCACCATGTTTGTATGTCTGCCTGTCATTGTCTTGATCTCTGCTTCTGTCTGTCTCTGTATCTCTTTTTCTCTCTGTCTGTCTGTCTGTCTGTCTGTCTGTCTCTCTCTCTCTCTCTCTCTCTCTCTCTTTTAATACCCATAAAAGAAAAATGTAAAGATACTAGAGAAAACGAATAAAATCATTTCCTTATCCATCACATTCAATGTAACATGTCTAGAAGAATGATTGCTACATATATATATATATATATATATATATATATATATATATATATATATATAAAATAAATCAAGAAGACCCTAAAAATCCATTTCGGTTATAATTCATTTTATGAGTATTTTTTATTAATCGCTTCAGACCAAAAGTTGTTTTTTAGAAATGGAATCAATTCGACCAGACAAATAGAAAAAAAAAGGGGAAAGGGAAAAATAAAAATGATTCCTACTAACTACAAATTGGTATTATAATATATATATATAAACAAGAGAGAAACAAAGTTTTATTGGTTAAGTATCTAGCTATTTAATATTAGGTGTTGTGTTTGTAGACGGAGTTGGGTCCTCTATTCTGAACTCATTTTAGACATGAAATTGATTATAGGTTTTATTTCTTTATTATGTGTCCCAGAAATTAAATTTTAACTGTCCTTTTCCGATAAGTTAGTTGTATGTATTTTCGTTAAAACTTCCTCCTAGCTCACATGTTCTCTCTATTGCATTCTCTGCATTTGTCATACAAACAATATGTCTGTAACATCAAATGTCGTCATATCTAACATGGAGAAATTTTGATATTACAGTTTTGAAATCTTTTCTTTGTTTCTGATGATATATCTTAATACTTTGCTTATTTTATGGAAGACATTTTACTGTTCCTGCGTGATGAGGATAGTGGAATAAAACGTCAAGTATCTTCTTTTTTTTAATTCCTAAATATATCATTAAAACATGGTTTGTTTTAGTGGTTAAGTTAGTTGCGTCATCTATTCGAAACCAAAATTTGGTGATTTTTGAATGCAAGTCATCTTTACTTTGGAAACTGGCGCATCATAATCTTCTTAGCTCGCATTATATAACTTATTTGCTCTTTTGAGGTCCCAAATCTTTATCTTCACCCGGTTTCTTTTCCTCTCTTCCTCGGTTTCTCACCGACTTTTTGCTTCTCTCTATATACCTTAGTTTCTCTTTCTATCTCTTTTTTGTCTACATCTCTCTCTCTTTCTCTTTCTCTCTCTCTCTTTCTCTTTCTCTCTCTCTCTCTCTCTCTCCCACTGTCTCTCCCTTTCAGTCTCTCCCAGTCCCATATGTAACGTTTTTATTTTTATATTTTCTTTTTTGTATGTAAAACTATCTTTCCTTTCTATCTTTGATCTCTCCGACACTTTTTCGTTTATATTCCCTATCTCTCTCCCTTTTTCTCCTTCTCTCTCTCTCTCTCTCTCTCTCTCTCTCTCTCTCTATCTATCTATCTCAGTCAATCTCTTTCAACGCGCTTGTCAGCCATGTGAAATCTCCCCGCCACAAAATAATTTACTCCCAAAAATCCATTATTTCTTCTGTTCCGTGTGATTACGTCACGCCGTTCTGAATTCTCTTTCCCTTGCCACTCATCCATTCCCCAACACTCTGATTCAATTTGCATATTTCAAACGTGACAATCGATTGACTGGTCGGTGAAGAACAGAAGCCAACACAACGGAATTAGTTGCCAAAGAACAGAGGCACAACCACCGCCACATTTGCTTGTTCACTTACATAATTTCACTAAAGATGACGACGATGATAATAAGATGAATCGGAATGATGTGAAGAAAAACTGATTTCAATAATAAGAAAACTATATTGATAATAATTTTACTATTATTCTACATTGCTGTATGTATAACTCTTAGGCTTTGAAGACAGGATCAAACTCGATAACAACTACTCAACCAACACCACGAAAGTTTCTCTTGGCACCGGGTTAAATCCTCAATCCTTTATTCTTTTTATTTATTCTTATTTATTAATTTTAAATGTCCAAATTAATTCTTAATGCAAATTCAATTTATACGTTATTATTAGGAAGTCACATCTTGATAGTTGGAAATACTCCCAAAATATAACTGCGACCTGATGGTATTTCCAAGTTGTCCTCATCTAAAAGTTTTTGCCACTCTTATCAAACCTGCCAACTAGTATACTCTGATGAAACCAGTTGTCATGATAAGTATATTGTTGTATATTTGTGCAACAGTGTCATTTTGTTAGCGTGTTGCTCGCACTTAGTAATAATAATAGTGAGTTAATTTTTGTGAAAAAAAAAAAAAAAAGCAGGGTCTTCTAATGACATTATATATGATACTTTCTCAGAGGTTTCGCGTCAGTGACATATTCTGTTATCAACATGACTAGTGCTAGGACAGAAAAATTTAATATCCTTGTGAAAGGCATGCACCTATCTCTTTTCCCGCTAGCTATGAGTTAAATCGCAAGGTAGACTTGGCTCTCTAGCCTTGGGTGGTAGCCAGTCAAGGAGAAGGAAAAATGCTAAATTCAAAGCTACACGAAACCATCCCACTATCTTTCCCAAGAAGTCATAACAATTTACAAATAATAAGGAAAAGGAATATGTGGAGAGCCATGACCGCTTACCTTCTGAATGGTCATGATATTTAACAAAGCGATTCAATACCAATTCAACGTCTTTTCCACAATTCTTTTTTTAGATCTAAATAACCGCTTACACCGACCTCTAATAATAGCACTTTGCAATAGCCACTTTATTATTCCAAGTCAACATCAAGAGAGGATGCTTGAAAACGCGGGTAGTATGAACTCTTATGCTTTCATTTACATGTGTATTTATGATAAAGTTTACGAAAAGGATTAACAACAACAGCTAATAATAAAAAGGAATAGTTCGAACAAGGTTAAACTGAATGCTATTCTTCATTGTCTTGCCTTTTATGGACGTCTATAATTATTATCAATACTACTACTACTTCTGATGATGATGATGATGATAATAATAATAATAATAATAATAATAAGAAGAAGAAGAAGAAGAAGAAGAAGAAGAAAGAAAGAAAAAAATGATCATCATCATGATGATCATGATTATGATGATCATGATGGATTATTTCCTAATAGTAATTATTCTAATAATCAACATAATGACACCTTTATTAGATATGTGTGTAATAGTCACCATTATAATTCTAATTACGAACTTAATGATAATGTTGGCAATAATAATAATAATAATGTTGATGTTATATGCCGGTGAGAAAGAAAGAAAGAAAGAAAGAACCAGAAATGAAAGAAAGAAAGAACCAGAAATGAAAGAAAGAAAGAACCAGAAATGAAAGAAAGATAGAATCAGGAAAGAAAAGGAAACGATCGAAAGAGAAAGAAAAAATGACGAAAGAATAGGGACCAAAAGAAAGAATTTTTTTTCTTTCTTTTCGTTTCTATTCTTTCCAAAAAGAGTTAAATAGGAATTTCCAATAAAGACATGATTTGTGAAAGTGAAAGAGAATGATGGTATTGATATCTTCAATGAGAATCAGAAGAAAAGAAGAAATTAGAATATTAATAAGAAATTCTTCAAAAGTAATGAGGAGTAGAATGATGTTAATGAATGCTTTGATAGTAATCTTCATTAGGGAAAGTACGACTGGTTGAAGAACATGGAAATGAGGTCAGTGGCAAAGTCATCTGTTCTGGTGACAACTATCATATTCATCCTTTTAATTCTGACATTTTAATAATAATAGTTGCACCTGTGGAAGTTACGCGGATGTGAATAAAACTAAGATTATCCATTCTCATACTGCTACTCTTCTTATCTTCTTGACTTTACCTGTATCTACTTGTTCTCTTCCTTATCCTTTCCAATCTTCGTTTTACGTTCACGTTTTCGTTATGTGATAAAATATCTGGCCTTTACTAGAGAAGTAAAAAAAAAGCTATAAAACATGAACGTAAGAGTTGTGAACATCTTAGAACAGTCTTGAAGAGACGTGTGAAAAAAAAAGAAGAGGAAATTTGGCAAAGACTCAAAGCGATCCGGATGCAAGCGTTATTAAAATCAAATAAAACAATCATGAGAATGCTAGAGTATTCACGAGATTTGTTGCCTCTTGTTCTCCAATGTACTAAATCAGCTTTGGTCAGCTGGTAAGAAAATCGGTTTACTATGTCGGATTTTTTCTCTCCAGTATATATGTTACATATCAATATCTACCGTCCATGCTTAGAATATTGCTGCCACATATGGTACGGTACTCCTGTTATTTACTTGAGTTCCTTGATAAGATCCAAAGAAGAATCAGCAATATTATTAGTCTTGATCTGGCATCTCGGCTTCAGTCACTTTCCCACCGCCGTAAGGTTGCCTCTCTGTGTCTTTTCTATAAATACATTCATGGTAATTGTTCGGGTGAGCTCTTTACTATGGTACCTACAATTTTTTTTAATTTAAGCTCAACGCTAGACTGGCGTCGAGATCTCATTCATTTACAATTGAGATGGCTAGATGTAAACATAAGTTCTATGCTAACAGTTTATTTTTCTCACTTCTCGCTTGTGGAACTCGTTTCCGGTTCCATGCTTTTCAGACAACTTTAGTCTGCAAAATTTTTTAATGCAATGTCAATCGCGATCTACTGTCCTCCTGGTCACTCTTTCCGCTTCCCGCTCATTATTAATGTTTATATTTCTAATTCTTCAACAGCCTATAACTCTTTATGCTTTATTGATTTTACTGCCTTGTATGGGATGTGATACCGATTAAAAAAATATGTAGTAAATAATATTGATAACCACCGCATTTATAATATTGAAATTTTGGCAGAGTTAATGTATGTGGCTGTTTCTTACAAGTCGTAATTCACAGCAGAAGAAGAGAACATTCTGTAAGGAATTGGTAGCAAACGTGAAGAAATCTCAAGCGACATTTTACTATTTTAGGCTTTCTTTCATTGAGAATGATGGCAAAGACTCTGTGTTCACAGAATCGAAGAATAATATTCTAGACAGGGAACAAAATTTTAATTCTCTTCTCTTTCTGAAAAATGTTCAGATCAAACATGTAATGACGATAGAAAGTGCGTAAGATGAAAGAACTCGCATGCTTGTGTTTGTCAGAAGTCAATGAATACACAAACCAGAAGTAGATCTAAAAATATTTTTAACACTTAAGATTTCTCAATTCAGCTCTCGCACGGCAAAAGCATTAGTTTTCCTTTCTGAAAGGCTCAAGGTCGAATCCTTGACAATAAAATGAAGCCCTTCCGATTTTACGTTTAACAGAAAACCGTAATACTCAGTCCTGTGATTCTGTTGGACTTTAACATTCTCGTTGAGGAGAGGATAATCTTCCAGTTTCCTCTATTTCCAAGTTCAAAAACCCTTCACACAAAGTTTTGTAATTCTTTTGAACTATAGAACTTTTGATATTGTTAAAAGCGAGACCGTAACATTCAGTCCAATGATTCTTCTCATCTGTGCCGTTCTTACTCAGATGATATTTTTCTAGTCTCGTATTGCTGTTGTCTGATTATTTTCAATATTTTCAGTTTTCTATCAAGATTTGGCTATTTTGGCCGCATTTCACTTTATTTTAGTTATTTGATACTGGGGCCTGCTGGAACAGCAAAATCTACTGAAGTGATGAAAATTTCTCAGTATGAGCAAGTAGTGATTAAAACAAATACACAATTTGATGCTTAGGAATAAGGTCAGTTCAGGAAATTTTAAACACCCTAATGTATCTTCTTTGCCATTGTTTTGCATGGATAGATCCGAGTCATTTGCACTGTTCCTACTGGATCACATTTCCGATCCACTCATGTATACATATATCATTATTTGACACTAATTTACAGTGAGTAACTTGAGCGATTCCATTATTAATTAGATCACGTGATCATAAAGGAAGTAAATAAATAGGAAGTAGCATGATGACTATGCGATCTCTGTTCACTCTTCTTGTCTATCCACTATTGCTACACGTTCACTCTCTCTACTCTATTACTATACGGATTACGATTCTCTTCTGATTATTATACTATTTGGAATTTGGCGATTACTACTTGAACAAGTATTACTAGTGCGGATATTATTGGAAAGCGTTATTAATACTAGTACCGGCGTCTACGAAGTCTCAAATATAACGAACAATTTTGGGAAATGATAATGAGATTTCGTTTGACATAGCAAAAGTGACAAGCGAAGCCGTCAAGGAATCACAAAAGTGGCGACGAGGATTCGCAAAGAATCACAAAATCTATCTTGACAAAAATATAATCTGTCATAATTGTTTACCTTTTTTTCTTAAAACGGACGCTAATAATAAGGGGTCGAAGGCAGTATCTGAATTTTGAAAAGGTTTGCTGTCATTTGTTGCCTATCAACAGCCACCTGACAACAGTACGAGAAGAAATTATGAATGGGAGGACGTAAATTCTGACAAGCGTTTTCTTCTGATTTAATTTCTTTATTTCAGAAAAAAATAATAAGAGGCTATAAATTAAAGGACTTGCAAGAATTCTGTATCTCGCCTTCTGGAATTCTGGAGAGACTTACTGCCACTTGACCTGTGTCAATAGACACAGCATAAATTCTTGTAAAGTAAAGCGGACGTGCTTGCATGGCTTTTTGGAATGTTCTGGTCATTTTCAAAGGAGATACTGAACTTTTTGTTTATTAGTAGTGACCAAGTGGGTTCAAAATAAATATAATAGCGATTCCTGCAAAAGTTTTATGGCGAAGATCCGAGATCGGGCGGGGCTTTACTGATGAAGATAGTATTGGTGGTGACCAAAACAATGCTTCACGTAAGTGCGAGTCACAACATTGGAAATATTGGCACCCCAACCTTGTGCCATGTTGCGAGTAGCGACTACGCAAAGAAGCAATCGATAGGGGATCGCAGTTAAATTGGTAGTGCCAATGGTTAAATATAACCATCATTTTGGCAAGAAAGGATTGTGGTAAATTACGTTGTGTGGGGTGGGATCAAAGGTGAGGTCGTACAAACTCGCACTTTTAAATATAATTCCTCATCAGCCGATGAGTTTTATATCGGAGTGAAAGGCAACCAAAGAACAAAAATATTAGAGAAATGCTATCGCTTCAATCTCGACCAATAATCTTGCAATTGTTAGTGATTTTTTTTTTAAATATAATTTTCACCTTTTTTTTTAAATTCCACTCACACTCTTTCTTTCTTTCTTTCTTTCTTTCTTTCTTTCTTTCTTTCTTCTTTCTCTCTCTCCCTCTCTCTCTCTCTCTCTCTCTCTCTATATATATATATATATATATATATATATATCCATCTCCACCTCTGTCTTCGTAATTCTTCCTTTCTTTTTTGTTTTTCTTCTTTTTCATCCGTACCTCAGCAAATAATTAATTAATCTCCAAAGTGAGGAATGAATTACTGCGCGCATGGCATATGTTCACCTTCTCTCTATACACAGTTCTGCGTATTCGTACGTTTTGTAAGGAGGTGTGGTTCATTTTTATAATGGCGAGATTCACGCACATACACACACCTTTTCCGTCTACCCCACAATGCCCAAATGTCGGTTGAACCTCTTATCGACAAGCTCGCTCACATGAAGAAAGGACCTAATTCGAAATTTTTTTCTCTGATTGTCATCGGTCATTACTGACACTGGATACAGCAACCTAGTAGCTACTGCCTCTGCTATGATAGTTTCGGCAGAAACTAATCGGAGAATGGATTTCAAATTTGGTACGCCATAATGCATCATTCACAGTATATGAAAATAACCAACAAATATGGGTATAAAGAAGTTTTAGATCTCATGCCTTCCTAAAGAAAACCACTAACGAATACTAACAGCTAGAAATCTTAATTTCCAAATTACATTTTGTGCGCTCTTAGAAAAAAGTTTTTTTTAATTTTATTCTTGTAAAACATTTCGAAATGTTATCTTCATCTTTGTTGTTTTTAGCGTTATCATACAGTCAGCATATTCTTCCATTTTCATTAGATGTAAGCTGCGTGTTTTTTTTGTTTTTTTTTTTTTTGCTTTCTTGTTTTTATCTCATCAACCAGATCATCACATTCTAATAATCATTTCTTTCATGTATCGTACCCCTTCAGGATATTGGCGATAATGGTTCTCCACAATTATTGTCCTTTATAGCTCTTAATAATTTTTTATCTTTTTTGTTATTTCTCCTAAAACTTGTTCTTCCATCCATTTATTCAAGATCGCCAGGTAGTTTATACGTTGTTTTCATCTGTCCTTCTTGACTTCAATCTGTCTTGTATCAAATTCTACAAGTCTTCTTTCTTTATTATATGCCCTAGAAATTACAACTGCCTCTTTCTGATGCTAAGTAGATGTACCTTTTTTGCTTCCAACTTCTCTAAAATTTCATCATTTCTCCCATGTTCGGGTCCATGGTATTCTTAGCATCCTTCTGTAGAACTACAGTTCTGTTGCTTCAAGTCTCTTCTTCATCTGTGAGGAGATTGTTCAGCATTCACTGCCATATAGGCAGACTGATATTACATAAAAGTTCACTATTCTATTCTTTGTTTCTAACGATATTTTTCTGTTTCTTAATACTTTGTTAGTTTTTGGAAGGCATCTTTCGCTATTCCAATGCGCCTTCGAATTTCAGTGTCGTACTGATTGGTAAGATCAGTGCTAATTGAGAACTGACAAGATTGGAAGTACGCTATAAGTACGTATGTATCAATTTGAACTTTGAGTGCCATAGTCAAGATTCTTCAATAACTTCCGTTGTTCTAGTTAAGGATGTGAAAAACAAAAGTAAAATTAAGATTTCTAAAGATCTCTAAATACAACATACACATGAAAAAAGCCCCATAAGATACTGGCAAAAATACCAAAAAGTAACAATAAATTTGACGAAAGAAAACTAGATGGATTAATTGAGTAGCTACACAAAAATAAGAAGGGACGTAAGACAAGGATGTATCTTCTCCGCAGATTTATTCACCCTTTATTAATGGTGGGCGTACTCTTAACAATGTATCATACACAGATGTTACAGCGCTAATGGCTAGAAAAGAAAACAACTAGACAGTGTAATGGAAGAAAGTGAGAAAAAAAAAAGGACTAACCAAGGAAACAAAAGAAAATCTATTGAAATCTTTGGAAAAGTTTTACAATTATAGATTATCTTTTAAAAGAATGTCAACAATAAAAAGTCGAGATCATAGCGAAGAGAAAATTCGGAATAACTAAATAGTTTAGAATGGCCGCCATTGGGTGTTCGAATTATTTGTGTGTGACGCAGTTTTAGCTAAAATTATGCAATTTAATGGAAATGTCATGTCACCTCAGCGTCCCATAACCGATTAGGTTGAGGTAGCCCATGCACGGCAGCCATAGCAACTGAGGTGTATCTTAGTGCAAGATGGTCTGGCGGAGTCCATCCCTCTTCAGACTGGCTTCGAATTCAGTTTTCCTTCTCCAAGACTGGTTGCCACCTCAAAGCAAGAAAGTCTTAGTCAGTTCTTCTGTTATGTGTTAAACAGCTTGGTGTCGGAGAAAAGAGATTCTTTTGAGAGAATTTATTTTTATGGTTAGAAACTAAAGAAGGGAAGACAAGTGATTATTTTTTTATAATTTATGCCGAACTAAAGTCTGCGTAAATTAATGGCTCGTTCCTGTCACACTGGAAGCGGCAGGGTCAGTTCGAATATTTTTGAAAAATTATCCACGAAATAATCAAATCCATTTTGCAAAATTTTGAAAATGATATGGAAATATTAGTTCAATGACGATAGGTCAGTTTGAGCAGGGTGTGAAATAAGCATCCTCTGGATGATTTTGGATTGGTTAAATTACAGATTTTCATTGCAAAAATGTCTTTCTTTTTGGCCTCAACAGATCAATTATTTTCTACATTTCTGCATATATATATATATATATATATATATATATATATATATATATAATAAAATCCAAAATCACCTCATATGGGGAATAGAGTTATAAACCGACGAAAATATAAATTGCCAGTCTTATTCAATCTCGGCATAGAATGAGTTCGTGTCAGAAATAGAAATTTAACTGTGAAAGCTATAAAAAAAACATGAACTCAGTCTACAACGGTGTTGAATAAGACTGGCGATATATATTTCCGTCGGTCGAAATAAGGTTATTCCCCACATGAGATGATTTTGGATTTTATTGTGTATTAATTTTTGCATTATAATAATAAATACATTGAGCTCTTTTTGTGCATCTATTTTAATATTTTATATTACTAAGATCCACTTGTATTATAGACCAACGGATTTATTACTATTATATATATATATATATATATATATATATATATATATATATATATATATATATATATATATCAAATATATTTTCAAACTCAATCGTTGGCAAAATACAAAAACAACTCAGCAATACTAACAAAAGAGGAGGGAAAGTTGGAACGCGATTAAAATAAAATAAATTTTAATTGTAAATAATTAATAAAATGATTAACAAGTTTCACAAGAGTATAAAATGGAAAAAAAAAATTGATCGAGTGACTGTGTCTTTCTTTTTTGCGCATTTCCTTTTTGTCTACAGAGGTTCGGATGGTAAAATTTTATATACATAGCCTCAAGGACTCGGAGGTGGTAACCCGAGTAAGCACTATTTAGAATAGAAAGCCATGTGTCTTTATATTCAGCCGCACAGTCAGGACTGTCCAGCAAATGCTGCCCAATCGACGAATCGAGGACTGCTTGAGTAGTTCTTGACACTTGGCTTCGACTACTTGAACGCAAATAGGCGGGAACATGTTGCGAAATGCGCGTTTCCAAGCTCAGATTGGTTCGTCCTATGTACGCAGCTTCACATCGCCTTTTGAATTTATATGCAACTAATTTTTTTTGAAAAAAAGGACAGACGATTAACTTTGAAAAATCGTTGGCCGAAAGTATCCTAAATATTAGAAATGACGTCAAATATTATATATATATATATATATATATATATATATATATATATATATATATATACAGTAGCGTCCAAAACTAAGGGACAAAATTTTAAAACCTAATATTTGTTAGAAATAACAACTGTGAAAAGCTGAAATTTTGACAACTGGTAGTCGTTATCACCCATAATAACATACTAAAATTTGAATCATTTGCAAAGGATAGAAAAAGAATTATAACAATTATTTATTTATTTTCAAATTTGGAACGTCCAAAAGTAAGGGACAAAATTGAGAAAAAACAATGTAAACAGCAAAAAAAAAAAAAAAAAAATACATGTACAATCAATATTTAGTAAATGAGCCCTTGCTCTTAATGACAGCTGCACATCTTCGACTACAAGAACGAATCAGTTCTTGACAATCCTCGATACTAATTTTAGACCATTCTTCTTTAAGCTTCACCCACAAATCCTCCGTGTTAGTGGGATTTCTTTCCATAACTTTCACTCCTAAGGTC
Source organism: Acanthosepion pharaonis (assembly GCA_903632075.3). Lineage (NCBI taxonomy): Eukaryota > Metazoa > Mollusca > Cephalopoda > Sepiida > Sepiidae > Acanthosepion > Acanthosepion pharaonis. The sequence continues at coordinate 179,210 of CAHIKZ030002713.1, read as the reverse complement.
TTCCAAAGATTTTCTATTGGATTTAAGTCAGGACTTTGCGGTGGCCAATCCATAACTTCCAAATCTTGCTCGCTAAGTTAACTCATTACCATCTTTGCCTTGTGACTTGGGGCATTATCTTGCATAAAGGTAGCACTATCGAAACCTGAATTATGTATGATTGGCACAACATGATCTTGAACAATGTTTTTATAGATCTGCGCGTTTACACGAGTTTGTAACCGGACAAGAGGCGTTGTACCTTGGCTAGAAAACATTCCAAATACCATGACGCTTCCGCCCCAAACTTGACAGTTTTCTTAGTACACTTTGCAATTAATCTTTCACCAATGATGTCTCTTTTACATTGTTTTTTCCATCATTTCCAAATAAATTAAACTTGCTTTCATCACTGAAAAATACTTTTGCCCAATTTTCATATGTCCAAATTACATACCTGTTTGCAAACTCTAATCTCTTCTTCTTATTCTTTCGAACTAACAAGTGGTTTCTTCCCTGGGGTTCGATTAAACAGCCCTATTTCTTGCAGTCGTCTACAAACAGTCTGTCTTGACACATTAACACATGAGGTACTATTCATAACCCTTTTTAATTTCTGTGCAAGACTTAAAACGGTCCTTTAATGACATACGCTGCATTATTCGATCTTCTCTTGCCGAAGTTTTGCGGGTCTGCCGGTTTTAAAAGCACTAACTATTTTGCCAGTATCATTGTAGGATTTAACAACCCTGCCTACAACACTCTTTTGAACGTTTCACTTTCTCTGAAATCTCTCTAATGGTGTGCTTTTCCTTGTGTAGCTTCGCAATAGCTTGTCTCACAGAGTAATCAAGTTTTTGGCGTTTCGCCATGGTGCCGGCTGATGCAACGTTTACAAATGACTAAGTAAAATTTATTCTTTAGAGGAAATCAAAAATTTGAATATAGCATACTGTTTACATTGTTTTTCTCAATTTTGTCCCTTACTTTTGGACGATCCTATTTTGAAAATAAATAAATAATTGTTATAATTCTTTTTTCTATCCTTTGCAAATGATTCAAATTTTAGTATGTTATTATGGATGATAACGACTACCAGTTGTCAAAATTTCAGCTTTTCACAGTTGTTATTTCTAACAAATATTAGGTTTTAAAATTTTGTCCCTTAGTTTTGGACGCTACTGTATATATATATATATATATATATATATATATATATATATATATATATATATATATACGATGGACGCATTCAGTTTTTATGCTTGTGTCATATGTGGCACTTCAGTCTCGCTAGTGACCTGCATAAACAAGTCTACATATTGGCAATAGCGATGATCACGGAACATCAAACAGGAATTATTGTCCTGACGCTTTTTACTGTTGTCTTTCCACTTTAGCCGCTCAATACGCCTGATTTCGAAATTTCTGATACAACTCTTCCTAAACAAATAAGTTATATATATATATATATATATATATATATATATATATATATATATATATATATATATATCAATCAAGTGTGCCGTCAGTAATTAATCAGGGTTTAAAGCTATGACCTTTATGTAGAAAATCTCAAAAAATATATTTTACATTTTATGCATAATAATCAGAGTATCTATCATAATTCTGTTTAAGTGTATATTTTGTTGATCTATTTTATTTCTTCTAATCACTTCCAATTGCCTACCTAGACAGTATTATATATATATATATATATATATATATATATATATATATATATATATATATATGTGTTTGTGTGTGTGTGTGTGTGTGTGTGTGTGTGTGTGTGTCTGCGTTATTGTTGTCCTTGTTAAAAGTATCAGATGTAGAGCCAGATTCCACCTAAAATCCCACCAATTGAATTTGTTAGGCGGTGTGTTAGAACGAAAATTGCACTTGATCACGTATTTACAATTGTACCTAGAGTAGTACACACACGTACATACACACACACACACGTACATGCACACACACTCGCACCCTTAAACCATTTTCCTCAGCAGGCGTAGTCACACATCCATGACATTGGTGCACTATAAGAAACGACTTTAACATTTGTTTACGTATTACATGCATCAGTGCCTATTAATTAAAATGAAGCCTGGACAGAAAAATTTTAATATTGGAACGCTAATGAAATGGGGGAAAATTCGTAAGGTGGGGAGGACCCATTGCGTGGACGTGTAATTTTCTGTTTTAGAAACTGTTCTTCACTAATTATTTTATGAGGAGATTTTTTGCCGACATCCACAAAAATCCTTTAACTACATATATATATATATATATTCGTGTGTGTGTGTGTGTGTGTGTGTGTGTGTGTGTGTTGTTAAATGAATGCATATAGACAAGGACATACATATATATGCACATGCATCAGTTTATTTTATACACATATATTATAAATACATCACTGTACAAACTAACGCACACACACATACAGATAGATTTCATCGTCTGTGTGAGTTTATATCTATTAAGCTAGCTATATCTATTCATATCTATCGATTTATGCTTATTCAGTTCACTTCGATATTTCCTTTAAAATTGGAATTTGATTTTCGAGATGTAAAGGGTAAGAAACTTAGATTAAAACAAATAGTTTCCTGATATTTTCAGAACACCTAATCAATCCCGAAATGGAATATCTACAAATTAGAAAAGTCAATTTCTTGCTTTAATTCAAATAAAAAAGCCGATTTAATTTCCTCGAAATCAGGAGACAGTACAATTCTTTTCCGTTTCTACACATGCTCTTGATCCTCTAATTAATTTGAAATGCTTCTTAAAAGTTGCAAGTAAACTATTTTGAAACATCTTTCGATAGGGTCCCTGATTTCCCAACTCATGGTTACAATTTAGAAACAAAGAAATACTTCAAAATAAAATAACCGTAAACAATAAAATGCTGTATTAGCTAAAGAAATGAATGGCAGGAGAATTAACCAGACGAAACGCTATATTTAGAAATTCTTGACATCTGCATTCTTATCGGTGTTGACTTGGCATCTCGGCTTCAGTCACTTTCCCGCCGTTGTAAAGTAGCTTCCCTCTATCTTTTCTATAAATATTTTCATGATAATCGTTCTGACGAGCTTTTCCCTTCGGTAGGTCGATTTAATTTATTTAAGCTCAGTACTGGGTTGGCAACTAGGTCTCATCATTTAAATGCGAGGGAAAATGTCAGATTAAAAATAAAACCATTAATTCTTTAGAAATTGCCTTGTTTACTCTTCGGATACGAAACTGACCAAATATGTGTTTTCGAGAAAAAATTGAATGAGCAGTTGTGCATTTCTTAAAAGGGTAAAACAGATAAGTTTGTTTAAACGCATTACGCCCTCTGGAGCCGAGCGTTTGTAAAGCACGCTGGATCAAGAGGTGGCTCCTGCCGATAGGCGTAGTATCCTCACATTTTCTGTTAAAAATAAAATAAAAAAAACTTGTTGTCTATTTCAAATACGAGTATTCATTAGGGTGAACTACTAAAAATATATTCATATATATATATATATATATATATATATATATATATATATATATATATATATATATAACAAATAAATTAATGCGACGGGTAAACTGTCGCCATTTCAATTTATATTATTAATTTCTCGCATGCGCATTGTTTATTTTTGTAGGGTCAGTTGTGAGAAAAAGCGCACATTGACAGAATTCACAATGCCAGAAATTTTTGGCATTCGGTGTACTGCTTGGCATTTTTACGCAGAAGCTCTAATTGTTTTTTTCAAAACAGTTTCGTGTTTGGGTGTCAATCCGAGGACAGTGTAGAGGATTCAGAAAATTTGGATGAGTTTACTGGTTTATTACAAAAATGTTTGGAAATATTTTTTTTAGAAATGGCGACGTTATGCTTCTATTCATCATCCTACAGGGCTTGAGATTCAACACGGAGGCCTACATTAAGTGCATTGAGGGGTTAGTTATGCCCTATTTCAAGTGGGTGGCTGCTAAAAAACAACCTATGTCTAGCAGCAGGACATTGCACCATGCCACACAAGCAGGAGAACACAATCATGACTGTCAGACAATTTCTGCAACCATATCACCCCTTACATCTTGCCACCGAAACTCTAAAGACTTTTTTTTTGATTATTATTTATATAATGTTTGAGCAAGAGACCAACAAAACTCCTTGTAACAATAAAGATGAGCTAAAGGCAAGGATTATGACAACATTCACCAGCTTAAACAAGGAGACCGCCCAAAAGTGTTGCAGGTGATTCCGAAGTCATCTGGGGAGGCCTTGGTTGAAGCCAATGGAGATTCTATTGAATAAGTTTACACTTTAGTATTTCAAGATATTTTGGTAAGTATATCTTTTGAAATGAGATGTCAGTATTTTCATTTTTGAGTAATTTAGACGATAATTTATCCATCAATTGGGATATATATATATATATATATATATATATATATATATATATATATTTTATATTTATATATATATATATATATATATATATATATAATGTCAATTGAAAAAACGTTCATGAATTTATAATGTTTCGAAAAAATATCCGATATAGCATTTCGCCCATATTGGTCGTCATCAGATCGAAGACAAAACAGTGTATGTAGCCTGTTTATGTATTTGTGTATTTATTTAAAATAATGAGATCATATCTTTGCTCATGACTAGAAAAGAAATAAAATGAGTCATTTATTTAAAAAGTCGTTTAGCATTTAATGTTCTTTATTTTAAGTGAAATCCATCAGAATGGGAATGAAAGAATTGTTTTTGATCCATGCGTTCTCCATATCGACAATATGTTAAGAATTTGGGTAAATGATCCCAACAGAATATACATTAAATGAAAATTGGAAAAAACTAACCCATAATGCATTTCGCCCATTTCGAGCTTCTTCAGAGCAAAGACGAAAAAGTGAATTCTTAACAGGATGAGCACAAATTTTTCTTTCCAATCCGGTATTTGAAAAATTCGCGCTCTTCCTTCCTAATAATACCGTTTAATATTATATATATATATATATATATATATATATATATATATATATATATATATATATATGTATATTACTAGCAGCATGGCCCGGCATTGCCCGTTCTTGATTCAAAAATCGTACGACTCATACAGCAATCGCTATCACTTGACTTAAAATACTTTTGCCCTTCCTTGCCTTTAAAGGAGTGCCCTTTGCCGTGCTGATGTTACTACATGCCTTACTTCTTGCCCATCTCACACTGCGAATTTTTTCTAAACTCTATACTTAATATTAAATCACTTACGAAAAAAGAACTAAACAAAATGAACACAAAACGATCAGCTTTAAAAAAAGGACTCGTAACTGGAAAAACCGAATGAAAAAAGAATGTTAACAACAAATACTTTTTCACGCCCAACCCAGTTCTGCGGAATCAGAATCAACGTTGAGTTTAAGCAAGCGAATGAGCCAATTGGAGTAAAGTGCCATGCAGATTTAAATTTTTCCCACTTGTGACGAATGTAGCTATCGATTTTTTTTTTTTCATGCTAATTAACATTTGTGTCAGTTAGCTGTTGGCTCTCACGCTGGCCAATAGAATCTTCCTGCCGATTCGTGGCAGCCCGCTATAGGCGCTCACTCTGGCCAGTAGAAAATGGCCACAAACTACATAAAAACTGCCGAGGAAGCATGAAAAAATCGATTATTTCCACTATCGATGGGAGTTGGGAAATGCAAAGTCGGTCTTGGCCTTCCCACTAACTTGGAGCATGTGCATGTAAATTTTGGTGCAAATCCGTCGAAAATTGCGGCCGTGCATTCGTTACACACACACACACACACACACACACACACACAGATAGAGACACACACACATGCATTTATATCGCCTTTATATATAGAGATAAAAAAAGAATATCATCCCAAAATATAATGTCTATCACTTTTTGATTTTTATTGTGTTTTAAACAACTTTCAAATAAGATGTTGTGAAAATATGAAACTTTTTCAAATTTTGATAAATATCCATTCATATTGTTATTGTTTAAAACCATGTTTTTTTTAAATTGATCCAGAAATATGAAGCACAATTTCAATGATTATTCAAAAATTTGTAAACTATTTAAGACCTTTTTTTAGTTTCTTCACATGTATATAAATTTATATATATAATGAGACCCTCATTTGTGAGGAATGAAATGAAATTTTCCGTTTTTTCATATAAATTATTTCGGGTACGTAATGATTGCACTCTATTGTATATACCTTTCAAACAAACCTTGATGGTTCGTTTTTAGAGCATCTAAGATTAATTCGTCTTCTTAATTCAAAATGTAAGATTTGAATTTGGAATGTTAACCTCCAAGATGGATGATTTAAGAAGAAGTCCTCGATCCATCACTGAAATGGCGAGTTTCTTTTGTAACTGATTCCATTAGAAGGAACATTTCTGAAGGCCAGTTCATATCAATCAAATTTTTGCGATATATATATATATATATATATATATATATATATATAATCAATATATCTATATATATATATATATATATATATATATATATATATATTGCCGTTATCAGAGGAGTTATAAATTCGAATAAATTCTTTAATCCACCTAACATTTTATATACAAAAAATTCTTTAGGGTCAAATTAAATCAAATATGGATCAGAATATGACAGAAGGATAAGATTTAGAATAATGTAAATTTTTAATTTCTGTCTTTCTGCATGTTTTTTCTGTTCACTATAATTCCAGTCCAGATGATTACAAAATACAAGAAGTGTCTGGGTTTTATTTTTTACCTAGAATTTTCCTTTTAGTGCTTCAGTCATCAATTAGATGACCCCTATGGCCGAAAAAAAAAAGGATATTGAAATTTTATTGACGAACGTGTTAACGAGCTACCGAGCGAACTACTTGTCCGATAGTGAGAATTTTTGGTCTTTTGTGTGTAAAAATTCAAAAAGTAGGTCTATTCTTTGACGTCTTTTTTAATGAGTCCTAATAGATTTAATTCCAATTGTTTTAATTATTTTTTGTTATTATTATATTTGACACTATAATTATTTTTTTTTTTATTTTTTTTTCTGGACTTGACATTGCTATAAATTTTATCACATGGAAACTAGAATCAGACATCCATTTCATATGCGAATCGTATGTTGTAATGTTTTATATATTATATATGAAAGGCATGAAACACACACATACACACAACTCTAGCATATATATATATATATATATATATATATTCTTTTCAAATCCATAGATATTAACAAACGCAGAGATATCTGCAAAAGTATTCCCGGACGTTGGATCACGTTTTTTTTAGAACCAATCTGTATACAGGTTTTATTCAAAAGGATTTAGGCGTAAAATAGTGAAAAGGAAGCCTAAAATAGAAAGAAGTTTGCAAATGTTACAAAAAGGTACGACTATTTAGAGAAACTCCACAAACGAAACAAGCCTAAGACTCAGATTCTGCTGGCCCTTTCATCTGTCGCGTGAGTATCAGATTTTCTCATTTTATCGAGTGGTTGAGGCTGGAAAATTTACATAAACCACAAATTAGTCTCGCAAAATATATATATATATATATTAGGGGTTTTTTCTGTAAAACTTGGGTTGTTATGTTTTCTTCAATATTTTCCTGTAGACACGCATTTCTGCGTTTTGTTCCAGGACATCTTTGAGCCACTGTTTCCATTCTACAAGAAAGAAAATGGGTCATGTCGTTACAAATGGACAGGGATCACTGAAGTATGAATAACATGTGTTCATAAAATGGCAATTCGCATTTGTTAAAAGGTCAACATTTTCCTTTATTCTCTATTTGTTGATAACTTTGCGATCAAGCTGTGTTCTAGCATCTTTTGTTACTAAAACATTTCCCAGATATCTACAAAGTTCCGTTAACAATTTCATTTTTAACTCCTTTGACTATTCTCTATTTATTTCTTTGCCTTTTGATAACAACGATGCATTCTTGGTTTCCCTAGCTTGTTGTTTAATCCCTTTGACAATGACTAGACCAACAGAAAAACCAGTTTTTTATAAAATTTATTTCTTTCTTCTATCGATCTTGTTCATCTGCATCTTTTAGTAAAAAAAATTGTCAAATATTCCTTTAAAAACGAATCCAGATAACAAAAAAGCCAATATTCCGTATAATCTTCATTTCTTGGTAGTCCTTGAATGGACAAACTATTTAAAAACATCTCAAAAAAAAGAGCCCAAACTTCCGTTATTAAATTAAAAAATTGTCAATGATTCTTGTAATGGAAGTTACCCATAATTGCTTTTTGTCCATAGTTTTTACATTTTGTGATAGTGGATTAAATCGTTGGTTCATGTAATTAACCCTAATAAATGTTCAATCCCTGAAATAGGTAACTATTTAAAATCGATTCAGTGGAACCAGGATGAGCAATTTTTTTTTTTCTAAATAATTAACGAGAAGAGATGTTTATGGACATTTACAAAACATAGCTGAAAAAAAAAATCTGCCTGTCCCCGTAGAGTGAATAAAGAGTTCAATTAGAAATATTTGAAACATTACACGGATTTAAATGTTTTATAAATTATTTAAAGCCAAAAAAAGAATTTAGATTTTTAGGATCTTTTAAAGAACCCATAATGGTTTAGTGATTTGTATTTACTAATTAACCTGTATTAATACGAGAAAAGAGGTGGCTTTATTTTTATAATTAATATTTGACACAATTTTTATTTTTAAACCCGACCGGAATTGAAACTCGGCTTTTTGATTTCAAATTTAATTTTTATCCATTACACCAATTAATATTTCCAAGCTTTTTATAATTAATAGTGGATTTTAATTTTATTTAGGTAATTAATAACGGGATTTTTTTTTTTTAACTTAGATGATCGGACGAGAACTTTTGTTTCAACAATAATATGGGACTTTTATTTTTCTTTTCATTTATTAATAGGTAATATGATTTCTTATGCCGGGTACTTTAAAGCCCCAAAATAATTAATATTTAATGAAGATATTAGTCCAAATGTAAATTTACGTTGTCAAAGAGGATTAATTTCGAAAAACCAACAACATTGAAACTTGAAAAAATTGAAACTTATTTTCCGAAAAATAATTCTTTTTCATTAAAAGATTTATTCTCAAATAGCCAGTACTTTATCTAACAAGGGGAAATTTCAAATTAGTATTGTCTGACTTTAATAATCTATAAGAATTGATTTGGATATGGAATCAAATGGAAGTTTTATGATCCATTAAAATAAAGATTTCTTTTGCATTTGATTGCAATTAAAAAGTAGTTTAGTTTTAGAAATTACCACTGTAAAATTGGGAGAAATCAACTACTAAATGGCAATTCAAAATTGGGATCGTAAGTTTAGTAATGTAACCTGAGACTCTGAGAACATCTAATCTAAATCAATCATTAAACAATTTGTCATATGTACTTAATCTTAATTCACTTTTTTTGAACAGCAACCTTTCTTTAACCTCCCGGAATTAGGTGCTTCGTGCTCTGATTATAATATATCTATAAGTGAACTACAGATAAATTTCTGTATAAAAATACATTGATTAAATCAAGTTAAACATTTTTTTGGTGTCCATAAACTGTTTTAAAATATTTATGAATGCGATACTTTTCTTTAATCCTAATACCGAAGAAATTCTTTAAAAGTTCTCTGAAATATCCTGCTTGCATTAAAAAAAAAAAATTCTTCATTCGTGATTAGGTTTTGATTTTTTACACAAACCCTGCAATATTCTGTTCTCCATTTGAGACGTACGAGGAGGAAATTTGTATCCAGGATCCAGAGGAGAAATGACCTACGCAATGTAAATTGTGTGATTCGGTGACAGATCGTGTAATGTAGGTTTCGAAAGCATAAAGTATTTTTCTTAAATAATGTTTATTAATAAAAACTATAGAGTTTTTTTTTTTACTATTTTTATTTACTTAGCATCATTTTTTTATGTGTTTTATAAAAATATCTTGTCTCTTAAAATGTAGAATAAAAATAAAAAATTATGACTACGAAGAACATACTTAAAAATAACTTAAAAAATTTGAGATTTTAAACAAATTCCACTAAAAATTTAATAAATCATTGTAAATTATAAATATAATTTCTAAATCTCATGTCTCAGCAGATCTTTGATTGGTCAAAAATAGATATTTAGAATTCCTTCTGGACCCTAACCAGAGACCTAAAGTCAGAAATGGCTTCATGACATTTTGCATTGTTCATAAAAAAAAACAAAAAAAAACGAAGATTACAAAGATTTTACATATATGTTTTCATCATGTTTAATAATTTATATTACCATTTTGTGTATTTCTTTGATTGTTCATATGCTATTAGGGATCCCATAGAATTGTTTCATGAAAACCTTTCCGTTAATCAGGTCTGGGTGGTGTTCAATTGGAATTATTGATGTCTTCATGTGCCACATTTTTGAGATTTCCGCTTCAAGTTCTTGTATTCTGATAGTTTTATTATTATTATTATTATTATTATTATTTCTGCTATGGACACACTACCTACCAAGTCTGCGGAAAGACCTAAGGCAGGTCGTGGTGTGTTGTTATGGCCACATTTCATGTTAATTTTTTTTTTTTTTTTTTTTTTTTTTATCTCCGATGAAGTTGCTAGCGTTACATAGACAAAGTTCTCCTTAGTGTGTGTGCTGTACTTAATAAGACAATTTTCTGTATGTCTCTTAAGCTGGGGTTTCCAGGGATTCTTTCAATGTGTTGTTTTGTTCCATTTTTTATAATTCCAAGTGCACCTATTACCACTGGTATTATTCTTGTTTTCAATTTCCACATTTTTTCTATTTCAATTTCCAGGTCTTTGTATTTTGATAGTTTTTCAAATTCCTTGGTTGCTATGTTACAATCCGCTGGACAAGCCATATCAATTAGTAGGTAAGGCAAGTTTTCTTTCTGGTTTTTGACAATAATGTCCGGCCTATTTGCTTCAATTTTTCTGTCTGTGTGGATGGTATAATCCCATAGAATGGTGACATCTTCTATTTCTGTAACCGGCGCTGGCCGATGTTCATACCAGTGTTTGCTTACACATTTTCCAAAGTGTTTGCACATTGTCCAGTGTAAGTATTGCCCCACTCTATCGTGACGATTTTTATATTCATTTGGGGCAAGTATAGAACATCCTGAGATTAGATGGTCTATTGTTTCTTGGTATTTGTCACAGAACCTGCATTTTGGATCCACATTATTATGTATGATATTTGCCTGAAAATTCCTAGTGAAAAGACTCTGGTCTTGCGCTGCAAGAATAAAGCCTTCAGTTTCAGACTTTAATCCAGATGCTCGTAACCATCGATGAGTATTAACTTTATCAACATTGGGTTTATTTGCACGTTCTGGATATTGGCCATGCAGAGGTTTGTCTTGCCAGCGTTGTTTCATCTGTTCAAGGGCTTTATCCTTGGCTTTCTTTTTCATATCTTTTGCTGCAATAGTTGGTTCTTGGCTTCTGTTTTGATTTACTACAGAATCTACTAAATGTAAATGTTGTTTGTATTTACTGCCTTCTTTTTATTATTGAATATTTTTTTTTCTTTCTGTTTTCATGTTGTTTCACTAATTTTATCATCCAGTCATTTGTTGTTTCCATGTAAGTTAGTAAGCCAATAGTTGTTGTCTTGTATGACAATTCTAGCTGAATAAGACCTCTTCCACCTTCTTTACGGGGTATGTATAGACGGTCTACATCAGCCTTTGGATGATGCATCTTATACTTAGAAAGAAGCTTTCTTGTTTTAGAATCCATTTGTCTGATGTCATTTAGAGTCCAGTTCAAGATGTTGAAACTATATTGGACCACTGGGATGGCAAGGTTATTAATGGCCATAATTCTGTTCTGAGAATTCAATTCAGTTTTTAATACCAGTCGTACCCTTCTATAGTACTCTACGCACTATTTCTTTCATTTTCTTATGGTGAATTCCTTCACTCTCTTTTACACCTAGGTACTTATAAGCTTCTCCTTGTTCTAAATCTTTTATTGTTACAGCAGGGTCTAAACTAATAGAGGAAGTTTGTTGTAGCGATCCTCGTAAAACTGTAGCTTTAGCACATTTATCCAAATTGAATTTCATTCAATGTCTTCACTGAAGCATTTTACAGTTTGCAGAAGACCTTCCAGCTCATTGTCATTCCTAGCATACAATTTTAAGTCATCCATGTAAAATAGATGGTTTATTTTCTTTTGAGCTATTTTGTAACCGCATTCTGTCTTGTTAAGTTGGCTGGTTAATGCTATAAGTGATATGCAAAATAATAAAGGAGACAAAGAGTCACCTTGAAATATTCCTCTATTGATGTTTATTTCGCCAGACTTATAGGTTCCATTTTTATGATTGAGGTAAAGTGTAGTTTTCCATATCGACATACATTGTTTGATGAAATTGACCTTATTCTTATTATTATTATTATTATTATTATTATTATTATTATTATTATTATTATTGTGTCATTTGCTGTTAAACGTATTTCATGAAGTTGATTTTGATTGAATCTATTGCAAATAAACTGAAACCCATATAAAAAATGCGGAACCAGAGCCTCTCTGTGATATATATATATATATATATATATATATATATATATATATATATATATATGAGGAATAAATACAAATTACAGCCTTACTGTGATATATATATATATATATATATATATTGCAAGGAATAAATACAAATTATTTCCTAAAGGCATTATGAAAAATAAACAATAAGAGATGATAACAATTCTGTTTTTTTTCAGACCAATTCGGTTTCTTTCCAAAGCTCATCAGGGTCGACTGGGAACAATTGAACAATTATGGCAATATATATTGACTCACACAAACACCCTACATACAATTAAAACATTAAAAAATGAAATGAATCGACCTTGATGAGCTTGGGAACGAAACCGGTTGGTCTGTTCTGTAAGTGTTATTATCTCTTATTGTTTATTTTTCATAATGCCTTTAGGATATAATTTGTATCTATTCCTTGCAATATTAATTTCTGTACCTCCAATATATATATATATATATATATATATATATATATATATATATACAGAGAGAGAGAGAGAGAGAGAGAGAGAGAGAGAGGCACATGTTATCTATGAAATTTCTAAGCCGGTAAATGTTGTTAATACTGTTTATTATAAACAGAGTATTGACTTGTAAATCTGGAAATATAATCCCAGAATGAGCATCGAACGTGCGAAGCATAGGATGAGCCCAATTCTATGGAATCAAATAATCGTTCTGCTTCTATTCTTGCAGTTTTAACAAATGCGAATGATACTTGAGGAAGGACTTAGAATTCAGCGGACAAAATGTTAAGATAAAAACAACAAAAACGACGCAGAGAGTCGAATGAATTACGATATTATAATTAAAATCTGCTTAGGTTGAATCAAACACAATTTCTGCTTTTGCTTATCAACTTTATTCCCCAAGAAGTAAAATACAATTATATTTTATTCAATTATATGGGAAAACAATATATAATTTTTTTATATACCAAGAACAATTTTAGAGGAAAAAAGGTTTTAATGTGACGCGTCCTTTACTTCATTCATCATTTTTTGTTATTTTGGTTTTTTTTCCTACTTTACACTCACTCCTTAGTTTTTTCGTTTTTTCCTCTATTCTTTCAATTGTAGACATTTATATTCAGTTTATTCTCTAAATATGTTATTGTCTTTAATTTTTGAGCCTTCTAGACTCTTCTTTGGGATAGGAAAGTTGTATTTTAGTTCATATATATATATATATATATATATATATATTCATTGAGTCTAGAAGAATCCTTAACAGATTAATCCAGAAAGCACTGGACGGCCGTTGCGACCTATTTTTGTGACTCATCAGCAGTGCGTACCCGCTACCGATAATCGAACACGGACCGTTACGTTATGATGCAAGCGTCATAACCACTAGACCAACGGTGATGAAAACCTAACAAACCAGACTCGATATAGCGCCTGCACTTCACAAATTCCGTTTTCTGACTCATCCAAGTCTACTTATACCAACGGACTGAGTCCCCATGAGTCACATCTTCTCTCCCCAAGCCGCTCCATCCAGAGCATTAGAAGCCGGTTAAAGCAAGGATATATAGAGAGAGCTCTGTTGAGGATTGAGGATTCTTCATTACAGGAATTATGATTATGATTATTATGATTATTTATATCCCCTAATATATATATATATATATATATATATATATATATATATATATATATCCTTTCTTGAACCGCCTTCTAATGATCTGGATGGAGCGGCTAGTGACACATGGGGGCTAAGTCCGTTGATATAAGCAGACTTAGATGTCACACAACGAAATTTGTGAAGTGCGGGCGCAATATCGAGTCTGCTTTGTTACCTCTTCGTCAGAGTTGTTCTAGTGGGTATGACGCTTACGTCATATCGTAACGGTCCGGGTTCGACTCTCGGTAGTGGATGCACACTGATGATCAGTCCTATATAGGACTTTCTGCGTTCTGTTGGGGATTCTTCTAGACTCGATGATTTACTTAATTATTATTATTCAAATCCCCCTAATTATATATATCCATATGTCTGGCCACATTGGTATTCGGATTACAATATATATATATATAATATGATATTATTATATTAATACTTAAATGATAAGAGAGAAAGGAGTTACCAACCAAAATAAATACGTTTTAACAACTAATAAAAATACATGAATATGCGCAATATTTATCGCAAAACAATGTGTGTGTGTATACCTGTTGCAAATCGATTTTTATATACATACATATTTACATGCATACCAAAGTGTGTGTGTGTGTGTGTGTGTGTGTGTGTGTGTGTGTGTGTGTGTGTGTGTGTGTGTGAAACATGTTTAAAATCGGAATTTGCGGAAAAAAGCCTGTCAACGAAAAACTAACTGAAGTTGAACTTTTTAATAAAGGATAGTTTAAAAGAAAAAGAAAGATTATATTGCACATGTATTGGTCTGTTATAAACCTTGTAAAAGTTATTGGGGAAGCCTGGAAGGTGACCTATGGCTTCAGGCTCTCCACAATTTCCTGTCTTTTCTAGCTTTTAATAAATTTTGTCATTTTCTTATCTCTCCAAAACCTTCTTCTGCCATTCATTTACTCCAACTCGCTAAGTAGGTTATGCATTGTTTCCGTCTGTCCATCTTCCCTTCAATTTTTCCTGTGGGTATCAGATTTTCAAAGCCCTCTTTCCTCATTATGAACCCTAGAAATTCCAACTGTCCCTTCCTAATGTCAAGTATAAGTTTGTTTTGTTTTTTGTTTTTAGCTTCTCTAAAACTTTGTTGATGCTCACATATTCGGTCCATAGTATTCACAGCACATTTGTCTTGCTTCAAGTCTCTTCTTTATCTGTGCAGAGATTGCCCAGCATTCACACCTATATAGGAGGACTGATTAGTTTAGTTTAGTACACTTTTCTTTGTTTCTAACGAAATTTTCCTGTTTCTTAATACTTTGCTTAGCTTTTGCAAGGGATATTTCGCTATCCCAGTTCGCCTTTGGATATTAGTATTGCATTTTCTGTCCTGTCAAAACACTTCGCAGATATTGAAATTGTTGTACTTGTTTAATTTTGGTATCTCCGATTTGTAAATTTCATGTTACTTAAAAGATACACTATTGCTGCATGTTGTTGGTGTCGAATATAATGACAGCAAAAGGAATAAGTGAAGGTACAGGTTATAAAACATTAAGTTAATATAGGGTGAGTGTTTTTGTTGAAATTATATTCACTAAATTTCTAGATTTCGAATTTCATAGGCTGAAAAGTTCATAGGCTAAATAAAAAAGAATGATCCTGGAGCTGTGAAATTTTGCTTACATTAATTTGAACTTTCTTATTAATAACCACATTGTTTCTTTCCAGATAAAAAATATATCTGTTCAAAAAAGACTTCAAATATTTGTGTGCATGTATATGTCCAGTTACTTTAAGTGTGCTACTGGTAGTAGGTAACACAGTACTTACTACGACATAGCTTATCAGCCACTAAACTAAACTCCCTGCCAACCTTCTTTGTCTTCTTCAGGCAGCCAGTAGAATTTAAAATAAGACATGTTAAAAGGTAGATTAATCATTACAGGGATCAATTGTCATTTAGCACAGGCTCGAAGCTATAAAAATAACTGTGTTGTTGTACAGGCACGCGGTAAGACCACTAGGAATGTTGGATCCCTTTCGGTTTCATTAAGGTATCCAACTAGGAAAAGGAAAACTCTGTAAAGAAAAATGTAAAGGAAGTAACTTTTGATTAATAACGGGTTTATTGATAGAATCACTTGCATATATATATATATATATATATATATATATATATATATATATATATATATGAAAACCCAATGAGTAAATATAGGTAGGTATACGAGCGAGCAATTTATACAAATACATACAAATACTCTATAGTGTAAGAAAAACAGTGCTCAATGTTAAGCAACAGAGCTATATATAATATATATATATATATATATATATATATATATATATATATATTAAGAAATATACAAAATAAATATATAATTTCAGCACTTGAGAATTGCTTCAGCATGAAACTCGGAGTTGTGAAATTAATGTAAGATATTATGTATATGTCTTTATATATATATATATATATATATATATGTGTGTGTGTGTGTGTGTGTGTGTGATAGTAATCGAAACAAAAGGGAAGACAAAATGGAAACGAGAGGTCCCGCCGTCGATATTTGTTGGTCTCAGCTTCTTCAGGTCGGAATGAAAGACAAAACTCTATATAAGGAAAGCTGTATTTAAGCAGCAAGAAAATACCCAGAATATATCGTTATTAAATTTCACCGACAAGATCTATTCATATATTAATTATATATTTGTAATTTTCGAATGTTGTACATCGTGATTCATGTTATGAATAAATTGTGCGAATTTCATATCTTTTTCTTGTTATATTTATATTAAAGTATTGTCAAGAACGGGTGTTATCAGCTTAACAAGCAAGATTTATTTGGCTTAATTGTGGCGTTTTTAGATTGCTGATATTATATGTGTGTGTTTGTGTGTGCGCGAGCGCGCGTGTGTGTGTGTGAAAGTAAGTATAGTTCCAAAAGTATTGAGATAGGTCTTGACAGACTGAAATAGATTGATAGCTTTCGCGTGCATCGATGTCGCAAAAGTTGGAGTCAGCTGAAACAAAGGAAAATCTAGTGAATGTAGACAAAACAAAAGTTGATAAAGTCAATACGAGCCGGCGGCCATTTTGTCTTTCAATGCGCTTCATCAAACCTGTGAAATTCTTCGGATAAGCAAGCATACACCATAACTGCTCTGAAAACAATATCAATCACTAATATATCAATACAAACATTACATGGGATAGGACTATGATTTAGCCTTACTTACACATACACACACACGCACACACACACACACACATATATATATCATTGTAAAATATACATGTTGTTATATGATACATTATTTATATTAGTTGAAGAATTATTTATGTGTTTTGTGTGTGTAAATGTGTGCGCGCGTATTATGTGGCGTGTTGTTTTGGGGTGTAGCAAACTATGGCTCTCCACAACGTCATATCCTTTCTTAGCAATCTTTCTTTTTTATTATCCTTCTTACACATTGATGGTGCCTTCCATTTTCACAAGCTTATTAGCGAAGTTACTTGCTGTTTCCCTTCTTGCTGTCAATATCTCCTGTGGGTGTCTAATTCTCCAAGCCCCCTTTCCTTATTATGTATCCTATCTATTTCAACTGTTTCTTTTTTTTATTCTAAGTATAATTTTCTTTTTATATCCATTTTCCTTAAAATTTCTTCGTTGCTTATATCTTCCATCTCTGGTAATGCCTTCCATAGAACCACATGTCTGTCGTCTCTAGTCTCCTCTTCATCAGTGAAGAAATTTGTTTGGTTTTGGAAGTCATCTTTCGCTATTTCCATGCATTTTTGCATTTCTGTGCCACATTTTCCATCATCTGTTAAAACACTTCCCAGAGACATGATTTTGATTTAATCCAATCATTCCAGTCAAACCGTAGAATGTGAAGGTCCTCCTAAACGGTTTCCCCTCCAGTTCCTTTCATACAAACACTGGTATACGCAGACGATACTAACATTTACTCTCGTCTCAATAGTAAATCCGACATTGCTGACAAAGTTAACCTGGTCGTTGGTCTTGAATGTACTTCTATTCCATGAGTGACTGGGACAGGAAATGGCTTGTTAATTTTAATGCCTCCAAAATAAAACTGCTCTCATTTACCCAAAATAGAGAAGACGCCCTGCCTCCTATCGGGGCATGGCTGATGCTCGACTTCATATCAGCATCTCTCTATGCCTTCTTGGTCTCACATTTTTTCACTGACCTGAGGGGGGGGGGAACAATTACATTGAATCAATCGCTTCATCTACCGCAAATTGCTTCTCTGTGTCGCACCAGAATGTTTTTCTCGTCTGAATTCATGCTTCAAATCTAAACATCTAGCATTCGTCTACGTATTGAATACTGTTGGCATATATGGTCTGGTGCCCCCTCTGTTCATCTCGAGATGGATATGCAATGTGATAGATCCTGATCTGGCATCTTATCTACAGTCACTTTCTCACAGACGTGATGTGGCTTCCCTCTGTTCTACAAATATTTTCATGGCAACTGCTCTGAAGAGCTATTTTCACTGGTGCCTCAACTGCATGAATTTAAGCGTGCTACTAGTTTGGCATCTCTGTTCCACCATTTCACTGTCGAAACAGTTTAAATGTAATGTCAATCTTCTGATGCCTTGATCTTGAACTCGTCTTTCTCTTTATTATTTAAATGTCTTCGTTTTCACATCTCCAAATCCGTAGCTCGTATTGATGGGCTTTTTCTCTAAATCCGCTGAAAGATCCAATCATGGTCTCTCCATTTTTTTTTTTTTTTTTGTATTTGCTTAATCTACTTTTTCTCTTTTTATCCGTATAATGTGGTAATGCTCCCTGTACATATTCTGGATTATTCTAATGTCTTTTGCAGTTTATAAACTGTTCTGACAGATCTTTGTGCCGTAATTTATTAAATGATTTTACGTAGTTTATTAAAATATATTTTTATCTTTCTCTTTTCTCTCTCTCTCTATCTCTCTATATATATATATATATATATATATATATATATATATATATATATATATATATAACTCCTGACTATCCGGTGAGAGCAGTACAAGAGTACGCACAACGTAATCCATGGCCACACTTTAGGCCCATCGTTATTATGTTATATGTGAAATATTGTCTTCTTCTCTGGCCTGATTCTGATACCACTGGCGGACAGCTAGAGGACCGGTGGCGTTGCCATTAGCGGCTTGCATGTAGGGATCTTTTTTAGGGTTCTAGGTGTTTCAACACTGTACATTGATGGGCATTTTGAGCGGTTTATTTAGTATATTATTGTCTGTTCTATTGTTGTAGCTGCCTCGTTTGATGCTAACTATATCTCTTATTGTTTTAGAGGTGGTGGTGGTGGTGGTGGTGGTGGTGGTGGTGGTGGTGGATTTTATGTCAAGTTTGAACAAGTATGTTTTTATGGTGGCTGTTAGGTAGTTGGTAGGTAGGATTACTTGTTTAATTTTATTATTGTTGTCGGGATTGTAGTTATTTGTGGATTTCTGTATTTTCTTCTGTTTCTTAAGATAGATAGATAGATAGAGAGAGAGAGATAGATAGATAGATAGATAGATAGATAGATAGAGAGAGAGATAGATAGAGAGATAGATAGATAGATAGATAGATAACTTTAAAGAGAATAACGCAGGAAAGAATAAGTTCTTTAAAACAAAGCAAATAAAAACAGATTACTTTCTTATTTACACATAAAACGTTGCTGTAAATGAAGATATTTTGGTGTTTAAACAATAAAGGATGTAGTCCTTTACAAGGTTCCTCCTGTTAGATGCCAGTATGAATAGTTTGTTCGGAGATGCAAACTTGAATTCAAAGGGCAAATCTATTGGAATTAAAACAACCTCCGTTTTGACAACCTTATGTGGAATAATTGCTCCAATGAAATAAGAGAAAGGCTCGTGGTCTATTCCACAACTTTTGAGTGTCAACATTTAGTCGAAATCTATGATAACTGAATAGATTAAAGAAATCAATTTGGTTCTGAAGTACACCGAATTGTTTGGAATTCTGCTGAGTTGTACAGTTGGATCCCCCGGGAATAGTAGCTTTTTATTTATTTATTTTCTTTTTGGTCATTTCTTTTACGCAATAAACAGTTGAAAATTTTAATCTTGAAAACTTTTGAAAATTTTGTTCGAGTAGATTTTTCATTCTATAAGCAAAACAAAATATCCATCTTTCGTTTGGCCGAAAAGATGCTGTTTTAATAAATAAAAAAAAAACAATTGACCTCCGTTGACCTCAAAGTTCAACGTTCATCTCTCATCTATTCCTGCTCAATTTACCCGCACTTAGCAATTTAACCTCGCGAATGTAGCTGTTTGGCTACAAATACAGATCATAAAGAACCCCAACTCATTTTCTTGCCAACCACCTCGATTGACCACAGTGGACAAAATTGACATTACGCGTTATACCAATCGTGGAGTTACAAAAAAAGCCCATCTGCAACGAAATTGCTTCATTTGGCGAGAAATAACATGATGAGTTCTTTAATAAAACCTGGTCACCTTGTAGGGCATCCGAGAACAAATTAAAAAAATGATGTACACTTGACTGTGATTTGCAAACATACCATTTTGCATATAATACAGCTATATACACACATAGAACACAGAGACACACACACGCGTATATATATACACACACACACACACACACACATATATATATATATATATATATATATATATATGAATGACACATGTTGTATATTCATATAGGTATCTCTCTCTTTTATACACACACACACACACACACACACACACACACATATATATATATATATATATATATATATATATATATATATACAACACAAAATGTATATTCATTTAATCTCTTTCTCTCTCTCTCTCTTAATCTCTATATATATATATATATATATATATATAAAAAATGTTTTAATAAAAATAAATTATTTTATCCATTTTAATGGGTGAAAAAATTATTCGTACAATGCAAATTTCAGATTTTAAAACATTTAAATTACTTTAATACCCTAAACTATTCAAGTGGAATATTCTACAATGTTCCAATCATGTTATAAGTAGTTCATTTTAGCCTAAAAATGCAAACAGAACATTCTGAAATTGATATTCGTGCGAGAGGGTTATTATTATTATTATTATTATTATTATTATTATTATTATCATGGCAAGAGGTAAAGAATTGACAAATTCGCAAAAAGAATTGACTGTTAAGCTCCAGAAAGATGGTAAAAGTTACAGTAAAATGAGTTCATTCATTGCAAGGTGTAAAAACTCAAAAACGTTGAAAACCAATGAAGAACAAGTGCTCCACAGAAGAATTCTTCAAGATCTTCGAGGAAATTAATTCGTCAAATTAAACAAAATCTAATGGTTATTCGTCAAGTGTTGCAGGATGATTTGCTTTCATCAGGAATCTGCGTCAATAAACGGACAATAAACAATGAAATTCATAGGAACAATCTAAAACCACGCTTCCATCGGAAAAACTCCACTGCTATTGAAAAGACAGAGATGTCAGATTGAAATTCGTTCATGTACATAAGGATATGGAAAAATCGTATTGGGAAAGAGTGTTATTTTTTTTACAAATCCAAAAATTAGTTGTTTAGAAGTAATTCTAGAAATCATGTATGGAGGAAAGATGACGACACCTTCAAACAAAAAAGTTTTTTTTTCGTACTTGTATATAGGGGTGTTTGGGTTAAAATACATTTTATTTAAATACAATTTTAAAATATTTTTATTCTTAATTACTAATAGACTATATTTCTTTTTAAAACAAGTAAATGTAATAGAATTACTTAAATTATTTAAAATTATTTTTCATATCAAATATAAGTATGTATATTACCAGCTTCCATTTTTTATTTTATCTTTAAATATTATTTAAGGAAAATTTTTGACAATGACGGCAAAGAATAGCTATTTCATTTCTCTGATTCAGTAAATTTTTATTTTTTATAAACTTAGTAATATATAGTTTCTCATGTATGCACAAAGGACATGGGTCATTTAATGACCTACATATTCTAGCTTTTCTTATTAATTTCCATTTTACTGTAGGTGTTTTATTGGGTACTTTTAAGTACCAGAAATATTTTGAAAGGGATGTCTGATTTCTGTATTTATTTATCCTAAATGAAGTTTGATGTTGATTGAAACTTTTTTTTGAACTCATGGCTTGTGCAACCTATATAGATTTTTATGTTTTCAGGATTCTCAATAGATGAGATATTGCATTGGTATACTAATGATTCCGTGCGACATTTATTTTTGTAGAGGACAGTTATGAGGATTTCTACAGTTACATAATTTTTGTTTATTTCATCTCTTTTTTTTTTTTTTTTTTATATTGTCTAAATTTTTTTGGTTTTTGGTCTAAGTGTTTATTTAAGATATTAGCATTATGTTTCTTAATAATTTTTTTCTAAGTTTTCAGTACAGCTGTAACTTAATTTTAGTGTATTTTTTATTGAAAATAGTACTTTCTTTACTTTCTACTAGGAAAATGTTTAACTATTAATGCAAGGAAATTTTGTCCTAATTTGTTCTTTTACATTTGGTTGTATGGGGGGTGTATACCAAATTATTTTTCTACTTCTGTTTTTTATGTTTTCCATTTTCCTTTTTTATATAAGTTAGTTTTGGGTTTTTGTAACCACTATCTTGTAGAGCTTTATTATAGAAATTAATATGTTCATAGAAAATCTTCTCATTTGCTGAATTTGTACTTATTCTTTTTTCGATAGATAATGATATATGTTTAATTATAGATGGAGGATGATTTGATTTAGGGTGTATATATAAAGGATTGGTATTGGGTTTTTTATAAGATATGTATACATTTTTCATTAAATCTAATGTCATATCAAGGAAGTTAACTTTTTTTTAATTTAGTGCTTACCGTAATTTTTAAGTTCAGGCTTTTAAATTCTTTATATAATATCTGTTGAGGGGTCCACACCTTTTTATATAAATGGACTCACCCAGTGTTTACTTATACTACTGCCAGTGAAGACCCTAGAGAGCAAGACTGAAGAGTCGAGTCGAGCCGAGTCCAGAGTGACAGAGTTAATGGTTGTAGGTAAATCGGAAGAGTCTAGTGAGGTAACAGCGTTGTAAATTGGTCACAGTGAGCGAGCATGTAGACTCAGTAAGAAATCATACAGCGATACTTCAACAATATATATATATATATATATATATATATATATATATATATATATATATATATATATATATATATATTTTTTTTACTCACCCGTATTCCTGAACTACTAAATGCTTTTAGCAGTTTGTATTATTACTTTAATACATTATTTTCCTATATTCATTCCTGGCGTTTGTTATTTATTGATTTCAACTCGGAATCCACAACAATATCTTTCTAATTTTATTGATTTTAAAGTTCGTAGAGTTCTTTATAAACATAAGTACATCGTCTCTGTATAAACCAATGTCAGTTATATTAATTTCACGGTACGCTGTGAGATTGTATAATATAAAAAGACCTCTAAGATCAGAAGACTCAGCTTAGTCTCGTGATCCCATTGTGATGCCATGTGACCATACAACGGCAAGTGGTCATATGAATTTTTCATCCATTGCTCATCTTTATGTATCAGTGCCGATTTTTTCGCATTTACAATAATGCTCTTCTCTTCTTCAGTAATATCCGGTTATTAGTGTGTAACGAAAAAACCATATTTTAAATCAGTTAATTTATAATATTTATGCTCTGTAAATTTACATTAAGCACTGTTTTATAAAAAAATAAAAAATATCAATAAGAACACCGGATCATATATCTTACTGTTCTTTAATTATATATATATATATATATATATATATTGTCCAATCATATTTAAATTCGTTCTGTTTTTATATTGAAGAAAAAATTATAAATATACCATACCTTAAAACTATATTTTCTAATATATATATATATATATATATATATATATATATATTTATATATATTATGAAATACATTAAGTCCTTCAATTATTTTAATATATTTTCTCTTTATATGTTATTTTTATAGATACAATTTATTTACGTAAATGCTCTGTTCTTTACTTAAACCGTATGAATTACATTTACCGGCTTGAATGTTCGAGAAATTTCATTTAAATATTTCGAGCTTCCTTCTCCGACAGGATTCAAATTTGTATTTCTATAAATTTAAATCATTATTTAAACTGACGTGCTGTACTATTCAGCTACGGAGAAGCGTCTGTTTGGTCCGAATTACTGTTTATAAACACAAAATCTTCGACGATTTTTCTCGAGCAATCATTTCTGTTTACGAAACGTATCTTAACGTAAACAATGTGTGTGTGTGTGTGTGTGTGTGTGTGTGTGTGTGTGTGTGTGTGTGTGTGTGTGTGTGTGTGTAGGATGTATAGTATAATAGTATCCGAAACAAAAGTGGAAGTGGGGCGATGAAGTTGGTATTTTTTAGAAATTTAAACGGCAATAAATGAAATTAACTTATCTGGTCCGACGACGAAACACCAAAAAGTGTTTTTTTACACCCACACACTCTCATAGACAAACACAAACACACACAAACGCACAAATTTTTAGAGTCGGGATCCCATACGTCGTGAAGAAAGACGGCACACATATATGAAGAAGAAGATGTCTAGAAAATAAATTATTTGTACGAATATAAAAAAATTGAATAAAAAGCTTAATCGCAGTGGCTTGTCAGTCGTCTTCAATGAAACTTGTATAAAGGAAAGACTGCTACTGAATTAAGCAATATATATATATATATATATATATATATATACAGCAAAAAAAAAATTACCTCAACATAGATAATAGGAATAGACTGAGAGAGATAGATAGGTAGAGAGATAGATATAAACAAACTAGTAAATTCAAGCAGTTCTTATCAGCCTCCAAGTGTATGTCTCGGAGCATTGTTTTAAATTTATTTTCAATGTCAGTCCTCATCTAGTAGACGCCTTGAGAGTGGGTTTGTGTATCTTATCCGGGGGAAGCGGTCTGGGGCTGGAGTTTATTTATGGCCAGAACCTTTGTTGTTTGTGGTTTAATATCAGTTCCTACTATGTGGTATTTCTTATAAAAAGCTCCGGAGTGTCTTTTTCTGGGATTCACAATAAATAGTTTTTGTACTACCTATGTCCAATATTATTAACAAGCAATGGAGGATTTATACTTAAGCCCGTTAACGTTAATGTAAATTAGTTGAGTTATAGATTTACAGATTGTGGGTAATACCCGAGCACACAATGGAATAAATCATGCTGTCCAACACACTTATATGCGTACGTATCTTCATACGTACATATATGTACATTTACATGTCCATACATATATGTCACTATATGTACACATACATCCACACATATATGCACATTGCGTGCTTCTGTAATTTGAAATTTATTTCTATGTCTTCATTTCGTGATTACTTCTCTCCGTTGATTTAAAAGTTTGCATTGATCGTTATATTTTAATATTCTGATTTTTTTCTTCTAAACATAGCTTGCACCTATCCCTAAAACTATTGGGCAAGACCTAAAATTTTCCAATTTATTTGAGGATTCAGATCCTTTTCCTTCAATTCCCAAATTGTTTTCGAAATGGCTGTTTGGTGTTTTAACTTTGGATTGGTGAATGAATGTCTAGGTGTGTTGGATCTCTTTTTACATTCTCCTCCAGAAATGCTTCTTATGTAAATATTATGTTTTGTCGTATTTACTTTTTGGGGTAAAAGTTGCATCTTTGCTCCCTTAGTGGATCTGCAATTTTTTACTACTGGGAAGTTTTCCTTAATTCTCCAATTACAGGTGGTTTCCATGTTAGATTTATTTTTGTTTTTTTTCTCATTTGGAACTTAAATTTTAATTATTAAGAATTAATAATTTGGTAAATATTATCACTGCAGAAGTAGCTAATTTTGACAGTTTGCAGAAGGAGGTGGTGAACCAAGTGATTTTTCTTTTCCTATTTTTACACCTACATTCCCAAGATTTCGGGTATCGATATTACTAATGGTGGTTGAAGCCAAAAAATTTATTCCAAAAATTTTCGTATAGTTCTTTATTCTTATTAAAGATTTTTTTTTTTCATTGGACGATAGTTTACTAATCCTGGTGCAAACGGTAGTGGGTATTTGTCTTATGGGAAACCGTTGGTATAAACCAATGGCTTCTGTTATCAATTATAGACATTTAAGAATATTTCTGAAGATTTCATAGTTTATTTTGTTCAGGTTAAGTTTCAACTGTTTTATGTATATAGCTTCAAGAATTTTTAGTTTATACCAACGGCTTCCCATAATTAATACTCTTCGTTTTCACTCTGGCGTGGTTTTGTGTGACATTACCAGCTGTGGTGCGATTTTCGCTTCCGCGTCTCGTATACATGAGTTTGTCGTTACTTTGAAATTTTTCATGCAACAAAAACAGACTATCATTATTGTTTTGTCCGTGTATTGTTTGATATATTGAAATGCAATTGTCATATTTGATAATGGTTTATGTGAGTCGAAAGCTTAGATAGGATTAAAACATATCAATATGGTGATTTCCTTTCGTCTTTCAATGATAATGTTATTAAGCTTATCAGACAATATGAAAGGAACTTACTTAATTATATATATATATATATATATATATATATATATATATGTGTATGTGTGTGTGTGTATATATATATATAAATATATATATATATATATATATATTTTTATTTGGTGCCTGTTGGAATTTTAAATGAGTCCACTGAGCTACTGAAAACAGAAAGTGTTTGTTCTTCATTATACATATACATATATGTGTGTGTGTGTGTGTGTGTGTGTGTGTGTGCGTATGTGCATATATATTGCTTAAAAACATAAATTTACCTCTCAAAACCGTAATGATTTTTACTGCCTATAACAGTTTCAACAAATATCTCCCTAAAAATAAATGAAATGACACTTTCTGATTCTGTTTTATACATCATTTATGAGAACTGTCATAGATTATTCGCCAAGTATAAGTTTCTCAAGAATCGTAGAGAAATACTCCGTGCAACTAAATTATGAGGCAATGAAATAATTGGTAAATAGAAACAACTCCCGTCTCGTAAAAATGCTAATCTTTTCCGTACATTAGAAAGGGAAACTGTTTTTTTCCAAGTGCACAGATATTTTTGAAAATATGAAACCTGCCTTTATCGATGCAAATTTAATTGTAGACAATCGAGTCAACGAACCTATTTTGAATTTTCGATGAGGCTGGATAAATTTATGAAAGGCATGAAACAACTGCTATGATTGTTCGATGGTTGACGCAAAACACAGTATGTAAGGGACTACACGGAGACAAATACACTAAGGAAACTACTGTTGAGGCAGTAAAAATAATTTTATGAGTTACTGCACTGATTGTCAACCTTCAGCCACCATTCCTTAAATCAGTGTGTGTGTGTGTGTGTGTGTGTGTGTGTGTGATCAACGGATGGGGAAGAAAAAATTAGGTATTTATTATTCGTACAAAATACCATTACCGTTTTTAAAACTAAATGCAAAATAATTTATGTGAGTTAAATGTTTGGGACTACACATGAATTTTGACTAATTTATTCACACACAAAAACCACATTTGAAATATAATAAACACAAAATGTATACCGCTCTTAACACACACACAGGAATATATATATGTGTGTGTGTATGTGTGTGTGTGTGTATGTGTGTGTTTATTACCTATTTGTATCAGTGTATATAGCGATATATGTTGTATTTAAGAATATATTTATGTATGTATGTATGTAATATCTATCAATCTATCTATAATCCATCTCAGTTTTTCATATACCTCCAATTCGATCTGGTAATATTTACTAGTTTGTTTATATCTCTCTATCTCTCTACCTATCTCTCTCTCTCTCTCTCTCTCTCTCTCTCTCAGTCTCTTCCTATTATCTATGTCATTTTCTTTCCATTATCTATCTCAGTCTCTTATTATATATCTGTCTGTCCCAGTCTCTTCCTATTATTTACCTATCTACCCCAGTCTCTTCCTTTCTATCTATCTATCTAGCTATCTAGCTCAGACTCTTCCTAAATGTAACTCATTTTCTTTCCATTATCTATCTCAGTCTCTTCTTATTATATATCTATCTATCGTGTCCTCTTTCTATTATCTATCTCAGTCTCTTCTTATTATATATCTATCTATCGTGTCCTCTTTCTATTATCTATCTCAGTCTCTTCTTATTATATATCTATCTATCGTGTCCTCTTTCTATTATCTATCTCAGTCTCTTCTTATTATATATCTATCTATCGTGTCCTCTTTCTATTATCTATCTCAGTCTCTTTATTATTTATCTATTTCAGTCTTTTCCTATTACCTATCTATCGCAGTCTCTCCCTATTATTTATCTATCACAGTTTCTTCCTATCTATCTATCTATCTATCTATCTATCTATCTATCTATCTATCTATCTATCTCAGACTCTTCTTATTATCTAGCTTTGTCTCTTATTAACTATCAATCACAATATCTTCCTTTTATCTATCTCACTCTTCCTATTATCTATCTATCAGTCTCTTATTATCTATCTATCGTAGTTTCTTCCTATTATCTGCCTATCTAATAATGCTAAAGCTTGACGCCATTATTATTCATTTATTCCCGATTATCTTCCCATCAAATTTTTTTATTGTCTCTTTTCAATTTCTTCTCTTTTTGGCGTTTTTACATTTTAAATTTGCTTTTTCTCATATCCAAATTCAATCCTGTCTCTGTTCACTACGGCCATGTATTTTGCTTGATATTTCAAACTATTTCTGAGTGATCAAGCTGTTTGAAAGTTGACACTCGTTGTAAAACCTTTCTAAGTTGCCTAACTCTTTAAGCTTATCCTACCTTTTAAATCTCTTCACCTTTTCGAACAAATGGGATTTTGTTAAAAGCGCTAAATCTTCTGGGGGACATTGGGAGTAGAAAAAATACGTACAATTAAATCTGTTTGGTGTCCATATTCAACCAAATTAAGGTTTTCAGTTAAGTGGTTTAAAGAGTTTCGGCTCACAAAAAGAGAACAAGGCGAAACACTTAAAAGGGTAATTATTGTAATTGGTAACTATTTTCCTTTCAGGCTGCCCTTTGATATGTCGATTGGCGTTATTTTCTATTCGGCCATTTTGCATATGCGCACATTCGTGAAACATAGCCGACCTTGAAAAGAACTCGATTGCATCCTTTGTAACGTCCACTCTTCTTTAATACTCCCAATTTTTCTACTTTCTTTCTTTCTTTCTTTCTTTCTTTCTTTCTTTCTTTCTTTCTTTCTGTATTTTTCGCAACAAGTAGATTTTATCTCTTTTATGTTGTCACTTCTTTTCTATTTAATATCTTATCAAAATTTTCTTTTCTTCTTCCTTTTCTCTCTCTTCTTCCTCGCATACGTATTTTTCTTTACTTCCCGACACTATCCTTCTTCATTTTTTTTTCCTTTTCTTCACTACTTATTTCTTCGTCCTCATATTCTTCTTTAATTTTTCCTCTTTTTTCTTAATTTCTTTTCATTTTACTTCTTCGTTTAATTCTTTGGCTTTTTTTACTTGCTTCTATCTCCTTTTATTCTGTATTTCATCCCTTTTTTAATTTCTACTCCTGCTTATTAAATTCTCTGTCCTTCCTTCCTTCCTTCCTTACCTTCTTCATTCTCTTCTGCTAGTTCCCTATTTACGCACTTTCTTCTTCTTCTTCTTCTTCTTCTTCTTCTTTCTTTCTTTCTTTCTCTTTTTTCTTTTCTTTTTCCTTTAGTTCATTATTTTTCTTTCAGGTAATTCATTTTATCTTTTCCCCTTCCTCTTTCCTTACTTCATTTTTTTTTCTTCTTTTATTTTTCCTTTCCCCCTCTCCCTTTTCCGAACACATTTTTCACGCATCTTTTCTTCAATCTCATCATTCCTATTTATTATTCCCGCGTTCTCTAGATTTTTTTTTATATTTAGACATTTTCTCATTTGTTAATTTTGCTCAAACCTCCACGAAACAAATTCCCATCTGCTTATCATCTTCCTGCTCCTAAAAAGGTTGATAATTTGCATTCTTATACGTAACACAACTGTAAACGGGGAAGCCCGACTGCTCCAAGGTTCGAATCTTGAAGTAGCCGGGAAACAACAACAAAAAAAAAAAAAAAAAAGAAAAAATGATTCTTTGTCTGATGAGTCTGAATTTTGCTGCTACATTCAAGGTAAAGCAAGAATTTGGCATAAATAATATAAAAGTTGCTCTGTAGCAACTGTCCAGGCTGGTGGTAGTGGTGGAAATGGTATGGGGAGTATTTTCTTGTCATATATTGTGTCCCTTGGTCCCAATAAATGTCGCAGGATACCTGAATATTGTGGAAGATCACGGGTCTCAGTTTATGATTACAGTGCACTTTTCCTCAGTTCATCACTTCCGGTAAGACAATGCACTGTGTCACAAATCAAATGTTTACTTCATAAAACACAGCATTGAGCTTTCTTAAATTGGCCTCTACAGTCATCAGATCTCAATCCCATAGAGCCCAATGGGAATTTTTTTAATATATTATTGTTTACCAAAAGCTACTCAAGACTTACTGAATGTGGTTATTGTAGGGGCGTAAAGGAAGGAGGTAAGAAGTGCATATTATGAGGATATGTAGGATATATAACAGATGCTCTTGGACTTGATGATATTAAGACTGTTCTAGTCAAGGAAACATCTTCTCGAACGTTTGTTCCACAAAATAACAGTTCTGAGTTGAATTTGTTTTGTTTCTTGTTTTTGTTTTTCTCTCCGTTTTTTTTTTTTTTTTTTTTTTTTTTTTTTTTTACATATTCTTATCTATAAGTATTTTTTGCAACATTCATTTCATGGTGTTTTTTGTTTTTTTGTTTTTCCATTATAAACAATTTATCAGAAAATTGAAGTAAAATTGAAATATAAGTTTCACAAACGTTGAAAGCATTTATTTCTCCTTCCGGATATTTATTTCTCCTTCCGGATATTTATTTCTCCTTCCGGATATTTATTTCTCCTTCCGGATATTCTTCTGTTCTTTTCTTTCAGCATCTATTTAAATTCTTTTTCTCTTTTTTTCTTTATTAACTTTTTTTTTCTTATATTTTCACTTTCATTAAGCCCTTCTTTATTCTTTTTACTTTTTCTCTTCATTTTTCTAACATTTTATTTTCTTTCTTGTGCCTTCATTTTTCTTCTATTTTTATTTTTGTGTATTTTCTTTTTCATTTTATTCTTTCTCGCTTTTTTGCCTTGTTCATTCTTTTTATTATTTTTTCTTTTTCTTATGACTTCTTCGTCTTTCTCTTCTTACTTACACGATTTCTTTTTTATCTCTTTTTTTTGACACTTCTTTCTTTCCCCTTCCCTCTCTACTTTTGTACGCGTTCTTTTCTTCTTTTTGATTCTTTTTTCTTCAGGTTCCATTTCATGTTCTCTTTCCTATCTTCATTCATTCGTGAACAGAGAAAGATCGAAAAAAAATCTCTTTTCCTCTCCACAGTTTTCTAATTTTTTACTTAATTACTTCCTTTTCTTACTCTTCCAATCATTTTCCATTCCTCTTCTTCCTTCTTCCAATTTCTCTGCCTCTTATACTTGTTCTACACATCTTTCCTTTAATTTGTAGGCGCCAACCCTCGGCCGGTGGTATTACGGTATATCAAAAGTATGTTCGTTTTAAAACTTACCTAGTGCTCCGTCAAGTTTTTTAAAGCTTATGTAATGCTTTTCCTGGGATGCGCGAGTAATATAACGCTTATCAGGTCCGAAAATAGAATCACCGAACCGAGTTCAAATTCCAGCCGAGTCTATTGCGTTCTCTTTACAATACGCGCTTTGAAAAGCGTAAATCTATTTTTCTAACACTACCAGCTAACTGGGTACATTGGGTTCCCTAACCTTTGATAGAAGCTATACTAGGAGAATAACTTTAAGGAGAATACAACTGGAAAATGAGACTTCTCTGCACTTTCCAACAAATAAGACATGACAATTCACTTATAGAAAAGAATTCTGTGTAGAGCCATGATCACCAACGTCTTGAAAGATCATGGCATTAAAACTGCTCTGAATAATTTCGGTTACTGTTCATCGCTTTCTCTATCTTGCGCTTTAAAGCATCATAATCATATATGCGTCATAATTATAATCATATACATCTTAATCATATCATAATCATAATTATATGTATCATGATCATATGTATATTATAAATATATATGCCTCATAATCGACAAGTGAGAATCATACAATTTTTAAGAGACAAGTCCCCACCCTTAAAATGTTTAAACCACTTTTGGTTGGCATAGTCAAATACTTTTTAATTTCCACCAAATTTTCGAATTTTCTGAACAGCTTCATATGCTTGGAAGCCCAGTTTAAAATAATGACTAAAATCCCGAGAACTCTAGTACTTTTGTCCGCCACAAGAGCATCTGAAACAATATATCTGAATAGTCTTGATAATTATCGTATAATAATATTAATTATATAATTTTCACGCGTATTTTACAAGCTTATAAGTAAAGGTATGTAAAACAACGGAAATACTTTTACTATACCATAAGAACAAATAAATCATTGGCTAATGTACCCCACTATTATGACCTTACTCCACACTAGACTAAACGCAACATTTATGAGTACCTATTGAGCTGACTACTTCCAACTGATACCAACACTTAGTGTTTTAGTTCAGAATTTGAACACTGTTTTTCAAAGAATGCAAGCCCTCCCCACTTAAGGTATTAACGCAGTATAATCTTCTTATTTTATCTTCTAATTATATCCTATTTGACCTTGTGTCATGTCAAATAAAAGCTAAGTCTGAGTACGAGAATTTTCACAGACAACATCAAAATAAGACCAATTCCCATAAAAATAAGCAATAATTCTACTGAAAAATTAACGGAAACAGTAGAAAGGGCAAAAAGAAAAATTAGTAAAATGGAGAAAATGGGCGAATATACAATTGGTGGAGAAAAAAGGTGAATGTAAAGATATAGCATATGATTTATTCGGGCGGTGACGGAGACTTCGACAAGAAAATGGCACCCACAGACGCCATTAAAAAAATGGCGTCAGTGGATTGCGCGCGAAATGGTCGCCAAGGGCAAAAACTGATATTAAATGTACAGCTGAGTATTCAAGCAATGGAAAATTACAGTCTTAATAATGTTACTGGGAGGAATTTCATCGCTACAAAGAATTTTTTCACATTTATGAGTATCGATACAGCTAAACTGTTGCCTCGGTTCACAGTTTTTTTTCTTTTTACAATTTCGACGCTGATATATATATATATATATATATATATATATATATATATATATATATATATATATATAATATTGTGGATTTATTGTTCAATCATCAGCCCTAAGCAAATTGCAGGGTCAAGTATTTTGTGCTGGTTGTGGTAAAACGTTCATGAAGTAAAGAGAGAGACAGGAGATTTAAGCAGAGTTTCTAGAATAATTTACCGTTTAAATATATAATTTGCTTTTAAATTTCAATTTAATTTTTAAAAAATCGAAATAAGTTTAAATATATATTCATTTAATCATTTCGCAGAAAAATATACGCATACACACAACCAAATGCATGCATAATTTTAATGTATATATTCATATATATATGTGTGTGTGTGTGTGTGTGAATAAAAAGACGAGGAAAAACTATTCTTTCCTTTTGTCTTTTTATTAATTTGTCCCTTTTAATTTGATACACTTTAATAATAATTTACACACGCATATTTATATATATAATAGATAGATAGTAATAGAATGAGAATATATACTTAGAAATAGAATGAGAATAGACAGATAAATATACCGAGACACGCACATAAACATATATGCATATACATATATTGAGAGAAATGTATATAAATGTATGCTTCTGCGTGTGATATATATATATATATATATATATATATATAAGTATAGGTAGATGAAGATATCCATCATAATCATTGGTAATGTGTGTGTGTGTGTGTGTGTTCGCGCGTGCGTGTGTATGTGTTTAATATAGGACATAGAATTCTGACAAAATTTTAAAGAAATTTGACAAATGGAAAACGTTTCATTGAAACTAGATTTGATTACGCGTTTCGCCATTCAAGGCTTCATCAAATCCCTAAACGAAAGAAAGAAATGTTTCAATAAAATGTTTTCCACATGTCACTATATATATATATATATATATATATATATATATATATATATATATATAGAGAGAGAGAGAGAGAGAGAGAGAGAGAGAGAAAGAAAAGAAAGAAAGAAAGAAAGAAAAGAAAGAAAGAAAAGAAAGAGTGTGAGCAATTCCCCCCAAAAGGTGAAAATTATATTTTTAAAAATCACTAACAATTGCAAGATTATTGGTCGAGATTGAAGCGATATCATTTCTCTAATATTTTTTTTCTTTGGTTGCCTTTCACTCCGATATAAAACTCATCGGCTGATGAAGAATTATATTTAAAAGTGCGAGTTTGTACGACCTCACCTTTGATCCCACCCCACACAACGTAATTTACCACAATCCTTTCTTGCCAAAATGATGGTTATATTTAACCACTGGCACTACCAATTTAACTGCGATCCCCTATCGATTGCTTCTTTGCGTAGTCGCTACTCGCAACATGGCACAAGGTTGGGGTGCCGATATTTCCACTGTTGTGGCTCGCACTTACGTTAAGCATTGTTTTGGTCACCACCAATACTATCTTCATCAGTAAAGCCCCGTCCGATCTCGGATCGTCGCCATAAAACTTTTGCAGGAATCGCTATTATATTTATTTTGAACCCACTTGGTCACTACTAATAAACAAAAAGTTCAGTATCTCCTTTGAAAATGACCAGAACATTCCAAAAGCCATGCAAGCACGTCCGCTTTACTTTTTACAAGAATTTATGCTGTGTCTATTGACACAGGTCAAGTGGCAGTAAGTCTCCCAGAATTCCAGAAGGCGAGATACAGAATTCTTGCAAGTCCTTTAATTTATAGCCTCTTATTATTTTTTTTTTCTGAAATAAAGAAATTAAATCAGAAGAAAACGCTTGTCAGAATTTACGTCTTCCCATTCATAATTTCTTCTTGTACTGTTGTCAGGTGGCTGTTGATAGGCAACAAATGACAGCAAACCTTTTCAAAATTCAGATACTGCCTTCGACCCCTTATTATTAGCGCCCGTTTTAAGAAAAAAAGGTAAAAAACAACAATTATGACAGATTATATTTTTGTCAAGATAGGTTTTGTGATTCTTTGCGAATCCTCGTCGCCACTTTTGTGATGTTGGACGGCTTTGCTTGTCACTTTTGCTATGTCAAACGAAATCTCATTATCATTTCCCAAAATTGCTCGTTATATTTGAGACTTCGTAGACGCCGGTACTAGTATTAATAACGCTTTCCAATAATATCCGCACTAGTAATACTTGTTCAAGTAGTAATCGCCAAATGCCAAATAGTATAATAATCAGAAGAGAATCGTAATCCGTATAGTAATAGAGCAGAGAGAGTGAACGTGTAGCAATAGTGGCTAGACAAGAGTGAACAGTAATCTTATAGTCATCACGCTACTTCCTAGTTTGTGATCCTAGGTTTCACACCCTTGCGATCGTCAAACTCACATCAATACAACTACGTATATATATATATATATCATACATATTATATATATATATATATATATATATATATATATATATATATTAAGATTTAAGAATGTACTAATTCAAAAGTAAAGCAGATAATTTTATATAGTGCTGATATTAAAAATAGACCATTGATATTATTTTTATATATAAAAGAATTGTTTAACTGTAATTGTGCATGTCAATCCTTGTTGTCCCTAACTTCAAAGTTTCATGGAAACGTCGACTTTTCAATGTTTTGGTGTTTATAGATATACTTTTGTACCTCGACTTAGCGAAATGGTCTAACGACAGCTATGTCCTATCATTTTATTGTTCAAATTGCTAGATGTAAAAATTATATGATAGCTGTTCTATCTCTTGAAATTATCGCCTGTGTAACTTTTTTCCGACTTCTTTCTTTCTTTTCTCTTAGCTACGATCTTCAAATATTTAAATGCAGCATCAGACGTTTCCTTCTTTTTCCTTGAATCCTAGTCTTATATTTCCTATATATCCTCAACAGTTCCTCAGTTTCTTTCACGCTCAGGAACGTCTTAGTGGCTTTATCGCCTTACGTTGGCCGAAATAATTAATTGATTGATTTATTGATTGATTTGTGTTTTACGGCTTATCAACTGTTCAAGTTATTTAAAGCCAGAAAATGTTTTTAGATTGTACGAATTTTTTTGAGATTTACGAATACATATCCTACTAATTAACCCATAGCTGGGAGAATACGCTGCGGATTCATATCTAATGGTATTTGCGCTTAAGTGAACGTATAGCGAATGATTGTTTTGGTTCAATCTTCCAAATGTTGATATTTAAGTCATACAAACAGATACGTTCGTCTGATTTGAAAATCAGCAATTGTTAATTGTTTATTAGTAACAGTCAACAGCCGCATCAGCCTTGCTTGTCAGTTCTTATTCGTCAGTTTCTTTGCTTTGCATGTCTCTAATTTGAGTGTCTATATTCTTGAATGATTCTTATTTTGCAAATATTCAGAAAAACCGAAGCTCTGCAACTCTTCATGTGCCTGCAAAATTTATAAAGACTTCATTTCCATGCAAACAATCATTTATAGCAGCAAAGCAGGCAGTTAGCTGACTTATTTATAGTTAAATATTTGTGTCGATGACAGCGGAATCATGACAAAAATGGACGTATATTATCTGTTTGCTGTCTAAATTTATCAAATGAATCTAGATTCTCATTTAAGGAGCTTTTTCAGAATGGTATTTGGTGTATGAGAGACTCCAGCAGCAAGGCAAGTAAACAAAACTAATGATATTTAATCATCTATCGATTTTATGGTATTTAAATCTCACAAACATATAAGACCTTTCGCATTACGTCAATTATTTTGCCGATTGTAACTAGAATACCATCTAATATTCTCTTAATTACAGTTAAATACAAATTTCTTTTTTGTACGCTTATTATAAATTTAAGAAATTTCAATAGTGATGGTTGGAAGTAGGTTTTATATGCTATCAAATATGGTAACCTATTGTCAAGTTCGTACTCCTCCCCAGCCTTTTGAACAGGAGTAGAAGTTTATCCCTTGTTTCCGGTTCATTCTAAAATCTACTTCAGTTTTTCTCTCCTCCACCAACAGGAATAGATAGGTTCACCTATGGCTGGTTCACACTCCTCCCCGGCCTTTTGAACAGGAGTAGAGGAAAGGAGTAGAGAAAGAAAGGCAGAAAGGGAAAAGAAAGAAAAGAAGAAAGGAAGGGAAAAGTGAGGCGAGATCCCAATCATAGGTTATAAGCGAACACACACACGGCTAAGAGGCAATAAAAAAAAGGGTTATTTTGATAAGTGGCAAATGGCGAATGAGTCTCATTACAATGACAATGAGATTTGAGTGGGTAGGGAAGTGTTATCTAAGGATATGAAAACAAACTATTGGTACGGGAAGGCATCTTATTATCAACACAGACCACCGGCCAAGGGAAAAATTCAAGTGAAAATGTTATTTCGATAAGTGACGAAAAGAAACAGGCGACTAAAAAAGACTTTGGACAGATATGAAAATTAAAGGCCACCTACGAGTAATCGTTGAACGATTTTCCTACTTGGCCTGCGCGAATGGAATTGTGTTATCAAGAAATGTTCGCCAAAGAAAGTCCACTTGAAAACGTTAATTTTGATAATTGACAAAACACAGGTGTAGCTACAGAGCCTTAGTTAGATATGGAAAATTAAAATCCCACACAAGCAGTCTCGCTAACTAAATGCTTTTCGACAAAACAACTTTTGCCGGCGATAATAAATTTATGTTATCAGAATATGTGCCGAAGGAAAAATGGGTGGGGACCCAGGGTGTGTTTTTTTTCTTCCTTGGAGACGTCTGACTGACTGAAAAACTTGGGGATAATTCTTTTTGAGGCCATGTTAAGAATACCAACCATCTTGATAAATTAGCGATAAAATACCTGACGTAAAACCACGTGTAGAACAAGAATTATGACCCCATTGTTCATATTTTCCCGTTGGTGGCCAGAGAAATGATACGGCGATTAAGGAAGAAAAGGAAAAGCAAAAGATAATTTTTTTTAGTTAAGCAAGGTATTTTTTTCCGAAACAAAGCCGCGGATTGTTCACGCCTGACTAAGACATCATTGGTCAAGTGGTGATCACGTGACGCACGAAGGAGGAGGAAAGATACCTCATTGGCCGAGACTGATCACGTGACGCACGAAGAAGGCCGTCGACGCCCCCATCCAGAGTATAAGTATGAGAAGCTGCTACGAAGAAGTGGGGAGGGCAGTTCACGCCCCTCAAAGGTATGGTGAGAAAGTGGGAGTGAGGAAGGGTTCCCCAAAATGGAAAAGAGTGGAAAATCCCTAACCAGAAATAAAAGAGGTGGATATGTATTTAGAATTATTGAGGAACCCCCCGGACGCCAACAGACCCACCCCGGTTTTGGTCGGCGTCAATAAAAGCCAGGCCCCAACAGGCAGAAATCAGTTCGGGCTCTGGCGGCAGAGATGATAGACCAAGATAGCTGACCAAGATTCACGCAAAATTCCGGACTCCTCTTCAACCAAGAACAATTATTTTGAAGAGCGACTTAGGACCAGACCACCGAAATAAGTTTTTTTCGACTTTCGTCCAAAGAGACACCGAAACACAAATTTCTTAGAGAGCAAACAACTTGAAGCGTTAAAACTTGCCTAGCGAAAACGACGTGTCACAATCCACAGAACGGGCCGGGAGATAGATGCAGTCCTATGAGAAGGACGGAGCAGCGAGGAGCGAACAGCTGGCGCCGCGGCAAAGACGTCACAAGTGGTGCTGTTTGAGGACGTCACAACTGGCGCCGTGGTAGATCAGGATAGAACGTCACAGTTGGCGCTGCGACCGGGGGACGACGTCACATCTGGTGCCGTGACCAGGATCAGACCCTGGAACGGCCACGTCACATCTGGCGCCGTGACCAGGATGAAACCCTGAGACAGCCACTGCCACAATTAGTACCGTGACAGCAGAACAGGATCCTGGATCGACCGCTGTTGCTGAGAAATTTCGAATAGGACACAAAACGACCCGGGACTGAGAGGAACGAGAACAGAATCGTCTGTAAGGTAGGACACTTTGTTTGATTTCCCAACCTCGATTGTTGGGGCGTAGATTGTCTTTCTCTTTAAATATGTCGGACTATGATTCAGACAGAGCAGTGGGGGATGAAGAGGGGGTTAGACAAGGGTTGTCAGCTGACCTAAGAAGGTTGTTGGGTGGACCGAGGGTCCCAGCATTTGACGGCAGTGGGAAAGATTTCAAAAACTGGCTGGCAATCCTGGAGAAGAGCAGAGTTATTTACGAACTTACAGACCACGAAACCCCTGTATTTGGCATACGATGCCACAAAAGAGAAAGCGTCTGAATTTATGAAGGGACTCTTGGAGAGTGAACCCCACTTGTCTTGGGAAAGATTAAAGGGACTATTGACCAAGGAATTCGCCGACGAGGGCACGGCTATAGAGGCCATGAGGGCCCTCCTAA
Organism: Acanthosepion pharaonis; assembly: GCA_903632075.3. Lineage (NCBI taxonomy): Eukaryota > Metazoa > Mollusca > Cephalopoda > Sepiida > Sepiidae > Acanthosepion > Acanthosepion pharaonis. The sequence goes on along the minus strand of CAHIKZ030002713.1, from coordinate 139,366 downwards.
AGCTGACACAGCTACGGGACGAAACCCCGAGAATTGGGGGCCCGAGCGGGAAGCTGTCATCATTGGCCTTCCCGGAGTTGGTTAGAGACAATGCGGTCATGCAGGCTCAACTAGCAGACCTGTATGTGGAGGCGCTAAGTGACGAGCGTGTTCGTCACGACGTGCTGAAAGAGGGACAGCAATAGAGCTGGCCAAGGAAAGCCAGGGTGTATGGGAAAAGGTGAAAAGGTGTGGAAGGAAACAGATACTAAGTCAAGAGGCCGGAAGAAGGGGACAGACCCCCCTGTGGAATCGAAGGTCAAAATTAGAAGTAGATCAGCCTGAGGTGTGGGAAGAAGACCCCAATAGAAAGGCAGGGTCAACCAGGCATGGGTTTTATGTTTCACGCCGGGTAGATACGGGCTGGTCTGCTGGACCTGTGGGCATGAGGACCACAGGGCGGCGGAATGTCCGACGAAGTGGGGCTTGCCCCAGACTTCGAACAGGACAGGTGCACCAGGGTGGAAAAGAAAGGACGCCAGGCCAAGTGGTGCAGGCTGAGAAAAGGTGCCCCACCGATATTAACAACAAGGCCGGAGCCCAAGAGACAAGACCAGGAAAAGCCAGCGGCCACCCCGGAATTAAGAGGGAGGGTGGCCAAGTTAAAAAGAAGGGAAATAAAAGTTTGGACCAGTGGTCGGGCGAACCGCTTGGGTAGAGGACAGGTCCCCCCGGGAGCAAACGGGAGGTTAGCCCAATTGAAGAAAAAAAGAGCAAAATGTTGGTCATGTGGTCAGGCGGGCCACTTTGCGGCGAACTGTCCGGCAAGAAGGTGCTGGTTTTGTAGGAGACCAGGGCACCTGAAGAGAAGCTGTATCCTTGGAAACAGCCGCGGAAGACTGGGAGAGGTCCGGCCGGGGCCGCCCAGGTGCGGGGGGCGCAGAACTCCACCTCGTGGGAATAATGAAGGTGATTTATTGCCACCGGCGCCTATGGCTGGGTTGACCCAAGGGTGGGAACCCAGGAAGAGGAAAGCTCAAGTGTTCTCTTCGCTGACGCAAGAGAAAGAGCTATCCTGTAGAGCAGAGATAGGGGGTAAGGCGATGAAAGCTCTGGTAGATACAGGAGCATCTGTGTCATTGATGAGAGAGGAAGCATACAGGCGGGTAAAACGGAAGAGTAGGTTACGGGAAGCGGACATATTCTTCTATATCCAGTGGTTATACAGCTATATTCTTCCATATCCGTTTTTTATACAGCGATATTCTTCCTTATCCAGTCATTATACAGCTATATTCTTCCATATCCGTTTTTTATACAGCTATATTCTTCCATATCCGTTTTTATACAGCTATATTCTTCCATATCCGTTTTTATACAGTTATATTCTTCCATATCCAGTCTTTATACAGCTATATTCTCCCATATCCGTTTTTATACAGCTATATTCTTCCATATCCAGTCTTTATACTGCTATATTCTTCCATATCCGTTTTTATACAGCTATATTCTTCCATATCCACTCTTTATACAGCTATATTATTCTATATCCGTTTTTTATACAGCTATATTTTTCCATATCCTGTCTTTATACAGCTATATTCTTCCATACCCGTTTTTATAAAACTATATTTTTCCATATCTAGTCTTTATACAGCTATATTCTTCCATATCCGTTTTTTTATTCTGCTATATTCTTCCATATCTAGTATTTATACAGCTATATTCTACCATATCCGTTTTTATACAGCTATATTCTTCCATATCCAGTTTTATACAGCTATATTCTTACATATCCGTTTTTATACAGCTATATTCTTCCATATCCATTTTTTATACAGCTATATTCTTCCATATCCAGTCTTTATACAGCTATATTCTTCCATATCCATTTTTTATACAGCTATATTATTCCATATCCGGTCTTTATACACTTATATTCTTCCATATCCATTTTTTAATACAGCTATATTCTTCCATATCCGTTTTTTTATTCTGCTATATTCTTCCATATCTAGTATTTATACAGCTATATTCTTCCATATCCTTTTTTATACAGCTATATTCTTCCATATCCAGTTTTATACAGCTATATTCTTCCATATCCGTTTTTATACAGATATATTCTTCCACATCCAGTCTTTATATAGCTATATTCTCCCACATCCAGTCTTTATATAGCTATATTCTTCCATATCCGTTTTTTATACAGCTATATTCTTTCATATCCAGTCTTTATACAGCTATATTATTCCATACCAAGTCTTTATACAGCTATATTCTTCTATATGCAGTCTTTATACAGCTATATTCTTCCATATCCAGTCTTTATACAGCTATATTCTCCCATATCCGTTTTTATACAACTATATTCTTCCAAATCCGTTTTTTATACAGCTATATTCTTCCATATCCAGCCCTTATATAGCTATATTCTTCCATATCCGTTATTTATACAGCTATATTCTTTCATATCCAGTCTTTATACAGCTATATTATTCCATATCCAGTCTTTATACAGCTATATTCTGCCATATCCATTTTTTATACAGCTATATTCTTCCATATCCAATCTTTATGGAGCTATATTCTTCCATATCCGTTTTTTATACAGCTATATTCTTCTATATCCAGTCTTTATACAGCTATATTCTTCCAAATCCGTTTTTAATACAGCTATATTCTTCCATATCCGTTTTTTTATAGAGCTATATTCTTCCATATACAGTCTTTATACAGCTATATTCTTCCATATCCGTTTTTATACAGCTATATTCTTCCAAATCCGCTTTTATACAGCTATATTCTTCCATATCCAGTCTTTATACAGCTATATTATTCCATATCCGTTTTTTATACAGCTATATTCTTTCATATCCAGTCTTTATACAGCTATATTCTTCCATATCCGTTTTTATACAGCTATATTCTTCCAAATCCGTTTTTATACAGCTATATTCTTCTATATCTAGTCTTTATACAGCTATATTCTTCCATATCCAGTCTTTATACAGCTATTTTATTCCATATCCGTTTTTATACAGCTATATTCTTCCATATCCGTAATTTATACAGCTATATTCTTCCATATCTAGTCTTTATACAGCTATATTCTCCCATATCCGTTTTTATACAACTATATTTTTCCAAATACGTTTTTTATACAGCTATATTCTTCTATCTCCAGTCTTTATACAGCTATATTCTTCCATATCCGTTTTTTATACAGCTATATTCTTCCATATCCAATCTTTATACAGCTATATTCTTCCATATCCAGTCTTTATACAGGTATATTCTTCCATATCCTTTTTTTATACAGCTATATTCTTTCACATCCAGTCTTTATATAGCTATATTCTTCCATATCCGTTTTTTATACAGCTATATCCTTTCATATCCAGCCCTTATACAGCTATATTATTCCATATCCCGTCTTTATACAGCTATATTCTTCCATATCCGTTTTTTATACAGTTATATTCTTCCATATCCAGTCTTTATACAGCTATATTCTCCCATATCCGTTTTTATACAACTATATTTTTCCAAATCCGTTTTTATACAGCTATATTCTTCTATCTCCAGTCTTTATACAGCTATATTCTTCCATATCCAGTCTTTATACAGCTATATTCTACCATATCCTTTTTTTATACAGCTATATTCTTCCTCATCTAGTCTTTATACAGCTATATTCTCCCATATCCGTTTTTATACAACTCTATTTTTTTCAAATCCGTTTTTATACATCTATATTCTTCTATCTCCAGTCTTTATACAGCTATATTCTTCCATATCCAGTCTTTATACAGCTATATTCTACCATATCCTTTTTTTATACAGCTATATTCTTCCTCATCCAGTCTTTATATAGCTATATTCTTCCATATCCGTTTTTTATACAGCTATATTGTTCCATATCCAGCCCTTATACAGCTATATTCTTACATATCCAGTCTTTATACAGCTATATTCTTCAATATCCGTTTTTTATACAGCTATAATCTTTATCATCCGTAGAAAACAAAACAAGAAAAGAAGGCATTAAAACAAAATTGGAAAGATCGTGAAATTCATAAGAAAAACGGAATTTTGATCCGTCTCTACTACAAGAATAGAGAAATATGTGCTTAATAAAACTAGAAAAATTAACAAACAATTTATTCTATTTTGGTTATTCTTTCATGTCTTACATTGAAAAATTATCACTGTCTTTATTGACAAGAGCAGTTTAAATTTAATGCGAAAATAAAAGTTTTCTAAAGTTTTCAATAACAAAAGAAGAAATCTGTTTAATGATATGTGTTTTGGAAATTGTCTCTTGAATAAATTGTAGAATAAATCTCGGCTTCTGCCATTTACCAAGCAGATTGTTTATGAAAACTTTGACTGTCGAATATTAATTAATAAGTATTTATGAAGATGTGTAAACTTTAGTGCAAGTGTACAAACGTAGAACATTCAGAAAGAATTGAACACACGCACAATCTTTATGAAACCAGTTTATTTTCACCCAGGTCACAATTTTAAATGAATAAAAACAGGCATTCATATTAGGATCAAATAATGCAAATTTTGCCAGTGTCTTCATTTTTTTTTTTTTTCATAATGTTTGGAAAGTCTTCTAATCGTCTGAAGCTTACTCGACTGTGTATTATTTGTGCACTTAATCAACTGGTCAGTTTTAGATGATCTTATCAAACTAAATCTCGGCCTGCGCTTCAAGATAATGTCATTCACGTTTTGATTGGCTGAAGAAAAAATCACTTTTTTGCAAAATCAGAAGTCTCAGGTGTCTAAACGCAATCTACGAGACATGAATGTTCTTTTATATTTGTTGATAACCAAAAAGGAATAATGATTCAAAGAATACATGTAAATTAAATAAATAGTCAAAAAATATTGAAAACTTCTATATTATGATTGAATAGCTGTGTTTCTTAAATGAGGTATTGTAATTATTCAGTTCATCGAAAGAAGGCAGGAGTGTACAACGGCCAAAACGTCGTGAATATCAGAACAGAAATGATGACAACTGTCGGAAAAATGTAAATGATGTAAATAATAATGGAATAAATGATTTATCTGAAAAGATCCGAGAAAACCAAGAAAAATAATCCGATGAATTAAAAATGATGAAGATCATTTATAGGAATAAAAGATTTTGCAAAGAATGATAGAAACTATTCTGTCATTTTAATGATAAAAATTCAATTGGTTTTAATTAATAAAAACGTTTATTGATTTTATATTTTTATAAGCTTTCACATTCCTAATCTGTATAATTCTAACATCAAAGTTCTTATATAAAAATATAATTATAGGACTATAACTTTTTTGCTCTTGTTCGATTAATGGTTTACAATTTACACTAGTATTTTACCTGGTTTTATTTATATAGTCTTCCCTTTGTCTTGTCCTGGCAATCCATTAGGTTTCTGAAGCTATCCGTACAAAAAGAGACCCAAAATATCTATGCGTACTGATTGAGGAGTATAAAAAATAACGGCTGGTTTCTAACAATGGTGAATGGAAACTAACTCATTAAACTATTTGATACTTTACAAATATCAAAATCTGATCACTGTGGGAAAAGTATGAGTTTCTGATATAGCTAAAAAGAAAAATGGCTCTGATGAACAGTGAGCTAAGACGTTGATCTTTGCATCCGTAGACAAGGGCGCTTTCCACCAAACAAACTTTCGATATTTTGTTAAATGATCAGGTGGGAATTTGCTTTATTTACTTTCCATGCACGAACAAAGTTGAAAAGAAAATTTGCAAAGCGAAGTGGGGCGGGGAAGGAAATCAGAAAATGGCGAGAAAAAGAAGGAATATTGGCGCATGCGTTGCAGGTTTTTTCATCAATATTGGTACTATTGTTGTTCTTATTGTTACTATAACTACGCTTCCAATCAATTGCCTTTTATTCCAAGATATAAGATTGTTATTATCCGATGTCCTATTTTCGTACAAAGTAAACAATTTGAAACATAGTGATAGATAGATAGATATATAGATAGATAAGAACATACTGATGTGTCTGTGTGTGTGTGTATATATATATATATATATATAGAGAGAGAGAGAGATACATAAGAACATAGTGAGGTAGATATATATATATATACATACATATATATATACATATATATATCGAGAGAGAGAGAGAAAGAGGCAGATAGATAGATAGATAGATAGATAGATAAGAATATAGTGAGGTGTATATATATATACATAGATAGATAGATAGATAGATAGATAGATAGATAGATAAGAAATATAGTGAGGTGTATATATATACATAGATAGATAGATAGATAAGAACATAGTGAGGTATATATATATATATATATATATAGATAGATAGATAGATAGATAGATAGATAGATAGATAGATAGATAAGTACATAGTGAGGTATATATATATATATATATATATATATATATATATATATATATAGATAGATAGATAGATAGATAGATAGATAATAAGTACATAGTGAGGTATGTATATATATATATATATATATATATATAGATAGATAGATAGATAGATAGATAGATAGATACATAGATAAGAACATAGTGAGGTATATATATATATATATATATATATATATATATATATATATATATATATATAGATAGATAGATAGATAGATAGATAGATAGATAGATATGAACCAATCAGGTGAACAAATACAGACAGATTGAGGAAGGTGCAGTAAATGGCTTCAAAGATTGAAAAAAAATACAAAGACACATACATTTGTGTATTATTGTTTGAATTTGATTTATATGATTGCAGTAATTTCCTTTAATAAATTCCATGTATAAGGACGTATATAATTAACTCAATGTACTCCCTACTCACTTTATCAGCCTCGTTCTCTATTTTTCTCTTTATATATAGAAGTAGAGAGAGAGTAGGGATAGAGAGAAAAAAGAAAACAAATTTCGCGAGAGACAATGAAAACTGCACGGACGTTTCATGTAGAAAAGACGTTAGTTTACGGATTTTGTATTTACAATAGATAATTTGCTAAAGCTGTAATTGTATGATACAATACAATGTAAAACACGGACACAAAAATAACCCCTATTATATATATATATATATATATATATATATATATATATATATATATATATATATATATATATATGGAGGTGTGAAAATTTCAGATAGAGTATATCTGCTAAAAGACAATATGAATAAATACAAAAGGAGAACTTATCTTAGCTGACGTGTTTCATTTGCCTTCATAATATCCCACAGAGAACGAAACGCATCGGCTTAGGTAAGTTTTCCTTTTGTCTTTATTCACAGATATATATTTACATGCTGCGATGGATAAATTGTCGTCTCAATTACGCAAACATGAAAATAATACTGACATCTCAGTTTAACAAATATATTTACCAAAATTACACAAAAATATCTTGAAATACAAAAAGTAAATCTATTCAATAAAGTCGCCATTGGCTTCAAGCAAGGCCTCCAGACGACTTCGGAATCTCCATCAACTCTTCTAAACGATCTCCTTGTTTACGTTGGTGAATGCTGCCATAAACGTTGACTTCAGTTCATCTTTGGTGTTACAAAGAGTTTTGTTGGTCCCTCGCTCAACTGCGCCCCACACTTAATTATCAAAGGGGTTGCAGTCTGAGGAATTAGGTGAGCCAGATGTAAGAGATGATGCGGTCGCAGAAATTGTCTGACAACCGTGACTGAGTTCCCCTACTTGTGCTGCATGGTACAGAGTCCTGTTGCCAGACATAGGGTCTTCCAGCTGCCATCCTCTTTACCCAGGGAAGCACTACCTCCTCAGGGCACTTGATGTAGGCCTTCGTGTTGATTCTGAGGCCCTGTAGGAAGTTGAATGGAGGCATAACGTCGCCATCTCTAGTGATCACTCCAAACACCTTCGTAATCACCATTAGACTCATCCAACCTTTTTCGAATCTTCTGCACTGTCCTCAGATTGACACGCAAACACTCTGAAATGTTCATATTGGAGCTTCCAGCACGAATGCCAAGCAGTACAGCATGCCGTTTCTAAATTTCTGGCGGAGTGAATTGTGTCATGGTACACTTTTTCTCACAGACAGTACCTAACTGACCCTATTATACTGTGCAGTCAACTAAATCAAAAACCAACAGCGCGTATGTGCGAAATTGAAAAAAATAAAATGGCGACAATTTACCCATCGCACCCTGTATGTGTGCGTGTGTGTGTGTGTGTTTGTAGAGAGAGGATGACGTAGCCGGAGGAATCAATATATATATTCTTTATATATTTATTAAATTTTACCAAATGATAATCATGATTTTTCAGAAAAAAATTGTTTTCGAAAACTCTGTCTAGAAAAGTAAAATCCTTTATCCAAATCTCTCTTAAAATCTCTTTTCTGAGTGATTATTTGACCCTCTCTTTTTTCTCCCTCTCTCTCTTTCCCTCTCTTTCTCTCTTCTCTCTCTCTCTCTCTCTCTCTCTTTTTCTTTGTGGTTGTCCGTATGTTTTTATGGGAGGTGAAATTTTTTTTTATTAACAAAATGTAAAAAATATATCAAGATAGACGTATCTTAGATCCTTTAATTATGGATTTTTTTATAAAAAAATTGGTGATATAAGGTGTGTTTGATGTGTGTTTATAGATGGAAAAATATTCATCAAAATCTCCTCTAAGTATTTCCTGCGTAATGAATTATTCTAATTAGGTTGACATTTATAAAAGCTTAGTCATGGTTTGTTTGTTTATTACGAGCAAGTTTAAAGAGTTATCCCAAATGTTATGTTTGTAGATGTTGGCTTTTAGATTCGTAGATGTTTCACCAACGTTGCTCTTCCTACATTGCAGACGTTTTATGCCATAAATCTCGTCATCTGGTGGGATGTTGGATCTATTTTTCTTCCTAATTATATCTCTGATTTTCTTTAAGGTACTGATAAAAATCTTAGTGTGGGGGATAGTATTTTGTTTTCAAGTTATATTGATATAGTGTTGAAGAGTAGGATTATGACTTTTGTGATTTTGCTGTCGGAAGGGCCTGTGTTGTCGGTGGTGGTGCCTACTTTTGGGGATTTGTCGACTTTGTCAGCTCGTTTTCTAGCGTTGAGGATGAAAAGATGTGGACAGAGAAGTCTAGAAGTTTTTTCAGTGTATTTATCTTCTTCCTCTAGGTATCCCAGTCACTCTGCATCGTCTAAAGGCTCTGATTTTATTTTTTAGCTGTGGTGGTTTTCATTAAATTATTAATTCCATTAAATTATGTTTATTTGCGGTAAATTTTAAAATCTAATTTGTTATTGTTTCATATTAATAGATTATCTATTATTAATATCTATTATTTTCATATTATCATCTTATTACCATATCTATTATTAATAGAATATTTGCTTAACCAATGTAAAACGAATAACGAAAGAATAAAAATGACTGAATTTCATTTTATCCTCCATATTCCATATTCTGCTGAATATTGCTAGAAAGTAAATCGCCGACCTAGATGAAGATTTTGCGCTGATAGTTGTAGATTTTCTTCCAGAAGTCTAATATCGTCTGCAGATTTCATTATTCTTCTTATTGTAATTAATTAGCCAGTCCCCCTTGAGCTAAAACAACCCCAAAATATCCTCGAACCGCCTTCATATTTTAATGTTGCCACTGTGTTCTTTAAGAGGAAAGCCTCACCTTTCTTGCGCCAAATCTTCTGTACATCATTATGAAAAGCTCGATTTTCGTTTCATCACTCTATAGTACTTGTTCCTAAAAGCAATTTTCTTTGTCCAAAATTAAAAAATGTAATTTGTTTGTGAAGAGAGGTTCGTCGGGATCGGTTTCGATACAACGCATTTCTATTTAAACAACGTTGTATTGTGCGTGTACTTACACTGATACCCATCATATCCAAACTTTTGTCTTCAAAACAAATCTTGAGTCTATATTAACTTTGCGATACAGTTTTCATGCAATTCTCGGAACAATTTGAATTTTCTTCGACGCCCAGGCAAATTCTCTGTCTTACCAAACAGCTTAAATTTCTTTATAGCTGACTGCCGTAGATGTAGGGATAGCTAACCGGTTTGAGATAGTGCTGTAACTATATCCCGACTCATGGGAGTTAATAATTATCTGCCTCAAGTCAACGCTAAGCTCCTTTGTTTTCTCCATCGTGTTGTTAATGTAAGAATAACAATATTGACACACTATTCACCACGTGATGTTCTTTGCTGAAATTATAACAAATATTCTACTGAATAAATAGTCTCGAAAGCTTCACCGATAAAATAATTATGTAAATTAATTATACTTACAAGAATCAATCAATTTCAAACGATATTTTCTACTGTACGAATAATTTTGTTTTTTTCCTATTTTTATTAACAGATAAAAAAAACCTCATGCAGGCATTAGATTCTGAGAAATGGATGTTCGGGGAAACATATTCATACACATAGAAATTTTTTATTTATTGTATTTACATATATATTTTTCATATAATTAACTGTATAGCGATGCATAATAACTAAATATGCATAGAAAACAAAAAAATGATTTAATAGAAATAAATCCCATTTATTCATTTTAATGGGTGAAAAAAGTATTTGTACAATGCAAATTTCAGATTTAAAAAATTTTAAATTGCTTTCATACCCTAAATTATTCAAGTGGAACATTCTACAATGTTCCAATCATGTTATCAGTAGTTATTTTTTACCTAAAAAATACAAGCAGAACATTCTGAAATTTTGAAATTGCACGATGCAAGAAGGTTATCATCACGGCAAGAGGTAAAGAATTGACAAATTCACAAAAAGAACTGATTGTTAAGCTCTGGAAAAAAGGTAAAAGTTACAGGAAAATCTCAGACAACTTGAATATTTCATTTACTACCATTAGTTCATTCATTGCAAGGTATAGAAAATTCAAAACTACTGAAAACCGAAGATGAACAGGTGCACCACAAGGGAATTAATGCGTCAAATTAAAAAGAAATCCAATGGCTACTCGGCAAGTGTTGCAGGACAATTTATTTTCATTAAGATTCTGCAGATTGTCCGTTTTATAAGAATATATATATATATATATATATATATATATATATATAATATATATATATATATATATTCTTATACATATACCTATCGGGCAAAAATATATCGCTTTTTTGTTGTATAGTATATAAACATTGCATATACTTTTAGTGCGCGATGGGCTGGAAAAAATTTTTCAAAGAAACTTAAGCCGCATACCAAAAAACGATAGTTCTGTCTTTACCACACCGAGTACTGTTATGTTTATGAGACATGAATAAATTTGATGATTATTTATTTGCTTGCCTGTGTATGCAACATCATGCGTATACAGAGAAAACCATATCATCGTTTGATTTAATGTTATTTACATACATAAACACATCCACAAGGTAGGAACCTTATACATACAACCACCACATACATTCACACCCACATAAAAAATACAATTATGAACATACACTGAACAGAGCAAAAACAAACCTGTACAGACAACCACACCATAACACAAACAGACAAAGATCAGAACACACACACATTCAGAAAACCAACTTTTACAAATACCACCTAGCACAACAAACCAAACCTGACAACCATTACCTATATCCAGGAGTACAACCAGAATTTCCCAAAAAGCTCTACACACAATCCACATACAATCCATACAAAAACAACAAATCTAGAAAGATCTGGAACAGGCCCCCTAACAAAAACAAACACACCTATATAGAGCCATCGAGAAACAACAACCCCAGTTTTACCAAGGGAAACTCTTACTGGCTTTAGAAAAAAACACACCCCGTGATGTGTACAGGAAGAAGGTTTCTCTTAGAAAACCCGAATATATTAAAAGAAACAATCATTATTTTTTTTAGAAGCCCCAGTCCGAACAAGAAAACCAGTTTAGATGACACAAAACCCAAAATAATAAACCTATCTACATATACACTTACAAATGACGAAATCAACCTACTGAAATTGGGCCTAAAATTCTGCCCTGCTCCTAAAAGCAATATAGTAGACTTAAAAAAAAAGACCTTAAGGAATTTGAACGCAAATTGAGAAAAGAGAAATATTTAACAATAGCGAAAATATTACAGATGAGTCACTGGTAAAAAAACAAATCCAATTTATTCCCAAACAAAAATAACAATACCAATGAGCTAAATATATTTTTTTAAAAACTCTGGAACCTCGACCTACAGGAAAAATCCAAACCATTCGACAACCTCACATACAGACAAAGACTAGACGAGAAGATTCGAAAAAATAATAACATAATTATAAAAGAAGCAGATAAAGGCAGCGCTATAGTAATCATGCACAGAACATACTATAAAACAAAAATTCTAGGAACACAGGAGGATAAGAACAGCTACAAATTAATTGACTCTAACATAGACAAAAATATTATAACAAAAATTACAAAACTCTGCACAACTCATAATAAAATATTAACAAAAAAGAGAAGGATTTCCTAATAAACTTTGTACCAAAAGCAATTTCTACGGACTACCTAAAGTTCACAAATTGAGTGAAATAAAAGCAGCTATACAGACACAAAAATCTGAATACATTAGCATCCCAAACCCCAGAGACTTTACATTCAGACCAATAGTAGCAGGACCAGCCTGTCCAACAAGCAAACTCAGTAACCTAATAGACATAATATTGCAACCATATACTAAACAAATTAAAAGCCACATCAGAGACGATATCCATTTCCTTAGCTGCATACCACAAAAGGTAGATCCGGGAATGCTTATGGCAACTTTTGACATTAGTAGTCTATACAGCAACATACCCAATGAACTAGGGAAAAAGGCGATCTCATTCTGGATCGAAAAACATCCAGAAATACTACATCCGAGATTCACTAAAGAGTTCATTATCGATAGTATAGACCTAATTCTAAACAATAACACCTTTGAATTTGACAACAAAAAACTATATCCAAACCCTGGTACTTCAATGGGAACAAAAATGGCACCAACATATGCCACCCTAACATTAGCTTACCTAGAAGAAAAAATCTCTATGAAAAGATAGAACAAATATATGGGGAAAATATAAAAACCCAATTCACTAAATCTTGGAAAAGATAATGATTGCTTCATTTTTGGAAATCCTCATGGGGTGATATTAACCAATTCCACACACTACTTCAAAACTTACACCCAAAAAATCAAATTCACGCAAGAATATAATTTTAACGAATTACCATTTTTAGATATATTAGAAATAAAAAAACCACATAATCACAGATATCTACCACAAACCTACAGACACCCAACAATATCTTCATTTCATTTCAAGAGCCATCACCCAAAAAAGCTGCCTAAAATCCATCCCCTATTCCCTAGCAATTCTAGTGACTGAAAACATCTCAAAAAATCCACCTAGAAGAACTACATAAAACTCTCAAAAAAAAAACGCCCCCACAACACTAATAAACAAAGGTTTTGAACTCAAAAAAAATTCCTCTTGACCAACTTAGAAATAAAAAGAAACGTAACGTCGAACAAACTCTAGCATATGTCTCAACATACAACAAAAACAATCCAGAAATATTCACAGAAATTACAAAAAATCTAGACCTACTTAGCAAGAATAATAAACTGAATAATATACTAAAAACAACCAAAATAATTAAAAGCAAACGCCAATCTAAAAACCTAAAACACATATTAACCTCATCTAAATTTAACCAACACACAATACAGGGAGTCACAAAATGCAACAAAAAAAGATGTGGGGTTTGTGACATCATTATAGAAGGAAACTCCTACACTTTTGAAAACCCCAAAAAAACATTCATAATAAATAAAAACTTAAACTGCAACTCCAAAAATGTAATTTATGTACTTAAATGCACAAAATGTAAGAAGTCATATATAGGCATCAGCCAACAACTGAACAACAGGGTCTCCCTACACAAAAGCAATATAAAATTGCCAGACAACAGAAAACTTTTTGTATCACAACACATCTTCAAATGTAACCAGGGTAAATTTAATATCATGCCGATATATCAAACAGACAATTATTCTTACCTACAAATACAAGAAAAAAAAAAACTTTATAAACAAATTTAAACCTGAACTAAATAGATCATAAACCCCACACACAAAAAAACACAACATGCACACATAATGACCAAATACAGTGATCAAATCACTCACATACATGAACGCACGCTCACATGAATGCACACTGTACATACGGATATATATATATATATATATATATATATACAAATATATACATAATTTATATATAATTATATATGTGTATATATGATGTATGTGTGTGTGTATGTGTGTGTGTGTGTGTGTATGTGTATGTGTATTATATATGTGTATGTGTGTGTGTATGTGTGTGTGTATATGTATTCCATGTGTGTGGAAATATGTGTGTGTGTGTGTGTGTGTACTGATTCCTTGTGGTCGGATTGGTGTGTGGGATGTGCGTGTGTGTGTGTGTGTGTGTGTGTGTGTGTAAATGAGTTTACTAATTCCTCATAGTAAGACAGTATATGTATGGAGGGGGAATATACGCACGCATATATACACGCATGCTGACAGAAACACACGAAAATGGAAACAGATCCAAGAACACATAGGGGTCATAAAACATTAAAAGATAAAATGCCGATAAGTAATTCATCATTTCTCTTGGACCAACCTTAATTGTTTTATGACCCTTCACGCAGAACTCTTCATTGCCAATTCAAAAAGAAATTCGGATTACTAACACAAAAAAGAGAATGTCTCATATCGAGAATATTTAACATTGAAAAAACATAAAGAAAAATTAATTATTTTTAATAATATGTGAAATCTCCACTTTTACCTGAAGACGGTTAGCAAAGACCAGAAACACGTGTCGTAAAATTATGGAAAACAAAGCATAATATTTTTTTTTTTTAAAAACACACACATTACAACCAAAAAAACGTTTGCGGCACCTCTCTTCTTTTCTTTTTTTAATACATACTTTTCTCTCGTTGGAACCACTACAACCTCTTTATTTATATATATATATATATATATATATATATATATATATATATATATATATATATATATATATATATATATATATATTAAATGTATATATATATACATATATATATTTATTTATAAATAAATATATAAATCTATACATATTTTATGTTAATATATATATTTATGTATATTTTTTTCCAAAATATAAGAAAATAATCCAAATAAAGTAAATATCTATCTATTCCTCTAATATATATATATATATATATATAAAAAGAGTTAAAATATATATATTTATGTTATCAATATTATTATTTATTTTTTTAAAATAATATTTATTTTTTTTTTCCAAATTTTAATTTCAAAAAAAAAACAATAAAAAAAAATAATTGATTTTTTAAAATTATATTTTTTCTTTTTATTTTTTTGATTTCATTAATGCTATTTATTTTAAATTTATATATATATATATATATATATATATATATATATATTTATATATAATATATATTTATTTTATTTTAAAATTTTTAATTGTGTATAAATATATATATATTTTTTAACAAATAAATTGTTGATAATATCAATTAAAATTTATTTTATGGAAACATATTTTTTTTTTTTGCTAATTATTTTATTAAAGATCATAAGATATATATATATATATAAATAAATATTTATTTAATATATTTTAATATTCATGTTTATGGGGATATATTTGAGTTTGTTTTATTAAATTTTTTAAAAAACTTATTTTTGGTTTAAAATTTTTGATTTAATGAAATTAATTTGAAAAATTAATTTTATTTTACAAAGTTATAAAGTCAATTTATATATATATAAATATATTTTATTTTTTTTTTATAAAAAATTTTTTTTTTTAAATATATTTTATTGAAAACACTGTTTATTTTTCAAATATTTACTTTATAGATTATATATAAATTTTATTTTATTTGTTATGATTTTATAATATATATAAATTCTCTATGAAATTATTTTAAATTTTTAAATAATTGAGATATATTCCTTAGAAATTTTTATTTTTTAAAATAACTTTTTTTATTTTATTTTTGTTTGATTTAATTTTAATAAAAAAATTTTTTTAAAAAATTTTTTTTATTTTTTTTTTTTATTGATATAACTATTTTTAAAAATTTTTTTTTTTGTTATGAATTCATAAAAAAAAAAAAAAAAATAATTTATATTTAATTTATTTATATCTTGATTTTTGAATATTTAACTAAATAATTTATATTGAAATATGGAACTTATAAAAATTTAAAATAAAGCTGTTAATTTAAAATAAATACATATATATAAAAAGGAATTTTCAAATTATTTTAATATAATAAAATGTCCTGTTTTTTATATAATTAATAATATAAATATATAAAAAAACCTTTCAAATATAATTTAAAAAATTATTTATTTAAAAAATATAATATATATATTAAATAAATATATAAATATATATAATATATATATAATTTTAAATAAATTATATAATAAAATAAAAATAATATAATTTTCTTTTTATAATTATTATATATATATAATAAATTTATATATAGATTTAAAAAAAAAGATAAAAATTTTTTAATTTATTTTTAATATAAAAACTACTTTAATAAAAAAATAAAAAATATTTATTATTTATTGTCAAATTCCTTATTTTAAAAATATAAATAAAAAAAAATTTTTAAAAAAATCCAAAAATTTTATATATAAATACATATAAATTAAATATATATAATTATATAAATATAATATAATAAATATAAATTAAAAAATTTTTAATTTTAAAAATTTTGGAAAAAAAAAAATTTTAAATTAAAAAAAAACCTAAATATAAAAATTAATAATTATTATTTTTTTATATAAATATTATATAAATAAATATTAAATAATTTTTATCCAAAAAAAATTAATTTAAATTTAAAGAAATTAATATTTTTTTTTTTCTTTAAATTTTATTTTATAAAATTTTTTTAAATACCATATAAATAATATAAATATAAAATTTTAATACCCAAAATTAAAAAAAAAATGATAAAAATTATTTTTAAATATATAAAAATTTATATTATATATATATATATATATATATATATATATATATATATATATATATATCTATATATATATTTAAAATTTAAATTTTAAATTTTTTTATTTAAAAATTTTTTTTTTTTTTTCTTTTTAGAAAAATTTTTTTTTTTTTGTATTTTTTTCAAAATGTTTTTTTTAACAATTAAATTTATTTTTTTTTATATAATATATATATTATATATATATTTATATATGTAATTATATATAAAGTCAAAAATATATTTTTTTCCTTTTTAGATCATTTAATTTTCAAAAGTTATTTTTCAAATAATACATTCAAAATTTTATCAAAAATATTTAAGATTCAATTTAAAAAAATTTTTATTTGAAAATTTTTTTAAAAATATTAAAATTTTTGGTTTTCAACGGATTAAATTAATGATCAAAATATTGAAAAAAAAAAAATTTTAAATTAAAAAAAAAAATTTAAATATTTTTAATATAATAGTTATAAAAAAAAATTTTTTTTTTTTTTTTTTTTTTTTTTCTATATTTATTAATATTTTTATAAAAATTTTTAATTTTTTAATATCAGAAATTTAAAATAAAAAATAAAACTCAAAAACATACCCTTTTTTTTTAAATTATAAAATTATATTATGATATATATAATATTTATTTTTTCAATTTTAAATCATTTTATAAATTAAAATTTCATAAATTTGTTATAAAAATATATAAATTAAATAATAAATTGTTTTAAATTAAAAATTTCTATATATTTATTATATTTCTATATATAAATTATATATATATATATATATATATATATATTATATATATATTAATATAAATATATATATTTTATGAATGTATTTGTAATAATATTATTTAAATTTGTTATTTTTTTTTATTTTCCATATTTTAGTGGAATTTTAATTATTTTAAAAAATATTTTTCAAAAATAAAAATTTTTTTTTTTTTATTTTTTTTATTGAATTTTCAATTATAAAACAATAAAATTTAAAATCTAAATATAATTTTGAATCATAAACATTAATATTTTTTCTATAGAAAAAACAATTTTGAAATATATAATTTTATTTTCATAATTTATAAGCATTTTTAATTTTTATATGTTTTTTTGATTAAAATTAGTTTGTCATTGATTTAATAAAATTTTTCAAAAATTCGAATCGGCATTAATTTTAAATAATTTTTGAAATATGTTTATAAATTTTCGAATTCCATTCATCTTAAAAATAAAATTGATTTTTCAAAAAAAAATTTCGATTTTGTTTATATATTTATTTAATTTTTTTTTTTTTAAGGTTATATTATTTTATATTTATATATAATTTTGTATTTTAACAAAGTTTTAATTCAAAATCCTTCTTAAATAAAATTTATATATATATATAAATATAAATAATTGATTCATTTTTTATTTATATATATATATAAATATATATTAATAAAATTTATTTAAATTTATATATTTTATTATTTTCTAGAATTTTAAAATATAATTTTTTAAAAAAATTTAAAATTATTAAAAATTTTTTTTTAATTATATTAAAAAATTTTACAAAAACTTGTCACAAAAAAAAATTGAAATTTTTTAAACAAAATATATATATATATATATATATATATATTTTTTTTTAAATTAAAATTTTTTTTTTTTTTAAAAATTAAAATATAAATATTTTTTATTTTTTATATTAATTTTTAAAAATTTTATGATAAATCATAAAAATTTTAACTTATATTAATGTTTTTTTCAATTTAATAATAATAAATTATCCATAAAATTTAATTTTTTTAAAATTTTTATCAGAATAAAAAAATTTTTTTGTTTTTTTTTGATTTTTTTTTTAATTTTTTAAAAATTAAATATCATTTTTTACATAAATTTAAAAATTTTGTATTATTAAAATTTAAAAGTTTAAATGAAAATATTTTAAAGAATTTGGTATATTTAGTTTTTGAAAAAAATTTAAATAAACTTAAATTATTGATATTAAATTTAATATGTAAATTTATCTAAAAAATTTAAATTTTGTGTCTTCTGGATAATGAATTGAAAAAAAATATTTTTATTTATATATATATATATATATATAATATATATATTTAATTAAGGATAAGTATATATATATATATATATATATATATATATATATATATATATATATATATATATATATATATATATATTGAACAATAAAAAATAAAAAAAATTAAAATCTTCAGACACACTGGGTTGTATATTAATATTCTTTCGTTTTTTTATTATTTTATTTCATTTAGATTCCTCGACTAGTTTCGGCCAAAATGGCCATCATCAGGAGAAAAAAAAATTTTTCTGCTTGCTGGTAGCAGTGAACTACAGAAATGAATGTCTTGATGGAGAAAATGAACTTTTTTGTCTGTAGTTTTCATTTTTTTTTTTTTTTTTTTTTTTTTTTTTTAACATGAATTTTTAACATTCCTTGTGTTGGTCAAACAGTCTCTTTTAAGTTGTTATTTGAGATAAGAGCTGGATGGATTCATGCTGCTCTGAATTCCCTTGGTCATTTTGACAGTTTTATTGGTTCCTGGAAAGGGGATGTGTCTCTGTTTAGTGTTTTGTGTGTGTGTTATTTGGTTCTTAGGGAGTGAGTGAGTATGATGTGTGTAAGTGTGTATATTACTGTGGGTGTGTGTTATCATTTGGCTCATTAGGGAGTGAGTGAGTATGATGTGTGTGTGTGTATATTCGTGTGGGTGTGTTTATAAGTGTGAGGCGTCAACACCTCCGTAAGCATGTCTGTCTTGTGTGGGTGAGAAATGTGGGTAGGTTTTGATTTGTAGGGTTATATATTAATACTATCTATATTGTTAAATTTATGGTTTTAAGCCCGGCTGGATATTTTTTTTAAACGTTGTATCCACTTATTTTCATGGGACTCTAAAATCTTTCTAATGTTATCTGCTCTGAAATTCTCCATTCTCTCAGTTATAGTGAATTTGGCATGGATTTTAAAATCGTGTTTTTCTGGGCGGAAGTGTTGTTCTACAGGTAATAATTTCTCAGGGGAGTCGACTTAATTCGATTGCGATAATTATTAATTCTGTAGTGAAAGGGCCATTCAGATTTTCCTACATATTGTTTCTGGCATAGTGTGCATTCTAGGAGGTAAATTATGTTATGACTTCTACAGTTAGAATCGTGGTAGATTTTGAAAGTAGATTTAGTGACTGAGCTAGTGAATGAATTCGTGTGTTTAATGTGGTTGCAGCATAAACTTCTTTTGTTGTTACATGGTTGGGAAAATCCTCTTGTTTTTTTGTTGGTTTATTACGGATTACTTTTTCCCCTGAAATGTGGTTACTGCATATGATTTCTTTTTTTTCTTAGGTCTACGATATGCAAGAAGGCCGGGTTCCTCAAACAATTTTTTTAGGTCTGGTTTGAGATGTAGTATTTCCCAGCGACGTTTGATTATTTGGGATAGTGGAGGCAGAGTGGGGTTGAAAGTGGTTACTAGAGGAATGCGGCTAGATTTATTTTTTAATCTTGTACATTAGGGTGTCTTCTCTAGGTGTGGAAATTTTTTTTTATTTGTTCCCTGATTAGGTGTTGTTTATAGCCACGTGTTGTGAATTGATGCTCCAGATTTTCAATTTTTATTTAATTCTTCATTGTTGGAACATATTCTTCTGAGTCTAAGTGCTTGTGAATAATAAATTAGGTTCTCTTTGAACTGTTTAGGGTGGGAAGAATTAAAGTGTAGATAGTTGTGGGTGTCGGTGATTTTAGTGTGTAGTGTCGTTTGTAGTTTTTGTTTTCATCTATGTAAATGCAAGGTGTCTAAAAATGTTACTGATGTTGTGGATTTTTTTCAGTCAAACTTAATTTAGTCGTGCACTGTGTTTAGGGTCATGAGGAATTGGATAAGTTTGTCGTCACTGCCCGTGTATACAAAAAAATATATCATCGATATAACTTGCATAGAATACGCAGTCGCTACCAATGATTGGATAGATATGGGTCTCCTCAAAATTTTCCATGAATATTGTAGCATATGATGGAGCTGCAATGGTGCCCATGGCACAAAAATTAATTGCAGGTAATGTCCATTGAAGTTGAAATATATTTAATGTAAGAATATGCTCCATGAGGTTCATTGATAACTTCTGTTTTTGGTTGTCTTCTTCTTTTTAGTAAAATTGCTTCCTTTCAGGACGGTTAGCCCTTCGATGTGTTTAATGTTTGAATAAAGAACTGATCTTACGTCCATAGTCACTAGAATAGCATTCTCTGGAACTGTTTGTATGTGATTAATTTAGTTTAGTAGATCTGTTGTGTCTCTGATGTGGGATTTTATTTTCCTTAGCTAAAATTTGTATGTAAATTTCTACGTTTTTGGAAAATTATATATATCATCGGCACATATTTATATATGGAAGACATTACATATATTTCTATATATCAGACTAATTTTGAATAATCAAATGACAAATCGAAAAAAAGACTTTAGTAACGCGTTCCTGGGGGCAAAACCCGTTACTTCCCGGGTGTACATGGCTGCAATTGTATAACCACACTCCTTGTATACATGTTTAGAAATGTCTGCCTACGTCCCCGCTTGAATGCATCATCCGTTGATATACTATACTACTCCCCACTCCATCATTTTTACAGTTATATCCTTCGCAAGTGTTTGATTGTGCTTAATAAAGGAATTCTATCGATAAAACCTTCTTGTGTGGTTGTTGCTCGGGGTTAAAGTGTTTCAATGCTTTAGATATTTAGTAAATTTCCTATGGCCATAATAACTTTCATATAGTATGGCAATGTTCATAAATCTAATAATCAAACAAAAACAGAGATGAAGCGTCAGAGATTTGATTCAACTGCAAGTGCAAACGCATGAACGCCCCCTTCCTTCTTCGAACGTTTACGATAAAGCTGGGGGCTAATAAGTGGTTCTTTGGGATTTTTTTCTTTTTTAATGCTTCAATAATCCTTCTCAAACAATCTTTGCATCAAAGGTTGTTCGAATGTCAATTTAGGATGGAATCATATGACAAAACTATTGACTAAATAGCAAAAGCCGATTTTGGACCTAGTTTGTAGCAAATTTTGTCCACTTAACTGAAATAAACATTCATGTAAGACAATTTGTGTGTCATATATAATTTACATGACAAATTAAGAAAACATCAGATGAAAAGCAGGGAGTTATGGTCGAAAAACAGGCTTTTCGAACAGTTTTTCGTGGTTTTTCGTTATACGCAGAGAAACGAGCAGGGCTAAAACCACGACATCTTATTTCTTGCATAATTTTTTTCAATTTGCGGCATGTTTGAAATCTATCGGATAAAAATGAGGAAGTTATTCAAGTTTTTTTTTAAGGTAAAATTTTTAAAAAACCTTTTTTTCACAGTTTTTTTATGTGAAATCATTGTCGCAGGAAAACTATATCTCACTTTACATAAACCTCGTAAATTTTGTGGGCTTTTATTTTGCATTAAGTCTTCCTCACTCACCCAGTAAAAAAATTCTGTTCGCGTGTGTATTTTTTTATGGTTTCGCAAAAAGTCGTATTCACCTTCAGTTTTATCGATTTTTTCTGCTAAATATATAAGTTTATATATAAATATTGAAAAAGTTGGTTTTGACCCAATTTAGTAAATTTGTAATATGTGTGTACAATTTCATCAAAATCGGTCGAGAAATCTGGATGTGACTAAATAGCATACACATACAGAGACATATTCTGTTCTATAGATATAGATAACAAATATATACAGATATCTATATATGTATTACAAAACAAACACACAAATATATATATATATATATAATTACAAATGTACATATCCATACTTTTTTATACATTGCATATATCATTATAAATATCATTAAATATAACATAACATACATATATACATATACATATATATATATATATATATATATATATATATATATATATATATATGTATCATTGAGAGGACAAAAAACTTTTTCGGGTGACACATTTCGTCCCTTAGGACTTCGTCGGAGTACGGTTGTTTATGTTGATATGACTACGCATGCGCACGAACGAGGGGCGACTGGGAATTTTAAATTTAGAATTTTTTTTTTTTATATATATATGTGCGTTTGGGATATATTGTCCAATTTAATTTAGATTGCTTTTATTCTTATTTTTGTTTACATCATTTTTGTTATTAAATACATTGTGATAACAGAAGACCTATCAAGAATGGCGTAACATACTTATCGAGATCTAATCAAATGACCAAATATATTATTTTTTAAGAAATTCTTGGTCGAGTCGAGAACTTTTCAACAAAGACACATGTATATGAGGCGAGAGAAAAAAGTTAGAGAGATGTGCTAGATTTGAGCGCATCAAAGAAAATGAAAGGAAGTTAGACAGACACGCATGGGCGCATGCGCACACACGCACGTCGAGATGTGTTGCCTCAAGACTCTAGATTCTGTAACTGCCTGCTGTTTCGTTCCTCGCCGCGTGAAGTCCTTTTAACAATGCAAGTCGAAGAAGCCAAATTTTGATTTCTACGTTTGTTCTTGACGGGAAACGTAGACAAACATCAAACAAATCGAATTTTCTATTTGCTTTGTTTGTCGTCTGTTTCACTGGAAATGCGCTGGCATTTTCGCGCTTAAATCCAAACACCCATACACAGACACACATATACACAATTCCATGTAAACAAATCGTTCATAAATTTTAAATACATATATATTCATTATCCATGTTCTACACGGTTGCAAAATTTGGGCTTCAATATTTAGACTAATATATATATATATATATATATATATGCGTGTGTGTGTGTGTGTGTGTGTGTGTGTGTGTGTGTGTTTATGTATAATATATTTATGGATGAAAAGCGTTCAATATCAAGGATTTTATATAAATAAAATCGTGGAGACGTAGCTATGAACAGTCGATGGCTACAGTCTGTTTCATGCGTTAACTTAAAGGCAATCTTCAGTATATATCTCAATATATATATATATATATATATATATATATATATATATAAATCTACAAGAACGAAAAGAATATAACTTTAAACGTTCATAACATTAATTTAAAAAAGGACTCAGTACGAGAGTAGAGCAATAAATATTTTTTTTATAAGCTGAATTAACTGTAAAATCTTGTTAAACATTACAACTCAATAATCACTCATCTTACGTTATATTATCTTTATAGAAATATTTTAATGTTATCCTTAGTGGTTTATTCTTGGTTAAGATATTAAATTCGTAAATTACTGGTTCTAACGTTAGCCGTGCATTGGTTTATAATTATCTTACTTTTTGATGTTTGATAATGGTTTTATTTAAATATTAATATTATATTAATATAAAGTCTGATAAATGTTTAAAATTTATTTTAGTTTTTAATTTAAAATAAATATATAAAAGTCATATAAATGTTTAAAATTTAATTTGTATTCTAATTTATAATGTAAGGTTAGTATAGTTAAGTAGTTGTTTTGTTTGTATATATTTCTCTTCTTAAAATGTCTTTTTGTTTACGTATCTATATTTAAATTTGTTTGAATATGTGATTTCATTCAAAATGCTATAAAGTTTGAAATGCTACATTGTATGTGTAATGTTTCCTGTCTTGTTGCATTATATTTCCATTCAATTTTAATTTTCCATCTTAACGTGTCTTCATTGGCTAAAACTGACATCAACAATTTCTCATATCATATTTTCTTCTCTTTCCTTTACATTTGTTTCTGTAAAATTTTTACCCTCTCCTTCTTTTCCTTTCTTTTCTTTCCCTTCTCTTGGTAGTAGAGTTGATTTCTTATGCCTTTTCTTTTTCCTCTTTTATTTTCTTTTTATTGATTTCTTATTTTCTTTCCTTTCTTATTTTAATTTGCTTTTTTCTTTCTTTTCCTTTTATGGAATGAATAAATTTATATATATATATATATATATATATATATATATATATATATATATATATTTCTTTTACCTTCTATGGAAAATTTTCAAAGATGCAAAAAAGAAGTGATGTTTCATGAATTGTATTTTTAAATAAAATCGTTTATTAGCACCATTGTTTGCCGCCTGACGAGACGCTTTAGAAGTCGAAACAAAAATCCATTTTGTCGCGGTAACTTGCATGTTCAATGTAACAATATATATATATATATATATATATATATATATATATATATATATATATATATATATATATATATATATAACGTGTGCATACCAACTACAAAACTGTACATCTTGTTTCTTGTTACATACTGCAGGTAGGATCGTGATTACCCACCTGATGAAACGTTAAAATATTTTTAACGTTGAAACAAGATGCGCAGTTTTGTAGTGGGTATGTACATGTTCTAATGTAACACTGCATGACAACTAAATATCTATTGCGCTACTTTTGTATTGATACGTTTCAAATTAATGTTTTTGAACGTTGAAATCTTACTCTTCGTTCTTTTATATATATATATATATATATATATATATATATATATATATATATATATATATATATATATATATCAGGGCGCCTGACGATTACGTCTAGAATAAAACAACCTGTCGCCTCTGAGTGTTGACTTTAATCTTCACTTTTATGTTTACATGCGCTCCATCTCTGATATTGAGCACTTTATCCCATAAAGAATAAAGAATACACCTTAGAACTATATTTCGGCATATTTTTTTTTTCAAGGTCGATAATTAGAGTAATAGTGTTATAATCCTAAAACCTGAGAAGTTAAGTTGCTAATTGGCGGTTGGTGACTCTCCAAATCTGTTCTCTTTGTTGCATTATGTCACGCAAAAGCGAATCAAGGTACCAGGTAAGTTGGTTTCTTAAGCACAAAAAGGAAAAAAAAAACATCGAAATCATATCGTATCCTGTTTTCCATACTGCTAAACGTAACACTGTCCCTCAAACTTTCAGATGCTTATGATTATTTATATTGACTGAAATTCTCGTTCAGGTTAAATGGGAGTCGGAGCGTTTAGTTTTAAATAATTCTATTTAAAAATATTTTTTCATTGATTATAACACGTTTTATATTCGTTTTTATTCTTTATAACAAAATGTTTCGCATTTTTTATTTACTGTTCCTAACGGAATATTATACTATTTTTATCTTCCAAATACGTATTTTTATTTTCAATAAAGTAAAAAAAGCGACTCAAATACAGATATAGATTTGTGAAGTTTGGGCAGAAAATAATGAACGAGTCAGAAGTACTTTTCCTCCATAGAAGTAGATATTGTATATATTTTGACCTGTAAGGTGATTTTCTAGTTTAAGATCCTTCCAGAGAATCGAAATGATTAATTCGAACAAATACTGTTCGCAGTTAAAATCACTGAAAACTATTCGGAATTAATTAAAAGAGATGACATCAGGTGACTGGGCAAACATTGCTAGAATTTGTTCCGCTTTATTTACCCCAGAGATATTGCCACCTCGACGTTATGGTATAAGAAAATATTTCTGTAACTGAAGAGTATTTTTTTGTAAACTTTTTTAAAAGGCCTAAACACGACTGTCGCGAAATTATAAGACTATTGATAAAAAGTGAAATAAATCTTTATTTTAGTAACTTGTAACATTTTCATGATAAATACCCTGAAAAACGCATTTTATCAAGTTTTCTGCCAGTCTAGACAATTGGCCATTGACTATTGAAGCCTATGCATCCTGTAGAGGCTTTTACATTACGTTGAATGGTATTTACGCCCACCTTACGAATATGGATACCTCACAAGTTTTTAATTGAACTAAGAACAGGAAAACGTACTTTCCAAGTCAATGTTGTCGTTCTAAAACCATTGTGTTTGTGCTTTGTGTTGGAGGATTGTCTTGTCGAAACTTTCAGCTGACACCAGCAATGATTTCTGTATTAGGAAGCAAGGTAACAGATAAACGATTTTGATATCTGGCTAAGTGCTGATGAAGGCTATCAGTGTTTTTCTAAGTGTTGACTTCAATGTCCACTTATATATATATATATATATATATATATATATATATATATATATATATATATATATATATATATATATATATGTGTGTGTGTGTGATGCATATTTATAAAACCAGCTGAACTTTCAATTAGTGAAGTTTGAATTTAGCAGATTCGACAGTATATTATAAGTTTTTGCATACATATAAGAAAATGTTTCTGCCAATAACTGTTTTGAAAAATCATTTTTGGAAATATTAAAAAAAAAATAACAGCTGCTGTGAAATTATAATATTTAAGACAAGTCACACAATGTCAAAGAAATCTTTATTTTTAGTAATTTGTACCACTTTTCTTTTGATAAATAACCTGGTGGATTGGAGGATTATCTTATGTAAACTTTTCCAGCTGATATCATCAAGGATTTATGTATATAGAATCAAGGTAACGGATAAAAGATTTTGATATCTGTGCAGCATTAAGCTGATTGCTAATGAAGGCTGTCAGTGTTTTTGTAAGTGTTCCAAAAGCTGGCCAAAAAATAATATTTACACCACCTTGAACACCAGGACCTCTTTGTGTAAATCATGTCAATCGGATCTAAGTCTATCAGGACCATTCAAATTGAACTTCTTTTCATCTGACCCCACAGACTTCAATTCTTCCTTCCACATCATGTGTTCTTTTTGTTGTAAGACATAGTGCTTTTCTTGGTTTTGAGAATCTTAAGCTAGTTGAGTTCTTCAGCTCTCTTTACATAGTCCATAGAATGCTGAATCTCTATACAGGGTGTCACAGAGTTTCTGACTGCTCGCTTTACATCACTAACATCTCGTCATTAGCTTCTTTCTTCTAGATCTGACATAAGACCAATGCTAATGAAGGCTTTTTCCAAGTGGTCCAAAAGTTGGACTCTGTGGAAAGAAGAGCTCACCCAGCCTAAGATTCCCAAGGCCAAGAAAAGCACCATTTCTTACAGAACTCCAAAAGCAGCAATGATTGAATTCGGTAAATGAACACACGGAAAGAACGAACAGAAGTCTGTGGTGTGGTCAGAAGAAAAGAACTTCAATTTGAATTGTCTTGATGGACTTAAATCCTGTTGCTATGATCTGCACAAAGAGGTCTTGGTGTTCTCTCATCGTGTTCAGGGTGGTGGAAAGCCAAAGTGCCTTGGGCAGTTTTCATTTAATTTTTTCAATCCTTTCTCGGTTGAGTCGATTTATAATGTTTCAGAACTACATAGTAACGTATTTATTACCGTCATATTTTATTATACAACTCGAGGATTATTAATCATATTGTAAACAAATACACATCTTGCTATAGTTATTTAACCTATTTTTTTTAATTTCACATATAAAAAGATTTGATGCTAGGTCTGTAAGAAAGATACATGCTCAAAAGAGAAACAAGATATTGTAAAGTTATTGAGCGATGGCAATATAACTATGGAAATTGTAAATACGTTGAACCGAGTTCAAAAAAGAAGGAAAAAAAAGAAGAAAAATGTCTTTAAGGATATCACAAAAAGAGATGTGAATAAAATTAAAATGGCTATAAACATGAAAAGTGGAATGACAATTAATGTTCCAAGCAAAAAGAACTCTGAGCTTCAAGTAAATGTGAAATTCGAAAGATTAGAAAAATTAACAAAATCTGTCTGCAAAAACCGTTGAATATGATAAAGAACCGACATTAAGTTGAAAAAAAGAATCAAAGAAATGTATGGGTTTGGACGCCCCAAGGCGGTGTAATGGCTAGCGAGCTTGTCTCGTTAGATCAATTACGACTGAATAGTGAGTTCGATCCTCACTGCGTGCCCCATGCTTTCGGCCTTGTGCCACATCTAAGCTACGCTTGGAAAATCACTATAAGACAAAATATAGTTTTCGGTGGCGTATATTTTGGGGATTTGTTTATAAATAAAATATCAAACTTCATTTCTTTGCATTCTTTGCACCTAACCCCTAAAAAATGCCATTTCCATTTTTTTTTAATAAGGAGTGAATTTTATAAGCTAACGCTTACACGATTTCTTAAATATGAATATTCTACTTTACTAACATGGTTTAATACAAATTCTATTAGAAAATTAATATTTTCGCTACTTTTGTTTTTACGTTTTTGTTACACGTTGGGTTAAACCATATGATGTTTCTATTCCTGTTGGTTTTTTGTGCTGTGTGCTGTGTATTGAGTGTTGCTCAAGCTCCACTTCCTTTTAAGGTTGTTTCATAATCTTTTTTGGTTTCGTTGAACAGGATTTCGTTGGAAGAATCTTCAGATAGAATACGGTTAACTGATTGTGGGATTTGCTTGATTGCTGTTGGCGGGTTGTTGGAAGATATGTGTATAGAAACTGGTTTGTCGTTAGATTTTCTATATGGTCGATATGTAGGCCTAAATTTACTTCTTTTAGTATGTAGGAAAAATATTCATTACACTCGTGTACAAACACATTTATCCATCTAGCACTCTTCACAACATATTCAGTAGAAACAAAGTAAAAACCAGCTACAGTTGCACCGAGAATATGACACAAATAATAAAAATACATAAAAATAATCAACAAACAACCCGCACAAACTAAACCCACGTGTAACTACAGAGTAATGAAATAATGCACCTCGAATGGTAATTGCTTGGAAAACAATGTAATATACCAATCCACTGTATAAATATGCATAAAGATAACTGAAGGACATTGAAAACAAAACATCCTTTACAGTAAATGCGCACAATGCTTTCTAAACATATATGGGGAAAATTAAAAGCAAAAAAAAACAACAACAACAAAATTACATCAAAAATGTCATGGTAAGTAAGGAAAACAAGAGTAAATCCCAAATTTGTAAACTCTGGAGTAGAAAACAGCTATAATTACCTTCCCAGACCAACACAAATTATTAAATAAACGATCAGAACTTATTACATAGCAGTTCAGTAAAACATTTTTCTAACAAAATTTTCCTGTTTTTAATACCTTGTTTAGCTTTTATAAGGCATCTTCCGTTATACCAATGTGCATTTGTATTTCTGTATCACATTTTTTGTTATCATCTCATTCACAGATGTTGTGGTTGTTAATATGAGAAAAGTTTAAAGAGAAGCTGTTCAGTTAGTTTTGAAATCGTAAAAAAGATTGGTTGTTTTCTTGATGTTTATTGAATTTGTTTTTGTCTGGCACAAGACCAGTTTGAAAAGGAGCGAAGGTTTTACGCTAGTCTTCACATCGATTTGACTGCCTAAAACATCAGCCGTCGAAATCCTGGTTTTTACTTGACATGCGTATCGACCTTTGACACAAGTTGAAAATATGTCTGATCCTTTTTTTTCCTTTCCTTTCCGTTTATTGTTGTATTTTTTTTATCTTTTTTCATTCTTTTTTCTTTTTCTTTTCTTTCTCTTTTTCATTCTTTTTTCTTTTTCTTTTCTTTCTCTTTTTCATTCTTTTTTCTTTTTCTTTTCTTTCTCTTTTTCATTCTTTTTTCATACAATTTCTTTATTTTTCATTCCTTCATTCTTCTTTTTATTTTCTTCTTTCTTCCTATTTCCATGGCACATCCTTTCTATGTTTTTCTTTTTATTCTTTCTTTTCTTTCGTTTCTTTCCCGTTGTTCTTTCTGTTCTTCTTTCTTTATTCTTCTTTCATTTTTACTTTGTATTTTTCTTTCTTTTTTTCCTTTTTTCTTCTTTCTGTTTTTTTTTATTTATTCTTATTTCTTTCATTTGTTTCTTCCAAAGTTAATTTCTATAAAACAAGAAGCAAGAAACTCTGCAATCAAAACGCACGAACTTTACAAAAACAATGCAAGACTTTCCCAATTATCGCGACCAATGAATGTAATTTATTTTTTAAGACTCTTGTGAAAATCATATTTAAATGTAAAATCCTGTTTCTTTCGCTTTGGGTATGGCTTGCATATTAATTCTTTGTCTTATGGAAGAGCAAAACGGTAAAGTAGGGACTTTAGTTAAGGTCAACCAGTCTGGATCAACTCTGCGGGCCCTGCGGTGAGTATAGCGAGAGGATTGGCGGCCTTTTTAAACGACAAACGCTGCAGCTGGGTTAATAGGAAGTAGCAAAAAAAATGGGACTATTTTGTAAGGCGGGAAAAGCGGATCAGAGATGGAAGCGATTAAAGTAGGCCATCTTTTTCCCCACTTTTTTTCTTTGTAACTTTTCAAGAGAAAATAATGCACGAAATATCGACTTACTCAGTGGATTGAAAAATGAGTTTAAATAGAAAGTAGGAACCCAATCGATAATTCATTGAGCAAGTAAAAACTGGATAATGCACAAAATCCCATACGCATATATATATATATATATATATATATATATATATATATATATATATATATATTTCAGACATATATTATTAAATATAACAAACAACTAATGTTTATTATGTTTGATCATTTGCCGTTCTAAGCTTCGTATAGTGGCTTTAGTTTGTTTCGGGAGAAAATAAAGACAAAAACTAACATTTGGATATTTTTTTTCTGTTCCTCGCTCTAAGCTTTCGGCTCACATGAGCCATCATCAGAGTGGTTATATGGACATTACCAAGAGATGTTCACAATCAAAGATGACATCTTGTTATGTTTACATATAAGTTTGCTATGCCACGATAACGGTCGCGGAATAGCAGACGCATGTCGAAAATTCTTAATGCGGTTTTATTACGAAGTACATGACCACGTGAATGAAAGCAATGTTATCAACAGAATCATGTGTTTAGATGCATTGTAATACGTTGTGACTGGTTTTAAATGTAATTTTGTTGAGTGTGGGTTGCTTTCTTTTAATGTCTTAAGGTACTTTAATATCTTAAGGTACTTTTATTGTATGTATGTGTGAGTATTGATGTGTTATCAACTAATATCTGTCTAATATTATGTACAATGTTTTTTCTAAGAAATGTTGTTTAACGGAACTAAGAGCAGAAAGGAGACAGGTAAGTCTACGGGACAGCGTGGTTGTAGTAAAATCAATATATGTAGTGGGTTTATTATTAGTCTCAGCGATACAATCACTGAACGGGCATATATATATATATATATATATATATATATATATATATATATATATATATATATATATATTTTGCGTGTAAATATACACGTACATATATAAACATATCAGTTACATCTAAAAGATAATTACTGATACCTAATAGGATCTATAATTATCAATACATACATATATATCTTTACACAATGTGTCGCACATTTTTAAACAATTGATATACTATCGACATATAAAATAAAAACTTACTGGAACCTAAACGTTTATTTGCTGAGTGATGGCAACATCTATCTGCGCAGTTAGGATGAATACCGGTTCTTTCTGCACAGATGGAAAAACAAACGGCAGCCATTTGTATGAAAAATCCTTAATATCGAAGTTTCAAATTAATAGTTAAGTTGTGACTTAGAAGCTGACATGATGGATAATGATAGATAATGTTAAAAAAAAAACTTCGGAGCTTCCATAAGGCTGAAAAATGAAAACGAAAATGATTGGCAGATATCACCGAAAGGTGATGAAATTCGTTGAAGATCCTGGACGACTTCGATGCAAGTCTGATAAGGATAAGTTGATGACTTTATCTCACCGATCTGTGTCCAGTATCAAAAGAGGCGTTCAAAACAATCTGTCATTGACAAGCTTTGAAATTTTTAGGCGTTGTTGTTGCGAGGAAGTCTTGAAAAGTACGTGGCCGTAAATCAAATGGAAAAAAATGATAGCTTAGTCACTCGATCAGATTCAACAGACACCCGTAGGAAAAACTGAATAAAAAGTGTAACAAAAAAACAATATTTTAACAGGTTTCGCTAACGAATGTCATGCTACTCCCGATAGGCCACGAACGGAAAATGCCTCCACAGGTTGAGAAATCAACAAAGCGGTGGGGATGCAATGTTTTATTCGCCAAGTTGTGTTGATAACAACTCAAACATGCATTGTTTTTTAGTACATAAATGACGCCATGGTTTTTGAACCATTGTTTCAAATGTTTTTAAACAAATGATGATTCTTATGCGTAACGCTGTTCCATCACATTTACCAAAAGACAACTAATGAATATCTAAATGAGTTTCATAATCACTCGTTTTAAACTTATTCACCAGGCCGTTTGTTGAAAAATAGTACCACATTCTTCCAAGTTTTACATTGTCATTTACAAGAAAATATGAACGTTGTTTGGAATGCTATTTTGGATGCTATTTTGGATTTTTTCATATCAAGAAATGCAAGATGTTGCAAAATCAAGGCATAAACAATTTCTAAAAAAAAATAGTCTCAGAACTTAGAGCATTTCATATTAATGATGCCTTTGTAATCATCACAGTGATTTTATTTCCTATTTTTTGATCAAAATATTTGTTTTCAAATATTCTGTAATTATAATTTAAAAATCACAGTATAATATTTCTTGAAGTCTGTATCCTGGCTGTAAAACGATAATATTCATGAAACCTTCGGCACACTGCAATAGTGGCCTCTAGTCGAATATTATTTATATAAAATATAAAGAAACCTGCCCATTCATATGGCAAATATTTCCATGAATCTCTTTATTAGTTTTTCTATAAATAAAGAAACATGATATAATTATATATGATTTTCTATTCATTTTTGACGCATTTAAACTGCTGTTACTGAAAAGATTATCTCTGTTTCTCTCGATATTTCTTTCTTTCTATTTCTTTCTTTCTCTCTCTCTAATCTCTCTTTGCTTTTATACATGGAAATGAAATATATATATATATATATATATATATATATATATATATATAAAAAAAAAAAGTTGCTAATACATACATATATATATATATATATATATATATATATATATATATATATATAAAAATAAAAAAGTTGCTAATACATATATATATATATATATATATATATATATATATATATATATATACGTACCTCCAATAATTCGCTGAAAAAGAGCATAGCATGATGAAAAACAATTAAAATTGATAAAAAAAGTTTTATCGTCAAAATGTTTATGATATTATTAAGAGGAAAATCAAAAATTTTTAGATTATTTCATAAATTTTTTAATCCTTTTCGAGCGAACCTGCTAGAAAGTTTGGTTAAAAATTTTGTTTTTCTTGCGTCAGTTGCATAATTTTAAATATATATATATATATATATATATATATATATATATATATATATATATATATATAAAAAATTGTCAATTTTAATGAAACTTTCAGGACTTATTCACAAATGTGTTAAATTATTTTAGAAACTCGTTTTTCTTAGAAAATCTTGGTAATTTTTTCTTTAATCTGTTATCCCTATCCTTAGTCAATTAATAAAATTTCCAGAATTAAAATTCTGTCTCTCTTCATATTTATATTAGTTAAAAGCAGGATGTAAATCATTTTTTAATTTACCCATTCATCGAAAATCTGGTCTGAATTGTAAAATAAAAAATGTAATAAAACTAATTAAACTATTATTTAATTAGAAAAGCTTTTAATTGTTTTTATAAATAAGATATATTAAGAACACTATTATCTTAAGGAAAACAATTAATTAGAATAACTTATTAAGTTTAAAATATTTTAATCTTTTATTTTATAATTCTGTCTTAATTTGTTCCCTTTTCGAATATATTATTATTAAGTAAAAACTAAATTTACTAATTATAAATTGAAAACCTTAGTGCAAATCATCACACACCAATATGTTTAAAAGAATTTTGAATTTTATTATGTTCATATATGTGCCGATTTTCTATATACGGTCGACCATACACAACATTATCAGAAAATAAGAGCGATAATTATAGTAAATTCGCTGTCCAAAATATTTAAAATTTAATAAAATATTAGATTACTGAAAATATTTTTTTAATTATTAAGATTATTGAGCACTTAAAAATTATATATAAAAGGCGCTCACGATATAATCTTCAATTATTTTTAACGCCTAAAGCGCCCCTAGAACAATATAATTTAAATACCAAGCCGTTAAACAAGCAAACGCCTTATATAAACAGCTACTATCTGATTAAAAAATGCATTTCTGCAATATTTTAAACTTAAAGTAAATAATTGTCTCCTCAAATCAGATTAATTATACTTTAAATAAACTAATATTACTCAAATAAAATTTCAAAAAAGTATATTTTATTTTTGAAAGATTTTTTTATAAAAAGAATTACCTCGCAATGAAAGACTGCTAAAAAAGTGCGTTAATCAGCTATTTTAGCAGCGAAAAAACTCCTTACAGTTAATTTAAATTAGTTTAAAATAAGTTTTGAAATTTGGCAAAGTATTTTGCTTATTGGAAATATAAAATTTAATCTATTGACTTGAAATTAAAAGTAAAATAAAAGCTTCAAGAGAGATTATTCATTTTAAAAAATTCATTTTAAACCTTAGGTATCGTTTTTTGGAGGGGGGTATTATTTGTGACGCGTTTCATCCTTGAGGACTTCATCAGAATAATTTGTTACGTTGGTAGGACTACATATGCGCACGATAGAGGATTGCTGTGAATTTTAGAAGTTTTAGTTTTTTTTTTCAGCCGAATTCATTTAAAGTCTTTTTTCTTTCTCAACACACCTTTGCCGTGCGCATGTGTAGTCATAACAACATGTTGAACCTGAGGCTCTGTGGCAAGATAAATGGAGGCATAACGTCGCTATCACTTGTGATGTTGACTGAATATATCATCCAATTCTTACCGAACCCTTTGCACTGTCCTCAGATTGACACCCAAACACATTAAAATGTTCGTACTGGAGCTTCTGGTGCGAATGCCAAGCATTACAGATATGTTTTTCCAAATTTCTGGTAGAGTGAACTGCGCCAAGGTGCTCTTTTTCGCACAGAGAGTTCCCAACTGTCCCTCACTTTCTTTCTTTCTTTCTTTCTTTCTTTCTTTCTTTCTTTCTTTCTCGTACGCACGCACGCGTTTTCTCTCTCTCTCTCTCTCTGTCTTTCTCTCTGTCTCAAACAAATACACGTCCACACGAACACGTAGTCATACATATGCCAATAATGACAGTTACTGCATCGTAAGAACTGCGCATATCTGATGTAAATAAGCATGTATGACAGCCTAGAGAACTTCACATTCATGTGTTGAATGCAACTTTTACGAATGAGAAGAAAGATTGAAGACACTTTGATATTGATCAAAGTGTTATCGCCAAAATACTAGGTTAGAGACTTTACGATATGTCATGGCTTGTAGCGTGCTCATGTTCAGTTGTGTTGAGTAACTGACGACAGTGGTTCGTGCTCCAAGTACGTGCTAAAAGAGGGGTTACTGCGACACAGACGGGTTACCGTGGCAGACAGCATTAATCAAAGACAAGGAAGGAATGTGCTATTGATCCTTTTTGCCGACATGACCATTGGCCAGTCAGAATATTTTACGCTAAGAAACGTTCATTGCCAAAAGCGTGTTCCATATGGATGCGAGTATCGAAACGTAACTTTTGTCAATCGAAGAATGGTGCTTTGCTTTGACTAGTTTCAGTCTTTCTTGAATAAAGAAAACCGCAGCGTATCTATGTGTACGGTTATACTGGATTAACGATGTGCAATATTTTGAACAAAAATCTATTGGTTCTTATCACTAATGTGGAACGTACTTTGCCGCATACTACCACTAAAGTTCAGATGCACTAGTTAATGGGAGGAGATCAGCCAATCACGTTACCTTGGTTTCAACCTTTCGGTATCCTCAGGCGAAAACATTTTGATCCATTTAACTACTGATCATCGACATTACTTAACTTGAGTGATCGAACGAGAACCGGTGTTTCAACGTGATATGGCCGTACGTCGTATGTTGATTTGGGAACGTTTTTGCTTAACACCGTTTGTAGCAGTGGTAGTAGTAGTTAATATTTTAGATTTTTTTATATATGGATTTTATAACTGTTGATAATATAATATAGATTGTTTAATGTCTGTTTATAGATGGGTGAATATTTATCAGAATCTCATCAAATTATTTCATAAATAAATAATTATGCTCTATTTTTAATTAGGGTAGCATTTATAAAATCAAAGTTTAAACTTGCTTGTAATACATAGGAACAAAACTCGCCATAACTTTGTGTATCGATGTTAACAATGTGTATCTGACATTTGGATGTGTAAAAGTTTTGATAGATCGCAAAGGCAGAAGTGATCAAGAGCAACAGGCTCATACTCAGCAGAGTAATTGATGTGATCCTAAACAGAACCATAAGATATCCATCATTTTAACGGATACAATGATAGTATATAAAAGAATAAAGGTAACGCCGAAACTACTTTTAAGCAATAGGTATTGTACGAATTATAATGTTTTGGATGATTCTCTTACTGGTAGGATGATGTGAATAAACATCGAAATGTTACTTACAAATTGTTTTTCACTATTGCTTTCAAGCTTTATGATTAAAAACAATGTAGTTTTTTTTTATATTGAGTGGTGTCCAAAAATGGCTACCTCACTTCGTTTGTTAGTTTTATTTATGAAGTCATAAATGGTCTAGAAAAATACTTTCACGGCTTTTATCTCTGGATATTCAAAAATAAATGACAAGTTTTCCCATTTTCATAGACATATAGAGAGAAATGTATCTAAAACAGTCAGTGTCCATAATCTGTTTTGAAAGCATCTTGGGCGCTTGCTTTGTTTCAGAGTTAAAATGAAAAAAAACAAAAAAACAAAAAGAAACGTGAGGGGTGTTTCTGATGATATCCCCACTACCATTGTATGAGATTCACCAATTAAAAAAAAAACTGCCACTAAAAGAGCTCGGAACATCCAATTATATACCAACACCACATACGATCAACAAAGGACGATTCATAGGTTCTTCGAGTATTACTAATGAGTAGCAAGTTTGGTCTTCACTGGGTGCGCAGTATTTGTGGCCTTGTACCAAGCAAAGCCATACTTAGTAAATAACAACAAAGGATGATTGAGAAAACAAAACCGCGGTCTTTTTGTGAGACATGTGCGCCAATATTATTCAATAGATAGATAGATAGATAGATAGATAGATAGATGTTAAAATTCACTTACATTGGCGGTAGGTTATATGAGCAAAAGATTATGTTGCGCCAGTCGTCAAAGTGTAGAAAATCAGTTTGCCAGGAAATTCTGCGTTCGCTATTCTGGAGTTTATCGAAACTCATACACTGAACCAGATACCGAAGGGAAACACTACCTTAGCCGTAAAACCCACACACTGTCACCTTGACCAAATGAATCAGTTTACAAATTAAAATCATGACTTCCAGTTTCGATGTCAAATATAGTCGAATATTTTGTAAGATATTTTAGGAAAAAAACTAATATAATATTCTATCTTCCGTCAATTATTAGCTTAGGTCTACGATCAAATTCATTTAACTTTATGATCGATTACTCTTGCAATGTACAGAAATGTTCTGAAGCTTGAAAGCCTCCCTTTTCTAAGAGAGGGCGTTGGTATCTTTTCTCTTACATCCGCCGAGCAGGAAATACGTAGTTGGGCCGAACCGACCAAAAACATACCTGAAATAGACGTAAAACACCCTTTTATCTTTCTGTCTAAGTCAAGTCACGACAATTATTTATACATATCCCCAAGAAAACAGAGACCATAGGATTATTACAGTAAATCTTAAATATCTTCTCTTTTTTTAAAATCATTTCATCCCAGTCAAGGCTGTAATGCCACTATTATGCTACAGGGAATGAAATTGAAAGAGAAAAACGGAAAATAGGGCGAACTGGGGTAAGAACAAAAAAGGAACAGAGTTCGAGAAAAGATCGCAATTGATGTTGTATTTAATATTTTGAAGATTTTAGTTATCAGCGAAATGCACCAGATTTCCACAGGTGGGAAGTGCCATGAAAGAAATTGTTGACGGTTGCATTTGGCTATTTCAACAGTAAAATGGTGGGGCCTAGATGCCACTCTACTCGCACGCTTAAATTCATGTATGCGCTAGAGAGAGGAATGGAGCAAGTACTGTTTGGTAAAGTAAGAAAGAAACAAAGAAACAAAAAGCAATAAAAGCAGCATGTGACACACAGAGAGAGAGAGAGAGAGAGAGAGAGAATAGACGTAAACAGAAAGAAAGAAAAAGCAAATTAACAAGACTGCGATAGAGAGAGAGAGAGTAAAAGCTGATGAGGTAAGTAACAAACAATGCAGCAAAAACAAAAATGCAGCATGCGCTAGAGAGAAAGGGAGAGGAGAATAAAGTCGGAGAGGAAAGAAACAAAAAACAAAGCAGCATGCGATAGAAAGAGAAGTCGTAAACAGAAAGAAAGAAAGAAAAAAGAAAAAGCAAATTAACAAGAATGCGATACAGAGAGATAGAGGGAGAGGAGGGGGATAAAGGTTGATGAGGTACGAAACAAAAAAAAGTAAAATGCCTTAGAGAAAGAAAGAAAGAAGAAAACAGCAAATAGACAAGCATGCGATAGAGCGAAAGAGAGTAAAGGTTGATAAAATAAATGACAGGGTGCGCTGGAGA
The DNA here is from genome assembly GCA_903632075.3 of Acanthosepion pharaonis. Classification (NCBI taxonomy): domain Eukaryota; kingdom Metazoa; phylum Mollusca; class Cephalopoda; order Sepiida; family Sepiidae; genus Acanthosepion; species Acanthosepion pharaonis. Next base: position 99,764 of record CAHIKZ030002713.1, on the reverse strand, counting down.
AAGAGAAAGAGTAAAGGTTGATAATGTAAGAAAAAACAAAAAGCAGCAAGCGCTAGAGAGACGCGGAGAGAGAGTAACGGCTGATAAAGTAAGAAACATACAAAGAAACAAAAAGAAGCACGTGATAGAGAGAGAGAAAGTGGGAGGGAGAGAAAGTGGGAGAGAGAGTAACGGCTGATAAAGTAAGAAAGTAAGAAAGAAGATCGCAATTGATGTTGCATTGAACATTTTGAAGATTTTAGGAAGCAAGGAAACACAACAGTTAGGAAGTGCCACGAAAGAAATTGTTGACGGTTGCATTTGGCTATTTCACCAGTAAAAGGGTGGGACCTAGATGCCAATATATATTCGGAGCACCGGCGGGGTGATGGGGAGCTCGTTTTCCGTGGATATGAATTTAAATAATTAAACTGAAGCAATTGCTACATGTACTGCTAGGAAAGATATTTTCATTGTGTCGTGCTAGACATTTTTTCTCACCAGAATCTATCTTGCTCTTTTATAATTCTACCATTTGTCCATACATGGAATACTGTTACCCCATATGTTCTGGTTCTTCTATGTATTTAGAGAGTCTTGATAAAATTCAAAGGAAAATTTGCAATATTAACGGCCCTGGCATCTCGTCTTCAATCATTTTCACACAGCCATAACGTCACTTCCCTGTGTCTTTACTATAAATATTTTCATAACATTGTTCTGATGAGTACCTCGACTTCATGAATTTAAGCATACTACTAGATTGGCAGCTAGGTCTCATTATTTTACTGTTGAAATCGCCAGATGTAAACGTAAATTTTATTCTACTAGTTTCTTCTCTCTACTTCTCGCCTGTTAACTCTCGTCTAGTTTTTTGCTTTCTTGTCAACAACCATCTTCAAAAAATATAAGCACAACATCAAGTATCAAGTGTTTCCTTCAATTCTCTTCTATTTATTATCTTTTCTCCGCTTCCAGTTTCCTTCACTCTCAGTAACCTCTTTGCGTCTTAGTGGCCTTATCACCATCTTTGATTAAAAAAATAATATCAAAACATCTGCAGACCTGAACTTCGATCTCCCCAATCCAGTCATACAGTCAAAACACCACTGAGAAAGAATGTCAAAATTCTACAGCACGTTCATCATTCTCAGGAAAGGGAACGCCAGTAGAAATCTACAACCTCATGATCTTGTTCCAAGTCATCCCACTTTGTTAGGCCATAGGATTCAAACGCTTTGGTCTAAAAGGTCAACCACACACTGCTGCATCTCACCTTAAAACTTCACGAAAAGGGCCCTAAGGTCGTTCCTGAATCAGAAGTGAAAAATCCACTCTAATCTTAATATTAAGCCAAATATATGAGAGACCGACACAGCCACACACGTAATAATGTATGTATGTGTATGTGTGTGTCAGTGAGTGAGTGAGTGAGAGGGAAATAATTTCAGCATTCGAAGTGAACGGTTTGTCCATGTAAAAGTATTTAGATCCACTTCTCTATGAAGATTGTTTCTATGTTTATGGTAACATATTTTTAACGAATGTGCGTATTATTATAAAGATGATGCGAAACGACCACTAAAGCTTTATCTTGTTACTTTTCTAATCATGAATATTTAAATATAAATCCTCCAATAATACTTGCTTGAAAAGAAACTATATAATAGGAATTTCTTCCTACAATTTTTTCATAACCGTTCCGCTTTTCATACAAGCAAACCTATGTGATTAGTGTTTATAAAAAATGTCCAAAATATAGCGGTTATAGTTATTAAGTCAGTCAAGAGCTTAATTGTTGCTGATAGAAACTGTGAATGTAGATGTTGTTTTGTATGTTCAATTTTTAATGTCACCATTATGGTTTTGTGGACTTAGGCAAGTTCCTGCTTCAATGACCAACGATTCTTATACTAATCATCGATAGTTTTAAAAAAAAAAAAGCCTGGTGCACACATTTTTTTTTTAAATAGAGAATTAATACAAAGTAGAAAATTGGTTTTAAAAAATATGCTGAGAACACTGAAGAATTTATACACACTTAAAAAAAAAGGAATTTCCTTGTCAATGGCCTTGAGTCAAACTTGTATTGCTTTTGTTTATGAAAATATTGCTTACTATCCATTCCGCCTTCGGGGTTGCTTTCATCCTTTTAATATAACTATATGCATCTATTTTTGTCTCATAAAGAAATATTCCTTCTCTCTCTCTCTCTCTCTCTCTCTCTGTATGTGTGTGTGTGCGTGTGCGTGTTATTCTTCGTACTCTAGGGATGTCCCTTTGCACAAAGAATTTTGAAAGATGTTACTGCTCGAAGCTAAATGAAACCTAGTGTAAACAGTTCTCCCAAAACAACTCGTCATATCAAGCACCTGCTGATGTAAGCAGTTATTTCTTAGTTTCAGGCAAAGCTTTCTCTTCCTCTCTCTTTCTCTCTCTCTCTCTCTTTCTCTCTCTTTCTTTCTGTCCCCCCTATCTCTCCCTCTCTCTCTTTCTCCCTCTATTTCTCTTTCTCTTTTGTCTCAGAAAGTAAAAACTACTGTCGACTTTTATGAATATGAAGTAAAACTAATATCAAATCACACGGGGTGATTCTCTCTGGGCTGATGATAAAAGAAAATAAAAACTATTTTGTATTTTAACGAAATTTAGTCTTTTGTCGTATATAAAAATAAAAAAATTCATTTTTTCAAACGGATTTAAAATATTTTCTGGTAGAAAGAAACTAAAATTATATTTTCGTGAATATATTGTCTGCAGGAATTTCTTTTCTTTTAGAATGAGCACGGATAATCATTGATATGTTTTGATTCTTATTGCCGCCAATAAACAAGAAATTTTTAAAACATTGTTAAAATCACCATATTTCTATTACAGAAACAATTGGTATTCACTATTCTTAGTCTGGTACAAGGCCACAAATGGAGCTCGACAAAAACTATTTCGTTAACCAAATCGTGCGCAGTGATGTGACTGAACACTCAGTAAGGATCCATGTCACTTGTTATAAGCGTAGGCTAGACTAAGTCGACGAGGTAATATTTACTAAGCCTATTTTTGACTCGCACAAGACCACGGATGTTGGGCAGCAAGTGTAAATCGAACGCTCTGAATACATAGGCAGTCTTCTCGATTGGCTCGATAAGCATTCCTCTACGGCGAAATAATTATTACACACCGTATATACTAGAGAATAGGTCTCACTGGTTTTCATCAAGATTTCGGTAAAAATCAAGGGCGCGATCTATCCATTCGACATCATAGCGAATCTGAGGTAGAGTGTGGCGTATCAGTAGACCAAGCGAATCCCCTAGGCGCGCTCGAGCATAAACGTGACCAAGGGAGAAAATGAGTTTTTCCCAACATTTCAATTTTACGCAGTCGCCTCTACCAACAGTAAAGCGTCGCACATCAAATAAAAGAACTCAATCTGCACTTTTACCTTTCATTTTACTACGAAAGGCTATCATTTTTTCCAAGTGGTTTTAGGATTGAAGCGAATACCGGTATTCAAATTTTCGTCCAAACAGAGCAACCACGAACTCGATAAGTAAATACTACGAAATTACAACCAATCACCGTTCTTATGTGTTAATATATGTATGCAAATTTTGAAATAAAGTTGAATATTTGAAAATGTTGAACAAATATAAGTTATATTTACGTTAAGAAAGGGTCATGTAAATTCCTAGATTATAGTGCGACCTATCTGCGAGTCAACCGCAAATTCCCACTTTGTCAATCCCAAACTAAGGATACGGCCTATCAATTAGAGCAAGGTAAGATATACTGAAAGCAAAAGAGACAGGGGAAAATGGGAAGTAACCTTTATAAAAGGTTTGTGTCAATGTGCTTCATCATGGCCAGGTGTCGATAGGGTTTATTTTTTCTAAGATTTGAAGGATAAGGTAACCAAGGTGACTTGGAAATTGCATCTAAATACTTGGAAACAACTTCAATCGGAGACCCTCTTAATGGATTGGGTTCCCAGATCTGGAGATATTTCTGACTGGTCCCTACCTTTACCTTTAGACGTTGCTTTTATCAAAAACTCTCGTCTTTTCACGCACATTTCGCTGTGATGAATGTTTTTGATATATCTATGTGTCGGGTGCATATATTGGCCTCGTATATTTGGCGTTCGTCTCTCTCTCTCTCTCTCTCTCTCTTTCTTTCTTCCTCTTTCTCTCTAACTCCTCTCTCTCTCTCTCTTTTCTCTCTCTCTCTCTCTCTCTTCTCTCTCTTTTCCCTGCTCTCTTTTTCTTTCTATCTCAATAATAATAAGAGGCTGGAGCCACAGGTTATATTTAGACGTCTACATGAAGCTATCATTGAAAGTTTGTAAAAAAAATGAAAACACCTTTGATTAACCCTAATATACCATAATACTTCTAAAAATATAGTTGAGTCATTATTGTGTACATAAAACAAGTTTGGGAATAAAGGTCTGTAAAAAACGAAAATAGTTTTGATATATTCTAATATATCAAAGTGACGCGTTAGCATCAATGACAATAAGCAGGTTTAGATTTCAAATGCGTCCTGGCTGTTCAAATAAGTCTTGGTTGTTCAAATGCTTCCTGGTTGTTCAAATGAGTCCTTCTTGTTCAAATGCATCCTGGTTGTTCAAATAAGTCTTGGTTGTTCAAATACATCGTGGTTGTTCAAATGAGCTTTGATTGTTCAAATACATCCTGGTTGTACAAATGAGTCTTGGTTGTTCAAATAAGTCATAGTTGTCCAAATGAGTCTTAGTTGTTAATTTTACCCACAACGACTTATCTCAAAGCAGAATGGCAACAATCAGCACGTGCTTATCTTATAAAAATCTACATTACCAATAATGCAATTATCTGTTCCAAATAGATTATATTGAATCCCTTGCTAGGTTTGTATGTAAAGAATTGGGTTCACTGTATAATGCTAGACAATTGTTTCTCTCCTGAATCTAATTTATCTAGAAGTCTAACATTCATCCATGCTTTGACTATTACTGCCATGATCCAGTGCTCCTGCTGTATATTTAGACATTGTTCATAAAATAAAAACAAAAATCTGCAATATCATTGATCCTGATCTGGCCTCTCGGCTTCAGTCACTTTCCCACCGCCGTAATAAAAGCTTTCATGGGCCTTTTCTATAAATATTTTCATGGTAATTGTTCTGATGAATTTTCCGCTATGGTACTTAGATGCTTTGAAATTAATCGCGGTACTAGATTGGTGGCAAAAGTTACTGTTAGCATAGAAATTACGCTTACAACTAGCCAATTGATATGTTTCTGTTCTCGTACTTCTTACTTGTGGAAATCTCTTCCTGCTTATTGCTTTCCAGCCAAATTTGATTTTCAAAAATTTAAATGCAACGTCAATCGTTATTTTCTGTCTTCTTAATTACACTTCTATCCTTCTCGCTCCTTAATAATGTTTCTCTTTTTTTCTTATTCCTTCACAAGTCTTAACGGCTTTCTTGGGGTGATATGATTAATAAAAAAATTGAAGTTAATCAAATATGAAAATCAAATCAAGGCAAAAGATAAACTAAAAATCATATGATTGAAATAAAATTTTAAAATTATATTAATGCAAATTTTCCAGTGTCATTCTTTGTAAAACATTATGAAAATCTTAGAAGTACATTTAATCAGTTAACTGGCATATTGGGAAAAAATATTTTTTGCTATGCAATGAAATAGCCCTCCCCCACCCTCGGTGATTTTGCTGTTGGATATCCCTGCCCTCAAGCTGTAAATACAACGGAGCCTATTCTAGAAACCTGTCCCCTTTAGATTGTCAGTGGTTTCCTTTCACTCAATGCAACATTGATTGGCGGATCAGTAAATACCAACAATTCAAGATCAGCAAATAATCCATAGTTAAATTCATCAGTTAAATCCTTCTTTTATGGCAAAATACACAATTTAGCTGAATCCTGGTGTTAAGCAGGGGAAAATATTTAATGAATTTATAGTTATACTATGAACTGGAATAAATATGAGAATTTCTCAAAATAAATTTTGGAAAACAGCATCTGAAAGAAAGAGAGAAACAAACAAACAAAAAGAAATATGCAGTAGATAGGGAGAGAGAGAGAGAAGGCGTAAGAAAGAAAGAAAGAAAGAAAGAAAGAAAGAAAGAAAGAAAGAAAGAAAGAAAGGAAAAGCAAATAAACAATCCTTCGCCAGTAAAGAAAATGTCAATAAAAAAGCATGCGATAGAGAGAGAGAGAGAGAGAGAGAGATGATATGATAGAAAATGTGAAAGAAACAAGCATGCGATGGATAAAGAGAGAGAAAGCGGAAACAGAAAGAAGGAAAGGAGCAAATAAACAAGCGTGTGATGAAGGGAAGCGGAAATAGAAAGCAGATAAAGAAAAAACAAACAAACAGGCGTGAGAGAGATAAATAGATACATGTGTTAAAGAGAGAGAGAGAGTGGGAGGGGGGAGAGAAAGAGAAAGAGTAAAGGTGGATCAAGTAAGAAACAAAAACCAAAACCCATCATCAGCGGGAGAGAGAGAGTAAAAACTGATAAAGTAAGAAATAAAAAAAAAAAAAGAAAAAAAACACAAAAGAAGCATGGGATAGAAAGAAAGAAAGAAAGAAAGAAAGAAAGAAAGAAAGAAAGAAAGAAAGAAAGGAAATTAAATAGTTTGAGGTGATATTGAAGAAAGAAAGAAAGAAAAAAAGAAAGAGCAAATATAAAGGCATACGCTAGAGAGAGAGAGAGAGTAAAGTCTGATAAATTAAGAAACAAATAAAGAAACAAAAAAGCAGCATGCGCTAGAGAGAGGGGGAGAGAGAAAATTTTTTGGAGAAGAAACAATAAACTAAAAAGTAGCATGATCTTGAGAGAGAAGTGTCAAAAAATAAAATAAAAAATGAAGAAAAAGGAAAGAAGGTAAAAGAAAAAGAAAATAAACATTCATGCGATAAAGACAGAAAGAAAGAAAAGAAAAAGAAAGAAAAGAATTTGAAAAATGTGAGGATTGTGGAAAAAGAAGTAATCATCCAAAATCTAATTTATAAAATTTTTAAATAAAAAAGAGAAATTAAGAAACAAATAAAGAAAGAAAGCAATAACTGATTTACCGAGGAAAAATACATTTAGAAGAAGAAGAAGAAGAAGAAGAAGAAGAAGAAGAAGAAGAAGAAGAAGAATGAGAAGAAGAGATGTAAAATATTTTTGCCGGGTGGGAAAATTTGAGCCCAATATCCGAAACCTCGATTACACAAACATGACAAATTTCACAAGCATTGAATGAGCCACGACTGAATTAATTAGTTGCATTCCTACTTTCCCGTGATTGGCTAGAAGCACTAATTAATTAATAAACAATTAATTCTTTAGCTGTGTTCGATAGAAAAAATGATTTTAACGTGAATCCGAGGTGGTAAGGATCAGTGTACTCCATTAATCACCTGAAGATGTAGGCCATTTGTTCGAGGCTGCAACAGAAGACCAAAAGGGTCAATGTTCAATCCTCCAAGTGGCATTCAGATTACCCCAAATTCTGAGCCTGCCCGATATTATTTGACCCTTTCATTCGTGATCCATAAAATATTTCGTGACTTTAAAATATTCGACTGGTTTTGGCAAAGAACATTTATAGAGCACCAGGTGAACATAAATCTAAGGGAATTCTTTGCGAAATTCCGACGCTAATATCACTAGATGACAAATACGGACTTTGGCACGAGACCTTATTTTTCATGTGGCACCATTTCGCTGCAGGTTATTCCTTTATTCTCAAAAAGAGTTGGATTCTTGACCTAAATAAATTCATCGATCGAAATTTCATTATTATTATTATTATCAATAATAATAATAATATCACAAATATTTACTTTTATATGAGGGACATTAGCTGGAAAGTCAGAATAAACAAATCTACTCTTTATTTAGGCACGTCTATATTTTTTTGTCTTTTTCATTCTTTTTTCTTATGACTAGATTTGATATCTATGCCGAGATCTTTTGATTGATAGATATCAGGAATTATTATTGTCTCCACACCTGACCAGATATCGTCACCAAATGAGAGAAATCTAATTGAAAAACACGTGAACATATATGCTAATTTCAACACTGTTGTGATCTGAATCATTTTAATTCTTTCTTTTATTCTGAAATCATCCATTTTCCTGAAAGGATCATTTAGATTGTTACTTATATATATATATATATATATATATATATATATATATACCATAAAGGTATACATATATGTATTTAGCAATAATTGTAGTTAGATCGATGCACACATACATACACACGTGTGTATAAACAAACATATATGTGTATGTGTGTGCGTGTAAAATAGCCGGAATTTCCAGATTCTATAAAAAATACATTACTGTTTACAGATTTAGTTATTACACGATATTATTAATGTGGAAGACCTTTGAGAAAATGCTTAAAAATCTATTTCGTCTTCATGCACTTTTGGAGAGAAGAAATTCATTTTTTCATGTACATGCCAAAAGTGATTGCCACATAAAACTGACTAAAATCACCAGTTCCATAGCTCTCTCATCGAATTTGGCCAACCAACTTTTTAACTTTATCGAAAATACCCGAAAAACCTGAAAATTCTTTTTTTTTTAACCCGTATTCAAAAACTCCAAGTACGGCTTCCAAAATATGATCTTTAATCATTTGATCAGATACATTTCCCAAATTCTAAACAAATGACCAGACATAAGAATTTTTAATCTCTTCTTTCTCAGGATGGGCGCAAATACGCATAAATATATATATATATATATATAAAACTAGGGTGACTTCTTGATGTTATAGGTCTAGGGAGTTGATCCCAGCGTGCGAGACAGCGTAGAAAAAGCCTAAAAATTTTACTATCAGTTGACCCAAGCCTTGTGAGTAAAATGAGATACACGGAACTGTTCGGAAATCTTCGATAGTTCTGCTATATATTTATATATATATATATATATATATATATATATATATATATATATATATATATATATATTCATATGTTTCATTAAATAATATAGACAAGTGTTGTCTATTTATTTTATGTAAATTCTTTTCATAACGTCTGATAAACTTAATAACATTATCATTAAACGAAGAAAGAAAATCACAATATTGATACATATTTTTTAATCAAATCTAAGCTTTCGGCTTACGTAAGCCATTATCAAAGATGACAATTACAGTACAATATATTAAGCAATACACGGACAAGAATGTGATGATAGTCTGTTTCTGTTTACATGGATAAGACGCTGGAAGCGAAAATCGCACCGCAGCTCATGACGTCACACATGACCACGCGAGTATTAAGTATAGGAAGCCATTGGTTTATACCAATGGCTTCTGTTACCATTTGTAGATATTTAAGAATATTTGTGGAGATTTCATAGTTTATTTTGTTCAGGTTAGGTTTCAACTGTTTTATGTATACAGCTTCAAGAATTTTTAGTTTTTGTTTATTGTTTTCATGTTTAAACATAATTGTGTTTACAACAAGGATTTTACGGAATTGTGTGCGGCCAGGCATGTTGTTTTAAATGCCTAAAAATGTTAGAGTTTTCATTCAAATGTAGTGTCAAGCGTCGAGAATGCGAGTTTGTGTTGTGACCAACATAAATATTATTTAGTTCGTTGGAGATACAATCTCCTAAAAGGGAATTGAATTTGTAAACTATGTTGGTTTTTTGCAAATCGCTAACCGGGGAAGAAGAATCATTGCGAATAATTGAGTTGGATATACTAGATTTAGTGTAGTACATGATTAACTTAATTTTTTTGCTAGGATCTGTTGTAGATTTATTAGTATTTACTAATTTTTTTTAGTATATTTTCATCTTGTTTATAATTAGTATGCATTTGATTACGATATAGGAGATTAATATGTTTGAGATTAGTAGAAGCAGTATTATGTACTATTTGCTTAGTATTGAGATTTCTAAGAAAGTATTTTATTTGTTCATCAACTATATAGTTTGGAAAACTATTATTAATATGTGTTTGTTTTATATTCTTTAGTTCACTGTAAAAAAACTGTTTTGTGGATGAATTAGTTTCTGCACGATGTATTAGATTCTTTATAATTTCTATTTTGTAGTAATATGAGCATTCGCTCTTGTAGTTAAGTGTACATGAATTTATGCAGGTAGTTCTTTTGTATGGCGAAATAGTAAATTTGTTATTATTTGTGTAACGCCCATATTATTATAACAGGTTATCTTCCTCTTTGACGAAAATAGTCTAGCATACAAATGGATGGCTTCGGTGTTTAAAGGAAAAATCTTCAAATGGCAAGGAAATTTCTTTATTGCATTATGTTAGCTATCTCTTTTCCCTTCATCAATCTTCTGCTTCTTCTCAGAATAATTTCTGATAATATAGAAATAGCTCACTCTTTCTCTACATTCATCCGTGAACAGTTTTGTGTTTGGTGATTTTAATGCTCATCATGTCAATTGACTTAAATCATTTTAATGTTATTGACATTGACAGTATTCAGACTCAGTTTTTCCGTTGCTCAGTCTCTATCAAATATTGGATTTCCCTACACATTTTCCTAATAATTCTAATCAATATGCTTCTTTACTTGATTTGTTCCTTGTCTCCTCTTCTAGATTTTGTTGAACAACACAACGCTGTCCTCTTGGTAATTCGGATCACGATGTCGTATATTTATTTTGAGTCGTCTATTAGACAAGAACCACCTTTTCCCTATACTTCTTTCTTTTACCAGCGTACTGACTGGTATTCATTTCTTGGATCCGCCCCTTGGATTGATATTCTTAATCTTCCTATTGAGAATTTTGCCACAGAGGTTTCTTCTTGTATCAAAGCTGGCATCAATGTTTTTGTAGCTTCTCGGAAATACCAGGTGAAACAAATATCTGCTCTTTGATTCACAGTTGCTTGTTCAGGAGCTATAGACTACAGGAATCATTGTATCTAGGTTATAGTTGCGATCACAACAGACGCTTCTTTGTATCTGCATGTAATAATTGCAAACGGGTCCACAAAATGTCTTTCTTTGTGGTCAGAATGAGGTTACGTATAGCCTCTAACAAGTTTGGCTATCGTGACTACTGGCGGCTCTGTAATAGTATTTAAAATAAGCTTAAGTTTTCTATCTCTCCTCTCTTCAGTGAATTTAGATTCTCTTCAAATTCTACTCTTGACTCATCTGCAGTATGTTTGCCTAACTTTTCAGTTAGAATTGGGTCTCCCTGAACTGGATCCCTACAAAGCATGTGGAATTAATGGTATCTGCTATACTTCTTAAGAAATGTGCTCATGAACTGGCTCCTGTTCTCTCCAAAATCTGCAATAAATGTCTTGCTGTCTCTTGCTATCCTACTTGTTGGAAATCCTTTCTGCAGTTCTCATCTTTAAGAGTTCAGGTAAACCATCTGATCCTTCTAGTGACTGGCGTATCAGCATTCTACCTCTTTTTGGCAAAGTACTAGAGGTTCTAATCAATTCTTAATTAGTTAAGCATCTCACCTTGCAATGTCTTCTTTCAGACTTGCAGTCACTCTCTCACAGACGCGCCGTTGCCTCTCTCTGTCTTTTCTACAAATACTTTCATGGTAATTGCTCCGATAAGCTGCTTTCACTGGTTCACAGACTCCATGAATTCAAGCGCCCTACGAGGCTGGCATCGCTCTCCCACCCTTACACTATAGAAATTTTTAAATGTAGCCGTCTCTTCTACTCCGATAGCTTCATACCTCGCACCTCTCGCCTGTGGAACACCCTTCCCAATTACTGTTTCCCTGAAAGCTATAATCTCCAACTATTCAAATGTAATGTCAATCGACACCTCCAGTTACCTTGACCTACCCACTATCCTTCTCCTCATCCTTTCTTCTATCACTCCTATCTGCTCTCGCTCCAAATCTTCCGCAACCCCCTGCATCCTAGTGGCTTCACGCCTTGATCGGAGCGTAATGCTTAAAAAAAAAAAAAAAAAAAGCATGAGACGAAGAAGTCACAATGAGTGACTCTCTCGGAGGTTAGCATCAGCCATACTGATGGAAAGCAAAAATAGTTGTCTATGATGACCAAAAAAATAAGGCGTTAAAATTTACAATACATTTATTACCCTAGTTAATAAATGATTTGATTTCGTTTTAGAGGTCAGCTGCCATAAAATATCGGACCTGTCAGACTTATTATTAAGACAAGAGTAAATATTTGAGTCATCCATATAAATGCTGAGTTCTGAACTGATGACATCGGGATAAGAAACAATGTAAGTACAAGGATAGAGCCCTGGGGAATCCCTGCATTAATGTGAAGTGATCTAGAATTCTGGTTGTTCGGCATGATTTTCATTAGACGATTTGTTAAGAAAGATTGGATCAAGTCAAATATTCCGCCAAAAACACCATAGCACTTCGGCATTGTCACAATGCATTTAAGGGAGACAAACTCGAGCCTCGATGTTCTTATCTAAATTTTGATAAAATAAATTTAGTAATAACCGATAACACATCGGCGGTTGACCTCGAGAAGAAGTTGTAACAACTTAAAATGAAAATACTGAATATATATTGTTATTAATACGCAAATAAATATTAAAGGTTGAAGGGTTTTTCTATTTTTTATTTTTTGAAACTGTTTTTAGTTTATGAATCGACATAGACATATTAGGGTGGATAAGGCCAGAATAACAGACACTGCTGCTCATCGATGGCTAACTGGTTAAAAGCTGGTCTGAAGTTTGTTCAAGAATACAGCATATTAGTGGCATTAAATTTTTTAACGGAAGTGGCAGTATTGAACCTATCTTTGCATGGTACTGCAAGTAAGAAAGAAAGAAAGAATATATTTATTTGTTTGATATTCTCAGAAATGAACAACCAACCATTCTTATATGTTTATTGTTTTATGATTTAATTTCATTATAATATTTCCAATAAGATCTTTCACGTCTATTTCACATCCACTGTTTTCTTTTAAAATAAGAGTTGAAGAATTATTTTCCAAGACAAGTGATTTTTTTCTAAAAATCAATAACTTGTTAAAACGTGCTAAAAAGGCGCACGAAAATCAAAACTGAACAATGATCAATTTAATAATTTAAGTCTTGAGAATCGAATCTTAGAACATCCTCGGTTATACAATTTTCTTTCTTTCTTTTTTTCCTAGTTATTAATATATTTTGGGGGGGGGATATTTTTATGGGTCTAAATGAAGCATCCTAAATGCTCTAATGACTTTTGAATATACTCTTCAAGCTTACTAACTCAGTAACTTCTTACATTTTAGTTACTTTATCTGGAATGTTCTTAGATACATTCTTTTTAATCAGTATCACCCCAAGCAAGACAGTACAGCCACTACCATGCAATGAGATACAGGGTTAGGATGAATTAGGAACAGAAACATTACTTATGAAGAGAAACATAAAAGGGCAATTAGGTGGACAGTAGATAGCGATTGACATTGCATTTAAATTTTTGCAGATTAAAGTTGGATGAAAAGCATGGAGCCGGAAGGGAGTTCAACAATCGAGAAGTGCGAGATAAGAAACCTGTTAGCATAGAATGTACGGCCACATCTAGCTAGCTCAGCTGTAAATTGATGAGATCTCGCACTAGTCTAGTATTGTGCTTAAATTCATATAATTCGTAACTTTTCAGCTTGTGGATGCAAGACCCTGTCAAAAGGCTTTCGTAATGTCTAATACTACTTCACCGTTTTTATCTAGAGTACGATAAACTCTTTCCGTAATTATCGTTAGTACATCAGCAGTTTACCCGAAAAAAACGAAAGCCGTATTGCTTGTTTGAAGAAAAGGCCTTGCAATGAGAGATGATGAACCAATTCCGCATTGGAATAGATTAGAGCTTCTAGTAATTTCTCAGAAAAAGGTAGAAGGCTAATAGGCCAATAGTTGGTTGGGTCGAAAGGTTCAACAGAGTTCTTAAAAACTGAAAGAATAGACGATGACTTCCAGCAGGTAGGAAAGCAGGAGACACCAAGGCATTTATTATACAGTTTAGAGAGAAAGAACAGGAGCCAGTTCAGGAGTACATTTCTTAATATCTATTCCAGGGATATCATCGGTTCCACATGCTTTGTGAGGATCTAGGTTAGAGATGATAGCAAAAACCATAGAAGCACGTCACTCAGCAGAGAATCAGTTCTAAGTGGGAAGTTAGCCAGGGATATTCCAGATGAGTCAAGAGTAGAGTTTGAGGAGAATTTACGGGCAAAGCATTCAGCTTTATCATCGGAGGATGATAACACTTCAAATCGATTGAAGAGGGGGAATAGAGACCATATTTAATTATATTTCATACTTTTTCATTATTTCGTTTCTGACCATTTATTTTAAAATTTTCTTTCATGGAATCTTTCATTCATTCTAGATTTAGACTTTTTTTTTATTTACTTTCTTTAATGATTTCTACCTTTCTTTCTTTTATTCATTCATTCTTTATTTCTTGATTTCTTTTTGCTATTTTATCTTTAAGTCTTCCTTTGTTGTTTTTTTCTTTTTTTTTTCCTCGATTTTTTTCTTTGTCATTCTATTCTTGTTGGTGTTTCCTTTCCTTCCGTCCTGGGTATGACGATAAACTACATTCGGCATCAAGATTGGGAGATTGGAGAAGCGTGGAGCCACCTATTGGCTACTGTTGTTCCTAGGTCCACCTTGATCCGGTGAGGTAGCACCTGTTGAGCAAATAGTTAACCCCAAAACAAAAATCAACATATGTATGTAACAAACATTTGCACTGAAATTATAAAATGATATACAAAATCTGTAGTTGAAGGCATACAATTGTGTACAAAATAGTTAAATGTCGGTATTAAATAACTCATAGAAATGTTGATGTGCGGCTAAAAAAAAAAAAAAATTCCTTTCATTTCCCTTCTTTTTCTTTCTTTTCCTTTCTTTTCCTTTCCTTCCTTCTTTCTTTCGTTATATATTTATATATTTATTTACATTTTCCAACAATACTTTATTTTCTTCTTTTCCTGTTATGCTTTCTTTCGCTGTTTTTAGTAAATTTAATTTTATATTTTTTTTTTTGCTTTCTTTCCTTCGTTCACTCATTTTTCCTTTGTTTTCTTCTTTTTCTTTTTTCGCCTTATTCTTTTATTTCACCTTTTTCATTTCTCTTTATTAACTTTTCTATCCCTTTTCTTGAAATCAGTCTTTTAATTCATTATTTTTCTAAGTTACTCTCCATTATTTTATCGTTTCTCTCCTTTCATTCCTCATTTCTTTCTGTAATCTTGTCCTATCTTTTTTTGTTCTATTTCGCCTTCCCTATTCATCTGTCTTTCCTCCTTTGGCTTTAATTAAACAGCCATTTCATTTTACTGCGAACAAGTTCGAGTGATTTCTGTTCTTTAAATGTTATTAAAACAAAAACATTTTCCAAACGATCCTTTTATTCTTCTTTATCCAAATTCCTAAAACTTGAGCAGTAATCTAATGAGAAAATGTTTTCATACTTTCAAAGTGAGCCTAAAACTTGAGCATATCAGAAGCAAGCGGCCATTGATACTATGGCGTTACAGAAGACAAAGTGTGAATGCCGCTCTGTTTTCTACTTTTTTTTCAGTTGCAAATAACAAACTAGCGCTGATCGATGCTTTCTGAAAAGATTCCCGCTCAAAATCGATTTACAAAACCAAGCATCTAATGGATATCGAGGATTTTGAAAGCAAAAATAAAGAAATATAATAAAAAGCCCCAAATCTCATCCATGTTCAATGTTAAGAAGTTAATAAGCACGATCGTTAACAAAGCGTTGCTAGTATTTGATTTTGATGCTTGGATCAGTGTAGAAGGGAAAATTATAAAATAAAAATAAATTTGAACATGTGTAAATTTGACTTACCCTTGAAAAAGACCGAAATATTTTGGTTATCTACAACATAACAGAGCGTACAACATCAGTCGTAAATTTAATCTTGAACTAAAATATATCAGGTCCACCAAGTATTTGAGAAGGCATTTTTAGCGAGTCATAAATAGAAGATGGCCTAACATCACATACGCGACATTCGATATTTTCATTCCTCTTGAATCGAGAAGTTAGCCGTGTGTGGTTCAGCGGGATTTGGCTTTCTTCCACATAGACTACATAATCTAGGAGTAGGTAGTCAAGAATTGTCATGATCATATCACCAACATCTATCTTCTTAGTTCTAACTTGAATCCTTTGAACCAATCGATCCGTATTTCCTGTACTTGATCCTGGTTTATGGAATCTCGTTTAAATACTTCTTTTTCTTTCTTTTACGTGCCGTGTCCCTTCAGAACGTAGTCGATAATGGCTCTCCACAACTTCCTATTCTTTTGTAGCTCTAACTAATGCTTATCTCCTTACTATCCTTCCCAGTCCCTGTTTCGATATCCTTTGACATTAGTTAACCTAATCATTAGATATTTTACTAATTGTTTTTTTTTTCTGTGATTGTCTAATTCTCCAAGTCCTCTCTTCTCGTTAGTTGTCTCAAAAATTTCAATTATCTCGTGCTGATTCTAAGTATAATTGTATTTGTTTTGTTTTGTTTTTGTTTTGTTTTTGATTTTTTGTTGTTGTTTTTTTTTTTTTTGCTTTACTTTTTCCTAAAAACATTCTTATTCAGGAAAATGGAAACAAAAAAAAGCACTTATATTTAGAATCAACAAGAAATAGTTGAAATTTCTGGTACACATAACGAGGAAAGAGAACTTGGAGAATTAGACACCCACGAATTATACCAGGCCCAAAAGCCACTCGAGGTAGAGTGTTACAGAGTAAGAGGCACAGTTTATATGTGGGGAAGATAACAGTTGACCCTAGACCTGAACAGTTTAAGATTGTAATAAACGAGAAAGAATCCTCTTGGCAGTCTGTTCGTGGGAAAAATCTGATCGAGTGGAACTTACATCTCACCAATGTTATACGAAGGGAATGGGGAAGGTTCGCTAAAATATTCGTGGTATGGCAGGTTTTACATATAGAGAAAGATCATACAATAATATATATACACTTTGGTATGCAAGTCAGTCTCGTAAGTTATTACTAGTAAGTTCGATCCACTGTGTTCAACTAATGTGGCCTTGTAACTAGCGTAACTTTATGCGGAAACACTTCGCGGTTGCGTTGTTCTTCCTTCAAATTCCACACAGCTGCGCGTAATGATGGATGCACGCATCAGAAAAGTGAGACGGGCAGTTAATGTCTAATAACTTTAACTTATTATGCAAGCTAATGCAATAGCAATATCATTTACCCCAAGCGATGGATCAATTAGACATTTTGGAGGGGAAATAATTAGTAAAATAAGTTATTTTTGATGATGGAATGCGGGCTGAGAAGAGTGAAAAGGAGGGTTGAAGAAATGAATGAATGAACAAGACTGAAATAATAATAATAATAATAATAATAATAATAATAATAATAATTATGAGGACGAGGAGGAGAAGAAGGGAGTGAGGTAGTGAATATGTAGTGATTATTTGGGTGTTAGTGGCGAGGGAGGTTACAAAAAGAAGAAATTAAAAAAGATAAAAATTACAATGACGATAATGAAGACTATTCTAGTATCCAATATCACATCGGATAATATTGATATTAACACTGATAACAATTATGAATACTTCAACCTTATGGTGATGACGACATTGACAATGATGATGATGATGATGATGCTTACGACGACGATGACTAGGATGATAATGATGATGATGATGATTCTAGGCTATCGTGTTGGTGATGACGGTGACGAATTTAGAAGAATGCGAAACGAAAAACTTCAACGAATAACTATAAAAGACGGATAGAAACTATCACGAACTGAAAGACGGATGTGCATGGCGAAGCAAAGGATATCACTTATTCTAACTACGTCAGCAACAATTGCCTCAAGGTAACTACTGACAAAATCAAAAATAAAGAGTATATTTTTGGATAAAATAACGATACTTCCAACCAAAGGCATGAACGCAATATTCTGGCTCAGAATCAATGTAAAACAGGAGTAATAATGTAAGAAAAGTTGTTTCAGCTGATCATTGGACGAAGATCAAACAAATTGAAAAATTATGAAGTACAGAAACTACATCCGTGAACTGGACGAAGCAAATGAATATTTTTAAATATCTGTTGCACTGGGAATTATCCCAAGGAGATTGAGATGAGATTAAAGGGATTGGAAATTTAAGGAAATGTTCCTCCTGACCACGATAAAGTTCAGGACAGTGAGAAGAATAGAGGATGTGCTATGGAATTAGGGAGAATTACTTCTCTTGAACGAAATAAATAGTAACATTATTTTCCTTATTTTTTGTGGCCATTATTATTATTATTATTATTATTATTATTTATACTTTCTTTCTTTTCTTTTTTTTGCAAATTTTGATAATGAAGTTCTAGTGAAGCAATACCTACTTCTGCGTATCATGTCACTTCTCGTAGGACTAAATTTGCTACTAACTCGAATAATGATGCCTTAATAGTTTCAGTTTTTCCTCGGATTTTCAATTCTTTAATCTGATGTTGAAGATAAATAAAGAAAAGAAAACAGGAAATAAGGGAATTTCTCTTTTTAACATAACAGTTTTCAACAAAGATGGTAAACCCGGAGTCCGTGTAAATATTTAGGGTTTCCTATGCCGGAGGTGGGGATTGAGATCAGAAACTGATTGACAAATTCAAATTGCTGAAATATTGATTTTTCTACAAAATAAAATTCTCCTTTTTAATCAGACAATATCAGAATATGTGGTTGGGGGAATGACATTCTTAAAAATAATGAAAAAAATGAATTAGGTAAAAAAAAATTAAAAAAAAGGTCGGTCGAGAAATGCTACTTTAACAGATTAACTACAGCCGATGTGATTATAGCAAGAAAAAGGCTAGAATAAATAAGAGAATAAAGAAAGATGAGGAATAGACAAAGTAAAATACGAAAAAAAAAATTCTAAAAAGCATTATATAAAAAGTAAAAAAAGAAAATTATAAATGATGACGATCATCATCATCATCATGAAAGAGAAGATAACTAAGGCACATTTTCTATCCATAGCTAAGAATGGCGGAAAATGAAGAAGAATGATACTAATGGACATGAAAAGAAAATGTATCAAAGAAGAAGAAGAAGAAGAAGAAGAAAAGGGAGGAGGAAGTGGAAAAAGAAGGAGAAGAAGAAAAAGAAGATGCAGAAGAAGAGGCAGCAGCAGCAGCAGAAGATGTTGAAACGCAATAAAAAAAAGAATTGTTAAAAGACGAAGCTGATCCTTGTACTGATGTAGCAATCCAATCAATACTGTTAATCATTATGATAGTTATAATGATAGGAAAGTGATGATAAAAATGACAATATAACATTAAAAAGTATAAATAGTAATAAATAATTAATAATGAGAATGTGAATATGAAATGAAATGACAAGGTAATTCAACAAAATTCGTTTAGCCAAAAAATGATATGCGTTGCGAAATCTGTACTTTCTTTCTTTGAAAGAAAAAACATTAGCGAAAAAAATCCATTTCGTCATTATAAAAAATAGATACAAAACATTTGAAGGGAAGATTCTGAGGCGTAGAACGTGGTGGATAAATAAATGATTAAATAATATCAACTTATAAAACAGAACGCTGATCTGAAAGTTAAAGAGTGAGAGAGAGAGAGAGAGAGAGAGAGAGAGAGAGAGAGAATTTTAAATTAAAAAGTGAAACATTTCAGAAGAAAGGATTAAACATCATTAGTTCTTATCAAAAATATTTTCTTTTTGACAGAAATTTAGCCCAAAGATTATTTCATGTACACTTCTAGGAACTATTATTTAATTATATGATCATCATATCTCAGCCCCTACACACGGCTCTGCGATACAAAACTTTCTTCGTCGCATGTGTTTTTCCCGGTAGCGTTGCCAAGGCACATTTCCAATGAAATCCAGGTATCTTCAAACTTTTGTTATTATTATTATTATTATTATTACTGTTTCATGATACCATTTCTGACCTTGGGTCTCTAGTTGAGATCCAGGGTGAAATGAGTGTACACCGGAAGTGTACACCAGTATACACTCATTTCCTCCTGGATCTCAACTAGAGACCCAAGGTCAGAAATGGTTATCATGACAATTTCCTTGCACATCTCTCTCTTTCTCTCTTTATATATATATATATATATATATATATATATATATATATATATATTTCTTGTCCATGAGGATTTTAATAGTAGTAGTAGAAGCAGCAGCAGCAGTAATATTAGTACTGAGTGACAGAACAGGAGTCTAACAAAATGTCGCTGGTGTGCAAATATACGAAGCCCAATTTGTCGCTAAAGGTAAAAAGTTAAAAAATTGTATCTTTTACTTATCTGGCAATACTAACGAAAACTGGTTTAAGCCTTTTAAGGGTAGTAAAATATCCCTTAAAATAACGCCCGGAACTAGACGATTATCAAGTGTCCATTTTGATCACTCGAAACGCAAGAAAATTTTCAGAAGAGCAAAAATTATGAAAAATATCAGGATCTCTCGCGTGGTAAAATACAAAAAGCGAAAATACTTTTTATACGCTCTAACAACTTGTGAAAAATTTTACGAATGTTTTTTTTTTCTAGACATATTTAAATCATCGTTGTTGTTGATGAGGTTGTTTTCGAAATTCTAAGAAATTTCAATGTTCTCTTTCTGATGTTAAGTATAACTGTCCGTTATGTTTCCATTTTCTCTAAAAATTACGAATAAGCGATTTTAAGTCTTTTTTTGTCTTTTCTTTTTTTTTTCTTTTTTCTTTTTTTTTTCTTTTTTTTGTGTTTTGGCTCAAATGAAAACTCAACCATTATTTAGTTTTGTACTCGGATGTTGTATGGATAACAGGTTTTCTGAATCTTTTCCAACATGACTCTGATATAACATCCTTATATTTGTGCCCATTGAGCTTGATGCAAACTTACAGGACATTTCTTACTTTGGAAAGTGTTTCTTATACCGTTTTAACCAGGTTGGTATGTTTGTGCTGCTAATAATTATTTTTTCGCGATTATGTAGGAAACCCAAGAAAACCATGGTCATCATGTTCAAGTATTGTCAATGTAAACTTATGATATACGGATAGCTTGAATCTATACTCGATGTACACACCTACAAAAGACAGTTTGCTCTCTCTTTTCCATTTATTGAATTTACATAATCCAACAATATTTATACATCTTGGTTAGGCATGAATACGTACGTGTTATTTATGTATATCATCCAAATAGTTGCTATAGTTCCTAATTATTTCCTCCAGGTATTCTATGTATGTTTGATTTCACTGATTATAATGGTGTTTTTCCTGTTGATATATGTAAAAAAAAACAGGAAATATGCACCCTGTACACAGAAAGTCAACCAAAAGGTTATCTATCGAAGTACTGATACCAAAGATAGTGTTTCGGTGTCAGTTTATCGCGTACTTCAAATAGGGTTTCATCTTGAGGGCAGGGGCCTTGGGAACAGGTTCCGATTCGAAAGAGTGAGAGCACTTTAAAGTATATGCACAAAGCCTGCATGTTTTTTTTTTTACATAGGATAGTGACTTACCTTTATAGACCTAAAATAAGTTGTCAGAGTTAAGCATGGCATCATATATGATATATTGTGCAGTCAACTCACTAACAGGTTAGCTCAACTTAGAGATCTATCTTTTATTTCCTACTAATACTACTATTGACACTGCTACTATTATTACTACTGTTGCTTTTATCACTACGACTGCTACTACAAATTTATCACGATTTTGACCGACAAGGGAGATTGTACGTGTAACAAAAGTGATAAGAGCTGAGGAGAACTACAGAATTCCAATACAACTGCAACAATACATTCTTGATCTGACACTCTCTCTCTCTCTCTCTCTCACTCTCTTTCTCTCTCTCTTTCTCTCTCTCTCTTTCTCTCTCTCTCTCTTTCTCTCTCTCTCTCTCTCCCTCTACCTCTCTTTCTCTCTCTCTCTGAATTCAAAACCTGCGAGGAGCGTTTGGGTAGCTTGTGGTATACTGTGCACCACTTTCTCTGTATTCGGCTCTTCCAAAGTGTGGTTGGTTCTGCAATGCCCTCATCACTACAATCAAATGATATGTGCGTGTAGTCTGGTTGTTGGTTCTAAGAACTGAGCTGCTTGACCCTCATACGTCGAAAACGAGGGGAGAGCCCAGTATATAAATATACCCATCCCCTATTTCTATATCAATCAGTACGTTACCTATTTATATTCTAAAGTCATTTGTTTAGAAAGTTCTCTCTTCGCACTTCATTCGGTCATGGCACCTATGCAATGCTCCGCAAGAACCCAGGCTACAAAATTTCTTGAATGGCTGATCGCATTCGTGGCCAATCGAATGAAGAGGACATTTTTCTACAAATCCTTTTTACTGATTTTTTTTTTTGTATTTTTTGTTTCCTTTGTTATTTGTTTCATTTAAGTCATCATCATCATTATCATCATCATCATCATCATCAACTTATGAAAATTCCTACAGTGGTCACTGTTGGGGAACAAGTGGCCAGTCGCTTTACCTCTCTCATCCACTTCCACGCTGTTGTTAATTTTAATTTTTGATCGAATTTCGAAATATTTTGATTGTTATTTGAACAAATTTACCTGTAATAACAGTAGGTTTGTACTAGAGGTCAATGACAGTAATTTTAAAAAAGAAAATAACATTCTAGCATTTTTTTTATTATTCTATGCTCCTTGTCTAAATAGTTCCATTTCTTTCAAATATTTTTCAGTTTTTTTCTACGAGTCTTCGGGATTATTCAAAGCATTCAACCCGCCATTATTTATTCGTACAGCTGTCAACATCAGATGCAACAATATTTTTTTTTTTTTTTTTAACTTTTCTGTTAAGTTCAGTCTCTTTTAGTTTTATTCAGTCTTTTAAAAAATTACATTTACTACTTAACTGTTTGTCTTCTCTTTGTTTGCGACTAGCCGTGGTACCCGACGTTGCCCGGGTGTATATGGCTGCACCTCACCCTCCTGTATACACGCACCCCCTGTCTGGAAATGTCTGCCTCCGTCCCCATTGGCATGCATCACCCACTGGTATACTAATCTACCATCCCACCATCTTTTTACAGTTATGTCCTTTGCAAGTCTTTGATGGTTCTTAATAAAGGAATTCTATCGATAAAACCTTCTTGTCTGGTTGTTGCTTGAGGTAAAATTGTTTCAATGTTTTAGATATTCAGTAAATTTCCTATGGCCGTAATATCTTTCAAACAGTATGGCATTTTTCACAAATCTAATAATCAAACAAAAAATAGAGATGGAGTGTCAGAGCTTGATTCAGCTGCAAGTGCAAGCGCATAAACGCCCCATCCTTGTTCGCACGTTTACTGTAAAGCTAGGGGCTAATAAGAGGTTCTTCAGGCATTTTTCCCTTTTAACGCTTCAATAAACCTTCTCAAACAATCTTTGTAAAATGTTGTTCGAATGCCATTTTACGATGCAATCATATGAAAACCTACTGAATAAATGGCAAAAGCCGATTTTGGACCTAGCTTGTCGCAGATTTCGTCAACTTAACTGAAATAATCCAAACCAAGCATTCACGCAAGACAATTTATGTTTCGTATGTAATTTACGTGGTAAAGAATCAGATGAAAAACCAGGGAGTTATGGCCGAAAAACGGGCTTTTTAACAGTTTTTCGTTATACGTTATCTTATTTCTTGAATGATGACATTTTTTTCACGTGTAACTTTGCCTTGGTTTTTGCAAAAAGTCGTACGCACCTTCAGTTTTATCGATTTTTCTGATAAACCTGAAGGGCCTGGAGATTGAAAGATTGGTCTTGACCTATTTTAATAAATTTGCAATATGTGCGTACAAAGTCATCAAAATCGATTGAGAAATGCTGACATGCATAAATAGCATATACACACACACACACACACACACACACACACACAGAAATAGACAGCCACACAGACAGACACACAGATAGACATCTGTGTGATCTATTGCAAAGTCCTAAATAATCTTAGTTACTCTATTCTGTACAAGAACATCTGCTTTGATCCTGAATCAGTTCCCTATAAAGTTGAAACCAAGTCGTTTTCCCAGTTTTCAGTGAATCGTCCTTCTTACCCAGTCATGCCTATTGAGTTGCCATTCTGAGTTAATTTGCAATATTCTTCTTCTTCTGTCTGCTCTGCACTGTCATGAAGTAGGCAATTATGGATCTCCTATGCAACTCTTAATAAATATGGTAGTTTTACCATATCTTCCAAATCCTTCTTTACGCTATCCATTTACGGAATTAGAGAACTTCCTGGTAGGATTTTTAGAATCGCCTGACTGTATTGGTTGAAGAATTCCGGCAAGAAGACACATCCTTGTCTTACATCATTTTCTATTTTTAGATATTTACTGAATTCATTTTCCATCTTTTTCTGCTGACGATTTGCTTCCAGTATCCTTCCCGAATATTTCAGGGTCACCCATCAGTTCAGTTCCAATAGTTCTTTGGCATGTATTTTATCAAACACTATAAACCAAAGGTACACATCCTTTTTTATTTGTGTTATTGGTTTGGCAAAAATTTCTTTTTATTATTATTATTATCATTATTATTATTAACTTCCAAATTTTTAAGATGTTGTCGATGGTTGACGAACTTCTACTGATATGGGATAAGAGTTCAAATTTCATTGGCGACATCTTTCAATCAAATCTGCTTGCTTAGCCGACATGGAATGTAAAACGGACCTGAATATTAAGATAAAAAGTAAAAATATAATACATAAATGACAATCAAATCTCAGTATTTCATCATGAAAATGTATAATATGAAACATTTCGGCAAAATATGATTTTCATCTGAATTGCTTTTGTGCCGATGGATTCTCTTGGGTTAACTACATCCTACAAAATATCTAATGTTCAAAGAAAGATTTTCATACTTCCAAACGGGCAGCCATTACTGTTCCTATTAATCAGTCTTGGCTTTGATACGATTTGAATGAAAATTTGCTATCAAAACTGATTTATTAGATTTTAGTCCAGATTATTTTTTAATTATATATAGTTATTTATTAAGTGTTTATTAAATAATTTACACTTTACAATACTCAGATATAAAACGCAATATATTTACAAACAACCACACACACACACGCATTTATATATATATATATATATATATATATATAATTATTTATTTAAAAATATGATTCCAAATCGCTACATAAGAGGTCTCATGTTTCAAAACTAGAGCCGAAAACTTCAATATAATCCTTTAAATTAAATTGAGTTGAAAGTAAAATGGGCTCCGTTCCATCCTCAAGCGAAATTTTGGTTCCAACAAATTATATTTATGCTCTACTTTTGTATCGAGCACTATTTTTTAAAATAATAACTAAAATACTAAGGGACTTTGGATTATTTACCTAACCAGTTCCTTCCTATTTTCTATATATATATATATATATATATATATATATATGACATTGAGGTCAACAACCAGGGCTGAAGATTGCGCTTAATCATGAAACAGTTCTATATTTACATAAGCTCTCTGATATTGAGTACTTTAATCCATAAATATATATTTTTAACACACACACACACACACACACACACACACACACACACACACACATATATATATATATTATTATTATTATTATTTTCAGATAGAGTGTATCTGTAAAGGAACATAATGAAAAAATGGCTTTGCCTTGATAAAGTCCCTCAGAGGACGAAACGCGTTGTCTAAGAATAGACTTTCATCTTTTATTCATTTATATATATATATATATATATATATATATATATATATATATATATATATATAGTAAAAGATAACAGATCTGTTGGTATATAATCCAAGTATATCCTAGTAATATAACACTAATACTAGATTTGTCAAAATTCAATGAAGAATTTGCTATGTTATCGGTCTTGACCTGTCATCTCGACTTCGGTGGCTTCCTGTTTTGCCTTTTTTTATAAATATTTTCATGGCAATTGTTCAAATGAGTTTTTCTCTTTGGTACCTTACGAATTTAAACACAATATTATATTGACAGTTAGGTACCCACACAGTATCTGATATCGGTTGCTTATTTTCAGATCGCCATTCACTTCTTTTAACCGGCAGGCTGTATTCATTACTATTGAAACAAGCAAGATTTTTGTAATGACTCTATTTTCAAATCACAATCCAATAAATGTAAGCTTTCAGCAGATACGTGGTGACTTCACCTGTGATCAGATGAAAGCAGATCTCCCCCAATCTTCAACATATTTCTCAATAGTCAGGCAGCATTGACAGAGTTAATTCTTTCTGGTTATCCTATCTTCTTATCGTCATTCTTGTGTGTGTGTTTAAACGATTCTAATTTCGTTATTATAGACACGGACCTAATGTTTCCGATCTTGCACCATTTTTTCTTCTTTCTTTCTTTATTTTTATTTTGTATTTTTTGTTCTCTTTGTTTGGTCTTCCCCCTTTGGTCCGTTTATACAAACACATATCAGATCTGACAGGCCTTCTTCTACTTGCTCATGACATCACATCTGCTCTTCTCAGTTGGATGTGATAGCTGACTTGGGTCTGAAAATTTGATAATATATTGTTCGTTTTATTTTGTAGATGATGATAATATTAGATGCTTACGTTTTTATTACTATTATTGAGGAGGAAACGAGAGAAACGGCCAGAAATATGACTTTAATGTTGCAGGAAATGATGTTACGAGATTATTATTATTATTGTTGTTGTTGTTTTTGTTGTTGTTGCTATTGTTTTTGTTTTTGTTGTAGCCAGTTCTGTAATGAACATTATCAATATGTTTTGTTCAAAGATTTTTACATCGGTCTTGATTTTTGCCAAATTTCTTTCTTTTTTTTTAATTCCATAACCTTATCCATATTTCCATCACGATTATATTCTATGAATTGCATTGTTGTTATTGCCTGATTAATTTCTGGTAGCCTTATTAGCTATCAACGTAAATAACTGAATTAAAAGAAAGTTGCATTTCTCACTCTCGGCTTTCTCGTCCTCTCCGTTCCTCATGAAGGAAGACAGAAACGAGATTGGGTTGTGGCAAGGCCTAACTTAATTGGCGCCTTTTCTCAATGCAATTAATAATGTAGGTATGGATGGGGAGAGAGGCCCCTTTACGGTCTTAAAACAAAAGAATGCAATAACAATAAAATGGGTTCCTGGTGTCAGACCAATACAGTAGAGAGAATTAAAAGAAAGGTAGGGCCCATATAAAATAAAATAATACAATTTCCACCACTCCATCAACAAGACCCTTCACTTATCATCACCCCCAGGGCATTCTTTGCTCGCTTATTATTCAAGAAATATTAAGATTTCTGCTAACGAACTGATCGACTTTCAATTTACCGTTTCTTACCAACCTCTATGTATTTTCGGATTTTGTTTGTGTGTGCTGATATCAGTTTGCGGGTGGAAGACGGACAAAGAAGTAAAGAGATTTGTGATATGGGTTCACCTGTTGATTAATTTGTGACAAAAAATATTTTTTATTTCAACCAAAATATGCCGATCAGTGCACTGCAGCGGCAAATCTGGTCAGGTGAGAGAACAAAAATTCATTAATTTTACATGATCTTATTACCCGCGCGTATGTATATACGCATGCGGACACAGCTTCAAGAGTAGATCTCTGAATACCTGATATACGTGTCTGCTACCTGAAGGTAGACAAGAATTTGATGTAAAATCCGAGTGTGTGCGTTCCCAATCTGCTATATGATTTTTTTTCATTATTAGTACAGTTAATTCGTAAAATGGCTGCCATTTTTTACAATAATTTTCTAGATTAATATGGATAGTGTATATTTTTTTCCTTGTAAATAAAAATTTTTTATCCGTCTATATTTCTGAGATGGGGTATCGTAATTATTTACACTATTTACATTGTTAGAACTGTTGTCCTATTCATCGTTGCCATATTCACGATGTTTCGGCCGTCGTACGCACCAGCCATATTCAGGTGATTGGACTTTTGAATTGAAATCAGCGCATATGGTAGGCCCCCAAAATCTCCTAAGCCGGACAAGTATAGTATACAATATTGGAACTAGTAATACGGAGTGCTAGAAAAAAAATAATAACAGCAAAATTGTTATATGAGCTCTTGTAAAAATAGTACTAAGACATTAGGTTTATAAGTCCCAACATTTATACACTGATCTCCTCAAGGATACATGGCCCAGTGGATAAAAGCGTTGGCTGAATCCAGTGCCTTGACCCAAAGAGCTCAATACCTGGCTACAGGTGAACCAAAATTTGAATACCTGGCTAGAGGTGAACAAAAACTTGAATACTTGACTACAGGTGGAAAAAAACTTTGAAAACCTGGCTACAGGTGACAAAAACTTGAATACCTCGTACAAATGAACAAAAACTTGGCCAGAAGTATACCAAAATTTGAAAACTTAAAGAGTTGACTTAAAGGGAGGTAACTTAGACACCTGGAAGAGGCATGGCACGTGAAACTAGAATAATCTACACCAGTGGACGAAATAAAGGATTCAGATGGAAATTTCAATCAACTGAAGAAATCCGGGGCGTACAACTGTCGAAATGTCGCAAATATGGCAACGAAGATGAGTCCAAACAATGTACATAATCTTTTTTTTTTTAGTTATATTGTATATCTAGTGTTTAATGAATAAAATAAACCGAAGTTTAATAAAGCTACTTTGAGAAATGTAAGCCTTATAGTGTAAAATACATGTAAGCCTTATAGTGTAAAATACATGTAAGCCTTATAGTGTAAAATACATGTAAGCCTTATAGTGTAAAATACATGTAAGCCTTATAGTGTAAAAGTACATGTAAACCTTTATAGTGTAAAATACATGTAAGCCTTATAATTAAAAATACATGTAAGCCTTATAATTATAAAAACATGTAAGCCTTATAATGTAAAATACATGTAAATTTTATAGTGTAAAAAATACATGTAAACCTTATAATGTAAAATACATGTAAGCCTTATAGTGTAAAATACATGTAAGCCTTATAGTGTAAAATACATGTAAGCCTTATAGTGTAAAATACATGTAAGCCTTATAGTGTAAAATACATGTAAGCCTTATAGTGTAAAATACATGTAAGCCTTATAGTGTAAAATACATATAAGCCTTATAATTATAAAATACATGTAAAAAAAAATATGTATAAACCTTATAGTGTAAAATACATATAAGCCTTATAGTGTAAAATACATATATAAAATACATTAAAAATACATGTAAGCCTAAAATACATATAGTGTAAAAAATACATATAAGCCTTATAGTGTAAAATTATATAGTGTAATAAAAAATACATATAAGCCTTATAGTGTAAAATACATGTAAGCCTTATAATGTAAAAATACATGTAAGCCTTATATGTAAAAAATACATGTAAAATTATAGTGTAAAATACATGTAAGCCTTATAGTGTAAAATACATGTAAGCCTTATAGTGTAAAATACAATTTTATCAACAGTAAGTAAATGTCTGTGTGCTTATGAGCTTTTTCAGCATTGACAGGCTTAGACACCAGATCGTACTTAGCTGAGACTTAAAAAGAGAACAGCATTATGAGCAATTACACCACATCCTGAAATATTACAGGGACAGCCCTGATGGAAAAATACATATTCATTTTGTATATTGCCCCTTAATTCGGCTAATAAAGCGCCTTGTTCAAGAGAAGAGTAGCAGAAGATGAACCTCCACCAATCAGTGATGCTTTTAAATGTTTTGAAATGAAACCACAACAGGCCATAATTTGGCTCAAAGCAACGTGACAAAAATTTATTATTCTGCAGGCAAACAAATGAAATTGAGAAATAATCCCCTGCGTTTAGTGTTGATCACATTAAAGACTGTGCCACAGTATAGCGTCAGCCTCATGATTAAACATGAACAGTTTTAAAAGAATCATTGTCATTCTATTCAATAAACATTTCATTAATATTTTTAATTGATTAAATACAATTAATATGTTTAAAAATCCTTCGTCTAATCAGGTTAGAGAAGTAATTTGCAGAGAATGAATATGATTTATCATAAAAAAAAGCTGCTTTGTCACTGAGAGAATGTCGTCCAGCAGATTCGGAATCCCTTAAATGATTTTATCTCGACTTTATGACAAATTGTATTCTCAAATTCCTTGATCTGTACAGCTTATCCAAAATAGCAACCTGTTATAAAACTGTAGTATCACTTTTACAGAAATAACCAGACGAAATATATCAAAAATAGAAATATTACCGTAACATGTGCACTGAAATATCACAACACTCACCACATCAGCAGTTTTAACTGATAACCAAAAACTCATAAGACAAACATGACAAACTAAAAGGAAAATAAAGAAATAAGTACACATTCTTATGAATGCAGAAGTTCTCTCACTATCTGTAACGTAGTCTTGGTGTGTGGTTGGACCATTTTAATTTAAATAGGTTGCCTTTTGGGCCTGTGCAGATGTACACGATTTCATCTTCATTCATCTTCTCTGAGGATTCATTTTGCTGATGAGCAGAGAGGGGACCAGAACGAAACACTTTTCTATTCGCGCTTTTAATGCGAAAAGGCTTCGGATGTCTCCATTGATTCTGTTTCATTTAGGAATGGGGAATTTAGGCGGACATCCTATTCTTTCTTATGATTATCTAAAGATCCGATCGTGTCAGATGCTTTTGTCAAGTCGGCAAAGATGACTCTTTATTTTACTTCTGACATTTTTTCTTGACTTAAAACTATGACCATTTCTGTTATACCTCGGTTCGGTAATCGGCAGTAACCCTTGTCAGTACTAGTCAAACTAACAAAATCCTCGACAGAACAGCATGACACTGTTCGAGTAGTTAGACTTTTCTTTTTTGTAATGGTATGATTGCGCCTTTGATAGCCTATTCCTAGTAGAAAACAACTAGTGTATATATATATATATATATATATATATATATATATATATATATATATAATGGACTCTCCCGTAGGTTTCGACGTATGCGGATCTGACACTGACAGCTTATTGATTCAATTATGAAATTTTGTGCGATAATCTTAAGTAGCATTTAAGTATATATATATATATATATATATATATATATATATATATAAGGTGCAATGGGTAAATTATCGCCATTTATCGTTTTTTTTTTTTCGTGCATGCGCGTTGTTTTGTTTTGATTTTGCCGACTGCACAGTATAGTAGGGTCAGTTGGGCACCGTCTGTGAGAAAAAGAGCACCATGACGCAGTTCACTTCGACAGAAATTTACAAACGGCGCGCTGTACTGCTTGGCATTCCTGTCGGAAGCTCCATTACGAACCTTTCAGTGTTTGGGTGTTACTATGAGAACAGTGCAGAGGATTCGGAAAAAGTTGGATGTGTCTTATGGTGAGTGAGAGTTTACGGCAGCTCGGAAAACTCACCCTGTTGTTGAGAGCCTCACATCCAACACGGAGGCCTACATGTGCTTTGAGGATGTAGTGCTGCCCTGGGTCAAGAGGTTGGTTGCTGGAAGACCTTATGTTTGACAACTGGACTCTGCACCACAGCACACAAGAGAACCCAGTCAAGGTTTCCAGACAACTTCTGCGACCACATCACCCCTTACATCTGCTCACCCAACTCGTCAGACTGCAAACACTTTGATTAGTATGTGTGAGGCGCAGTTGAGTGAGAGGCCAACAAAACTTCTTGTAATACTAAAGATGAACAAGGAATATACCAGCATTCACCAACTTAAACCAAGAATAGGAGATTTCGATTTTATTGAATAAATTCAGTATTTCAAGACATTTGTATGTAATTTTGGTAAATATATCGCAAAAGCGTGAAACCCAAGGTCACAAACTCACATCAATCCAACAAAATATATATATATTGGACAGATTTTGTCTTTATTTTCTCTTGAAACTAAAACCATTATACGACGTTGGAAAGGCTTCTGATAAAACATAATGGACATTCGCTGTCTGTTATGTTTAATAATATATATTTGAATAATGATCTGCTACCCTATATATATATATATATATATATATATATATATATATATATATATATATATATATATATATATCGGAAAATGAAATCTTTAGACACTGGATAGAAACACGATGGTTAGTAGAGCGTATTAAACAGCCTTTTTAGTGTTTGTTTACTTGTTTTTATATCTACATTTATGTGTGTGGGTGTGAGTGTGTAAGCATGTTTGTGTTTCTATTGATTTTTGTGAGAATATTTTCTCAGATATAAATGCTAAACTACGTCTGGCACAAGGTCTTATTGAAGAGACACTCATGAATATAGAATTTATCGAACGCGCACACCGATCCGAACGATGATCTTGCTAATTATGATAAATTCACATTCTAATACTAATATTTCCAAAGTTGCTACATGGTCTCACGTGTACGATACAGTGAATATCAAACTGATTATTATTGTAGTAATGGTCAGGCGAAACTAGCTTATCGACCCTTGCACCCAAAGCGCGGATTTCCTCTTAATATAGTAATGTTCTTATTTTGTCTATAAAGTTATGAGGTATGTGCTTTATAGCGGAAGATAAGCTAACTGAAACTGACGAAATATAAACGAAAAGAAGTTATTAAATTTCGAATGTAAAGCTGGAAAATCTTTCTGGTAAAACTGATTTCGAAACATGAATGCAGCAAAATACGTGGCAATATTAAAAACCTGTTTCCAACTGCAACACTTCAAAAACAGCACTTCTCACATAATCACTAAAATCAAACGTCGATGTAGCCAGTCGTAATGATAAGAAACGAAATTTCATTTTATACTCACTTCAAAAGCAGGTTAGCGACTTACAAATTTATTTACTATCTTTTCATCATGCTTATCTTGTTTACTAGCATACTACCCATGAAAAAGGATGAATATCATTTGCGTAAAAAACGGCAATTCCATCTAGAATTTGAACAGATATGGTTTTCTGGACGCTCTACTTTGCGTAGTAGCTGTGAACTGAGCTAAAAGTCAAAAAATCACTAGACGTCTCCATGTTTAGGATCAATGTGATATCTGTCTAGCGTAATATATGTGCACTCCTCGGTCCTCTGCTTAGGATCAGTGTAGTATCTGTGCACTCTGCCAAAAGTCAAAGTGTCGTTACATCAATCAATGTAGTATGTGTGTACTCTTCCTAAAGTCAAATTGTCATGTTTCCTTCCTATACATAGGATGAGCGTAGTATCTGTGTCAAAGTGTCAATCTAAAGTCATCGTTTCTTGCTTCGGTTCTATGCTTAAGATCAGTATAGTAACTGTGCACGCTGCCGAAAATCAAAGTATTCCTCATCGGCCTAAGATCATTGTAGTATATGCGCGCTCTTTCTAAAGTCAACATGTCATGCGGAAGATATCGTGGAGCGAATATCTGAGCAACGACGAAGTTTTGTAGAAAAATTAACATAAAAAAGACACAGTTGAGGTTTCTATGGCATATAATGAGGAAGGGCAGCTTGGAAAATACGATACTCACGGGACAGAGGAAGACAATAGATGACATACTTGATGAGCTCGAGTAAATGGTTGGCGGAACAGAGCTCAGAAGAAATAGCAGAAGAACAATGTATATTAAGAGTTACAAGGAACAGGAATTTGTGGAGAGCCATGATCGCCTAGATCATGAAGGAACACAAAACATAAGGCAGCACTACACATAAATAGAATGTGTATAGCGTATGTGTGCTTGTGTAAGAGAGTGTTAAGTGTTAAGTCATTTGTTGATCGGCCAACAGAATAACACAAGAATAGTGGGTTGGGCTGTAGTGGAGTATGACTGGGAACGGGAGTCTACTGAAAATGAATGTTCCGACCGGCATAACCTTGATTCGTACCGTAACTAAATCCGTACCTATTAGTAGATACGCTCAATTAATTTCCCGGCAACTTGAAATATTTGACGAGCTCCGATGCTACAGAACGGTTGGCGGTTGGCTTTCAACTTCGGAGTTATTCTCTACAGCTCATACCTCTTTCGGCCTCTTCTTTCCCATCTTCATTTCTATATATTTCTTAATTTCTGTCTTTCATACATACATGCATATATATATATATATATATATATATATATATATAAGTACTCATTGTAAATAATAAGTGTATACTTCTTTATAAATAAATATATTATAAATGTAAGAGAAGGGAGTTTAAGTACGTGGGCGTTTTGCAAAAAAACTGTAGCATTATTCAGCATATTCTAAGGAAAATTACTAATTTGCTTTTAAAGCACACCACACACACACACACATATATATATATATATATATATATATATATATATATATATATATATATATAAGGCCCGAAGATTGCGTTCAAGCATGAAACAGACTGTCGCCGCTTAGTGTTGACTTCGGTTTTCCACTTTTATCTTTATATGCGCTCTATCTCAGATATTGAGCACTTTTACCCACGAATATAGCATACCGTAATTTTTATATTTTTATCATATATGATGAACATGGCAAACAGCGTAGGTCCAAGGATAGAGCCATGAGGTACTCCTGCATTAGTCCGAACAGTCTATTCAACACGACCTCATTACACGACTTGTTAGGAACGATTGGATTAAGCCCAATATTCGTCCCCTTAAGCTTGCCGTAAAGGCCAGCATACCAAACCCTGTCAAACGCTTTTGTGTTATATAAAGCTACAACCGAAGTTATGCCATTCTTATCAACAGCTTGATAGACAAATTTAGTGATGGTCGTTGACATGTGGCAAATAGACCTGGCGAAACGGAAGCCATATTTTTTGTTCGGGAAGAGGCCGTGTGAAGTAAGGTACTTTACCAATTCAGCTCAAGCCTCGAGTACTTTGCCAGAAAGAGATAAGACACTAATAAGGCGATAATTCGATGACACACTAGCATTCTTGAAAACAGGAACTACAGACAAGTACTTCTAATATGCTGGATAGCAAGAAGCAGCGAATCATTTGTTGTAAAGTTTGACGAGAACGGATGCCAACACAGGAGCACATTTCTGCACGGATCCGCATACCCTGTAAGGATCTGATTTGGAAATGATAACCGAAACTAATAACAGAGTTATGCGCATATCACTAAGTAGAGCTAAGGAGAAAATCTGGCAGAGATACTAAGTTGGGTTTGTAGTTGCAAGTGAACTTCCGGGCAAAACACCCTCTGCTTTATCTACAATAAATGTCTGAAGATTTGCTATTGTTCAGTCAGTAATCTTTACAACCAAACTTTTGAGAGGCTATAATATCTCATTCTGTCAGCAAATGGTGACTTTGCGTCCTCGAGGACACGCTTTTATTCATTACGAGCAATGACAAAGAGTCGTCTATTACAATAAGGCCTGTTGATCTGGTATAGCCAGAAGTGAATCCTACGGGCTATAGCGGATGAACAAGAGAGGTGATAAGATTATGGCTTTACTTGCTGTTTCCGTAATGGAACGAAAGCTTCCTTGCCGCCCAGGAAAAGACCTCAGTGGCACATTTCTCAACAGGATGACTAAAAAAATTAACATTCCAAGGAGCATCATAATGGAAATGACGAAACGAATCCGAATCAGTGCGTTGATAGCAAAAAGATTCCTGTCATCAGCATGGCTGATGCTAAACCCCCAGAGGATAAACACTCTACAACTCCTTGGGTTCATGTCTTATAGTGGTATGAAGTGAAGTGACTCTATTGAATCATTCCATATCTTACTTCTGCTAGGAAAGTTGGTTCACTGTATCGAACCAGAAAAATTTTCTCGTCAGAACCCATCGTGCATCTCTGTAAATTTACTATTCGTCTGTTCATTGATTAGTGCTATAA
Organism: Acanthosepion pharaonis; assembly: GCA_903632075.3. Lineage (NCBI taxonomy): Eukaryota > Metazoa > Mollusca > Cephalopoda > Sepiida > Sepiidae > Acanthosepion > Acanthosepion pharaonis. The sequence continues at coordinate 63,956 of CAHIKZ030002713.1, read as the reverse complement.
TATTTGGTCTGGTGCTTCAGCTGTATATCACGAGATTCTGGCTTGACATCTCGACTTCAGTCACTTTCTCACCGACGTGACGTACACCCACCTCTGTCTTTTCTACAAATATTTTCATAGCAACTGTTCTGATGAGTTTTTTTTTCCCACGACTACATGAATTTAAGCGTGCTACTAGATTGGAAACTAGGTCTCACTGTTATACTACTGAACTAACTAGATGCAACCGCCACTTCTATTCTCGCACTTCTCGCTCGTAGAACTCCCTTCTGATTTCTTGCTTCCCTGTCAACTACAATCCTAAAAAAATGTAAATGCAATATCAATTGCTATCTGAATCCTGTTCATTTATGGTCCTTGCATCACTTCTCCTCACTAAAGTCGCCTCATTCTCTTTCACACCCTTTAACCCTCCAGCGTCTTAGTGGCATTATTACCTTACTTGGGACGAAATGATTATATATATATATATATATAGATATAGATATATATAGATATATATAGATATCTCTCTCTCTCTCTCTCTCTCTATATATATATATATATATATATATATATATATATATATATATATATATATATAACAGCAAAATAAATTATGTAGGTAATAATCCAAGTGGGTTCTACTAATATAAAAATATTAAAACTGACCCACAAAAAGAAATATCGATTTATTTTATTTATATAGACCAATAGATAAATAAACAAGCAAATCTTTTTACCTCATATAGGGAATAGATTTTTTGATAGATAGTAAAAGTGATAGTCTGCCTTCTCAACCTAGGTATAAAACTGAATTCATGTCGGTAGAATTTAAAGATGCAGGAAGTAAAATTTGACTATACAGGAAGTCATATTAGAGAGTGCCAATATAGAATTAAAATTTTACTTAAAATTTAAATTTTAGATTGACACTGTCCAATATTACTTCCTATATAGTTAAATTTTACTTCCTGCATCTTCAAATTCTACGGACATGAAATCCACTTCATATCGGGGTTGAGAAAACAAACCATCACTTTTAACATATACCGAAATACTCTATTCCCTATATGAGGTAAAAGAATTCTTGATTGTTTATATATATATATATATATATGTGTGTGTGTGTGTGTGTTTGCGTGCGCGCGCACGTGGTAACAGTCATGGAGTAGCTACCTAGTATAGTGCATGGCCCATTCTAGTACACCCACCACCGGTAAATTGTGAAGAGATGTGCCATGCCTTTTTGATAACTATACACTGCTCCCTGATATTTGTAGGTGCATAATCTAGGTAGCATAAATCAAGTGGTAAACATACAACATATCTCTAGAATGGCCTTCAAATCAATTCTGGACGAAAAACACTGCCTTATTCGATTGGAATAACACATTATTGTCGGGGGATGTAGGATCTATGAAGAAATTCAAATTAAAGCAGTGACACATAACGGTCGACCGTCAAGGACATGTTTAGTTAAACCAACAGCTCCAACCATAACACTCCACACCATAATGAAACCGCCATCAATCTTCATGGTATTTTGCTTAGGGCGGGAACTCATCGCCTCATGGGATCCACACCACACCAAACCCTGAAACCACACCCCACACTGCCAGATTCGGATTTAATTAGACGTTATATCCAAAATTGTGATGTTAACAGAGGTGTCGTTGTACGTCTTTTTGGTCCCATAGTCTAATGAACGTTGACCTGATCTATTTTATACGCTTCTGCCGCCCCCAGCATTGAATGTGGTGACTCGATGCAATGTCACTTGCCTGTTACTTCGGAAAATTGTAACCTGACGCCTTTGGTGATGATCATTAAGAAACTATGATTGGTTACTACATGTTCCCACTGATCTTTCCGTCTGGCATTTCTCGGTACTTACATATCATCTCTGAATATTTATGCCCCACCTTCATGCCCAGTTCGAACTTTAATATTTCACATCGCCTTGGCTTCTCGAAGGCAATTCGACATTAATCCGTCCTCTCCTAAGAAAATTCGATGATAGTTTAAACAGTTTCAAGAGAATGGGTGAAGGAAACAGTCCAGGACGACCACGAGTTTCGGAGGAACAAATGGCGAGAATCCGTCCTGCTTTCGAGAAGAGACCTCAAACCGAGCGAGCCGTGAAATTGCGATCTCTCAATCCACTTACGTATGCTAAGAAGACGTCTACATTTTAAACCTTACAGACTTTGCCTTATCCAGGTACTTACCAAAGCCTTGCTCTTTGTGCTTGGCTTGCGAGATCCCCAAACCACACAGTGTGTGATTTTTTATTGTGAGGATGCGTAAAAGATCGCGTTTATGTTCTACCGCTTCCCACTAACCTCGATGACCTTAAACATCGAATAACAACAGCGACCAACTAAGTGGATCGTGATATGCTGATATGAATCTGGGAGGAATTCTCTTATCGCATTGATGTTGCCCGTGCTGCAGGTGATGGCCACATTGTACACTTGTAAGACAGGAATTAAAAGTTGATTGTGAGAAAAATACTTGTGACGATTTTCTATTGCTTTTTCTTATTAAAATATTTGGTAATAAAATCGCTTCATTCTTTTTAATAAACCTTTATATATCTACAGATCAAGGACCACAAATTATAAAGTTAATGGAAATTACATTTGTTGAAAATTAAAAGGATAACATTATAGGATGTGCAACCATTTAGTCTCAAACATGAAGCAAAAATGCCAAGAGCAGCCCTAGAGTATATGCTGAAGGCACTGTTTAATACAAAGTTGATGATAACGCGTTGAATCTTCTCAGTGATGGCTACCCTCAATGCAGCAATGGTGCAAGGGTTGCCCTGGAAGATGTTTTCCCCCGAGGAACCCTCAGAGGAAGAAATCGGGGGTGGAAGGTTTCAGATCAGGCTAGTGAGGCCTATTCCACTTCAGCTTTGCGGCTGATGAGACGCTCCCCAAATTTCACATACCATGATGACATCGGCAGTGTGAATAGGAGTACCATCCTGCTGGTAGCACTGTTCCTCCTCCTCATCAAGGTCCTAACGCTCCTCGATTTCTCCCTATCTGGGAAGCCGCTGCTTTGTTTCAACAATTATGAAACACCCTGTATGTGGAGAGAGAGAGAAAGAGAGCGAGAGAGAGGAAGAAGGAGATGTATCAAGGTTTTATATAAAAAGGACCCAATATTTTAGTCATAATTTGAACAATTATATATAATTGTCATACGTCGTAAATGTCTTGAAATGGAGCTCCTAGCATTTCTCAATTATATCTTTGTTCTTTTTATAGTTTTATTGCAAACATTTTTATTTTATCTTTTGTAATCCCCCCCTCTGTGTGTGTGTGTGTGTGTGTGTGTGTGTGTGTGTGTGTGTGTGTGTGTGTGTGTGTGTCTCGCTCTCTCTCTCTCTCTTTCTCTTGTTACCTGTCTTTCCCCTTTCATACCTTCGGTATCTCTCGGTTTCTTTCTCTTTCTCTATGTTTTCCTTCTTGCTCACAGCCAATCTTTTTTTCTAATTTTTCTTATCCTCTTTTTCCCCATTTCCATCCCATTATCAGTCTTTTCTCTTTCTCTCTCTTTCTCTCTCTCTCTTTCTCTCTTTCTCTCTCTCTCTTTCTTTCTCTCTCCTTGGGTTTCTTTTTCTCACCTTGATATTACTTCTCTCCTACATTATGTCAACGAAGACTTATCAATTACTCCAGCTTATCTTTTGGAAGACTATCCCCATTTATTTGATATCCACTTCTTCCTCCTTCTCCCTCCTCCCTATTCTTTCCGATTTCATCTGATTCCTTTAAATCTTTTCATCATTTCGGTTCTTCCTTCCATTTTTTAGTCCATAACGTTGTTTCTTTTACTTTACACCTTTGTTCTTTTCTTTCTGTTCATTATTATTACTTTCTTTTCTTTCTCTGTTTTCTTCTTTTTCGTGTCGTCATCGTCCTTTCCTCCTCCTACTTCTTTTTTTATCAATTGTTCCTCTAGCTTTTTTTACTTTTCTATTCTTCCTTGTCGTCTTCGTCCTCTTCTTATCTCTTGCCAATTCGGGATTCAACTTCTTTTCCCTTTTCTTCTTCTTTAACGTCCTTGCCGCTTCATTTTCCTACATTTCTTCTGATTTCTCTTTATTAATCGTCACTTTTCTCATCAGATATTTTTGCATTTTCTCTTTTTTAAAATTACTTTTAAGTCCTAAACATTATCTCGAAGTTATTTTCTTCTACGCTTCCTTTATTCGTTTTTTCCCTTTCTCTCTCTCTCTCTCTCTTTCTCTCTCTCTCTCTCTCTCTCTAATACACTTGCTCTCTCTTTCTTTCTATCTCTCTCTGATCAAGTGATCTTCTGTCTTGCCTTTTACTGTATCCATTAACCTTTCTTTATCTCTTTTATTGCTCTTCCATCTCTTTCTCCCTCTCATTCTCGCTGTTTCCCTTCCTACTATGTCCTTTCTTCCTTAAACTTACCTTATCTCACTTTGTTTTTTGTTTTCTGTTCTTTCCTTTCACTTAATCTTCATTATTTCGTTTTTTCCTGCTTTTCTTTGTTCCCCCCGCTTCTTCCTAACTTTTCGCTTGGCCAATTCGACATCTGTTTACTTGTTTTCAGCTTTTTTCCGTGCCTACAGCCGAAGTGCATATTGCAATTTCATGATCGAGACATCTTCTTCTTCTCTTCCTCTTTGAGGGAATGTAAAAGATGCTTCAGGCATAATCTTCCTAAAGAAAAAAGAAAAATCCCTTTTCTCCTTGCTTCTCATCCTTCAAATTCTGCGAATGTATTCTCCTTTCTTTACGGTTCCCCAGTTTGTCTCCTGTAGAACACATTTCAAAAGAAGCATCTATCTGTCTGTTCACATCTATCTCAGTTTATCCATGTCTAACTCTCTTTCTATCCCTCAGTCACACACATATATATATATATATATATATATATATATATATATATATATATATATATATATATATATACTAGCAGCATGGCCCAGTGTTGCCCGTGCTTGATTCTAAAATCGTACTACTCATACAGCAATCGCTATCACTTGACTTAAAATATTTTTGCCCTTCCTTGCCTTTAAAGGAGTGCCCTTTGCCGTGCTGATGTTGCTACATGCCTTACTTCTTGCCTATCTAACACTGCGAATTTTTTCTAAGCTCTATACTAAACATTAAATCAGTTACGAAAAAAGAACTAAAAAAATGAACACAAAATGATCAGCTTTAAAAAAAGACTCGTAACTGGAAAAACCGAATGAAAAATGAATGTTAACAACAAATACTTTTTCACATCCAACCCAGTTCTGCGGAATCAGAATCAACATTGAGTTTAAGCAAGCGAATGAGCCAATTGGAGTAAAGTGCCATGCAGATTTAAATTTTTCCCATTTGTGACGAAAGCAGCTATCGATTATTTTTTTTCTGCATGCTAGCATGCTAGTTAACATTCGTGTCAGTCAGCTGTTGGCTCTCACGCTGGTCAATAGAATATTCCTGCCTATTCGTGTCAGTCAGCTGTTGGCACTCAATCTGGCCAGTAGAAAATGGCCGAAAACTACATGAAAACTGCCGTAAAAGCATGAAAAAATCGATTATTTCCACTATCGATGGGAGTTGGGGAATGCAAAGCCAACCTTGGCCTTCCCGCTAACTTGGGGCATGTGCATGTAAATTTTTGTGCAAATCCGTCGAAAATTGCGGTCGTGCATTCGTTACACACACAAACACATCCTGCCTTATATATATATATATATATATATATATATATATAAAGGAAAAAAGGCAATAGGAAAACTGTAGTATTAGCCGACGTGTTTCGTCCAATGTGGACATTTTTCAATGCAAAAAAGAAACAAATAAATTGAACAAAGTATCTATAAACAATAAACAAAATGTCGTTAGCAACTAGAAAAATTTAGAAACGCTATTTCTTTGTTTGAAGAAAATATAAGTAGAAATATAAGTACAATGTATAATATACAATAGCCAGGTGATTAGCATAATTTGGACGTGCAGATTTGCCACCATTCAATCTTGGGTCACCCCAGATGTGTGAGCATGCGCAGAGTTCTGCCAAAACATATACGGCCTTCCATCGTATACAAGGTCTATCTCGTGCTTTCCTTACCTCCATTTATCCAGCAGAGTTCAGCAAACGACACTGTTGTAAGAAGAAGGGGAACAGAAGGAAGGCAAGGGTATTATAAAAGTATCGATGGGGGAGTTAATTTTTTTGTTGTTGTTGTTAAAAGCTCTGCATGTTATTTTTACTTTTATTATTATTATTTCACACATGTAGTGAGCACTTTGTAATACCACTGTTTCATGATCTGATTCAACTCTGATCATAACCTTTTATGTATCATATATATATATATATATATATATATATATATATATATATATATATATTATTACTCGTCATATCTATTAATCAATTTATTTCAGTCTCTTCTTATACATTTTTTTCTACCTATTTACCGCTCTATTG
>CAHIKZ030002713.1:0-55000 GCA_903632075.3 Acanthosepion pharaonis | reverse complement strand
ACTATAACTAAACGATTCACTGTAAAATCGAGCACGCGATATAATCTGCCTATGCTTCCATAGAAGTAATCAGAAACGAAATATTACATTTAAACTTTAACAAAAAGAGTTATACAAAACGCGCTGATCTAAGTGAGTTGTTAGCTTTCAAACTAATGCTGTGGATTTCGGTTTTTATCGGATGTTCTATGACTTCAATATTCCGACCGAAAATTTCAAGAAATAATTTTACTAATTCGCCGTGATGCATTCTTTCGTTGGAAGCCAAACAGTTTGGGCAATGATAACTAAGCATTGAAAAGACAATAGGACGGGTGTTTTGTTTTTCTACCACTGATCTAGGGCTTTTTTCTTTACTCTATGTAATTGTAAAAGACAAGATCCCCAGTGTTTTTCTTACGATAACAATCAATATTCTTTCTCCTTATAAGACATGAACTTGAGTAAAACAAATCAGAATGATTTATTTCAAACCACACTTATGGAAATTGATAAAAGTGACAGTTACTATTTGGTATAATCTCTGCTTGACTGACTTAATCTTGGGGAAATTCTACTTACACCCTGCTGGAGGACGATAGTTAGCAAATCAGTTTTGCATATATTCATTATATAATAGATGTACATTAATGACGACAAGAGTTTTAATCCCTCAGTAGATAACATTACTGTTTATTTCACCGTTGGCCAACGAGTGTGAGCCTTTGGCTGTCTCTTTGAACATGGACTATACCAACCATGCAATAATTCTCTCTTGGGTGGGTGATCATATTTTTTCAAACGTGTTTATCTTAGGCGCAGTTAGGTTGATCACTTGTTCAAGTATTGAGGCAGCCGCTGACATCAAGTGAACCACTTCGGCTAAAGTGTTATCCTGCAGGTGAACACGGCACCTGGATTCTTTGAAAAACTGGTTTGAAATTGAATGTAAGTCTATTCTTGCATCATCCGAAATGAGCCAATAATGCACATTTCTTCAATTTTATTGGCTTATCAGTGTTTGATTCTATGCCAAATTATACAACATTTAATAAATATCTGTTATCTACTGTATAAAGATCTTCAGAAGTATAAAGATGGATGATAAATATTAAAAAGTTACTTAGAGCAACAAATGGAAGGCAGTTGCGATGAACCATTGTCGCTCAAGTGCAAATAAAGGAAGGAACATCTTGTCTTACAAAACATGATGTAGAGAGTGAGTTCAGACCTCATTAATTACTTTAATGTATTAATCTTGATCCACAATAAAGTTAAGCTTACTAAATATTTTGTAAGCTTTACAATACAATGAGAGTTAACTTGAAACTTTTAATTTCAGTTGTCAAAGAGTGTTTCATTATCTTTGCTAGACGAAGCCCAGTACAAGTTGCAGAAGTTTTGGTCTCGTTGATAAAACTAATAATGGTGAAAGGTTTTACTGCGGTCTAATATCGTTGTTTCCTTAAACTCAAAACTTTTTCTCAATCATGATTAGAAGAAAACGAATACTTATTTCATGAGAATGAAGATTGTAGCCAATAGAAATTATTCGAAGTAAATAATTACTGATTTCGTCATTTTGACAAAAAAAAAATTCAATTACACGATTTGATTGATCGCTCCTTAAACCACGGAAATTTTTTCTCAAGAATTTGATTTCCAAATATTTCGGCGATTTTTTCATATCTCCTTACCTTCTCACCTTACTTTCCTTTTTTTTTCCTATCTCTTTTATTCCTCTTTTCCCTATTTTTCTCTATATTCTTCCTTTCTCTTTCGTTTTCTTTTCCTTCTTTTTTCTTTTTTTCCTGTATTCTCACTCTTTCTCTTTTGAGCCTTTACACTTCTTATTTTTGTTTTTCTTTTTGCTTTTCCTTGTTTATCTTTGTTTTTTTCCACATCAGCCGCTTCGTAAAAATTTTCATCATCATCATCATCATCATCATCATCATCATCATCATCATCTTTTCTTCATTTTTTTCTTTCTTCACTTCTTGTTCTTATCGCTCTTTTTCCTTGTCCCTCCTTTTCACTTATTCTTTACAGTTTTCTTCAACTTCCTTTGCTTTCTTTTTTCATTCTTCTTTTTCTTATTCTTTCTACCTTTCTCAAACTGCTCTTTCCTATTGTTTTCTTTCGTTTTCTCTCACCATATTTCACACCTTCTCCTCCTCTTTCTTCTTCTTCTTCTTCTTCTTCTTCTTCTTCTTCTTCTAAATCTTCTTTCTACATTTTTTTTCCTCATTAAGCATCTTTTGGCTCTTCCCTTCTCTTTTCCCACCTTCACTTGAGATAAATCGAACTTCCACTTCTAGAATTTTAATAGTGTTTTTCTTCAGTTTTATTCACACCGCAAACTCCTGCTACCTGCTCTCACTTATACCTGTGCCTACATCGCCACTATCGATTGACCAAGACTTTTCAAATGATTTCCAATTTTCCAAACAAAAATTAATTCAATTTTCAACACAATTGTGTCATTAACCGTTAAATTATTGAATTGTATTTCGAAATTCGTACAACTTTGCATTTCTTTCATTCATGCTTTCTCATCTCTCTTTCTCAAATCATTCTTATACTTTTTTCTTTCCATTTTCTTCTCTTCTTGTAATCTTTCCTGTTTCTTTTTTTTTTTTTACTTTCACTCACCATTGTTCTCTTTGTTCAATTATCTTCCAATAATTGGTTCTTGTCATTTCAATCATCTTTTCTCTCTTTTATTCTTGTTATCAACTTTACTCTTTTTTTCTTTAAAATCTTCATTTATCCTTTCTCCTCATTTTCTTCCTATTATCTGTTGTTTTCATCCAAGTATTTCTCGCTTATTCTTTATGTCAAGTTTAAGAAAAATATGGACTTTTACAGAACTTGTATAATTATAGTGATCAGATTTAATGATCATATTTTGACATGCACGTTTAGGTATTTAATAAACCCAACAAAATGGAGGAAATGGAGATGGAAGATTGTGTTGCGTCAATCTTCCAGTTCGGGAAGTCAGCAATAATACAAAATCCAGGCTTGTACTTTGGAAATGACAAGTAATATTCACCTATATCAGCCACAACAACGGTGAAGTTTCTTAATGTACGTGTACATATGTAAACATATATATTCATAGTTGGTCTATTACGAAATACTAATCCATTAACAACAAAAATATGATTAAAAATATAAATAAACATATATATATATCTTCATATATATATATATATATATATATATATATATATATATATATATATATATATAATCATATTTTCTTATATTTTAATTAGATTTATTTAGTAGACCAACTATGAATATATATATATATATATATATATATATATATATATATATATATATATATATATAGAATCATAAATGGATGTAAATGGAACGTGTGTTACGCGGCAAACGTCAAATATTTAAATTCTCATTTCTCTTTTAGAGGAATCGAAATCTTCCAATCTGCCACATGAAATAAAAAGACATTCACTATTCGTATCACTAGCGGTCAACTACACCGCCTCGGATATACCCATCTTCTTAAATGTCGCCAGGTCCATTGTGTTCAGAAACGAACAGGAGACTTCTGGAAATAACGTGTCTTCCAAAGCAATAGAAAATTCAACGGGAACATATTTATGTATATTACTATTAACTCCAACTATTATCATCTATGTTGTTTATATATTTCTACTGAGGCATACTTCAATACATATTATATTTATTGCACATTTAAGTAAATTTCACAAGGAGAAAGGGTGAGTTCAAAAGGAGGGAGTTGAGAAAGTGAGAGTTGAGAAAGGAGGAGTTGAGAAAGGGTTAGTTGAAAAATGGTGAATTAAGAAAGAGTTGTAAAAGGGTGAGTTGAGAAAGGGTGAGTTGTGAAAGGATGAGTAGAGAAAGGGTGAGTTGAAAAAGAAAGAAAAAGTGATTAGAAAAAGAATGAGTTGAGAAAGGGTGAAATAAGAAAGGGTTAGTTGAGAAAGAGTGAGTTGAAAAAGGGTGAGTAAGGAAAGGATGATTAAGGAAAGGGTGATTTGAGAAGGGGTGAGTTGAAAAAGGGTGAGTAAGGAAAAGGTGAGTTGAAAAAGGGTGAGTCGAGAAAGTGTGAGTTGGAAAAGGGTGAGTAGGGAAATGGTGAGGAGAAAGGGTGAGTCGAGAAAGGGTGAGTTGGGAAAGGGTGAGTAGGGAAATGGTGAGTAGCGAAAGGGTGAGTAGGGAAAGGATGAATTGCCAAAGGGTGAGTGGGAAAAGGGTGAGGTGAAAAAGGATGAGTAGGGAAAGAGTGAGTTGAGCTATGAAGTAGTTGAAACTGATTTCTCAGCAGTATTTTTTTAGTAAAATCAACACTTTGATGTACCCGCTGTGGTACCAGAAGTTGTGTACTTCATGGCTTCCATCATCCTTGGATGAGTTATAAGGATTTGTATCAACATCGTACATTGCAAAATTATAGATGCTTTAAATGTTAACGGTGAAATAAATGCAGAAAGTAATGTAAGTTCTTAAAAAATACATTTTTGAGTGTTAAATATCACAACCAATAGTGTATCCGTGTAAGACAATGTTCCTTCATATTTTGCAAAGGTAACTATTGCTCATCTATCTAAAAATGGTCTTCAAGAAATCCAAATTAATGGAATGGTCACCAGCTTCGTCTTATACAAGAAAATATTTCAATGGAAAACTTACAGACCATCATTAAAGAATGGAAAACAATATTCAAGCAAATATGATCTCTGGAAAAAATATAAAAAGATCACATAACAAATAAAATAATTATTATTTCGGTCTATGTGATGTGCTAATCAGATATATGTTTTGTGTTTATTTATTTCTAAATAAAAATTAATGCAACATTTTGCATGAAACTGACACTTTGTTGTATGAAAATAAAGTGTCGCAGCCGACACTTGAGTTTGAACATAGTTCGCCAGAGAGCCAACAGAGACGATCCCATTATTGAATTAAGTAGACCACGTGACCATAGAGGAACCGCATAAGTAGGAGATAGCATGACGTCTAATTGATCTGCATTTCTAGTCTATTCTCCATTAATATACGGATCACCATTTCCGCTCTATCCTCTATTACTAAACTAACCGCTATTCTCTACTCAATTCACTATGCTATTTCTCTTTTCGGATCACTACACGGATTACTATTCGAGTGAGTATTTTAGAGCAAGTACTATTAGTGAGAGTGATATTTGAAGGCGTCTGACACCAGCATTGTTCAACGGCGTTACTATAGTTATATCTGCGATTACAACGAGCATTACAAAAGTGACAACGAGTATTCGTTGATATCACAAAACAATTCCAATGCATGTTACTATGATTATTTTTATTAAAGATACTTATTTTAAGCTGAAAGTCAAATGATGTATTGCACCTATAAATAGACCATGAAAATGTTCCCAACGTCGGTTGGTTAATAACAATTTTTTCTGAAAATATTGACTTGCATAACAGATAGTGTCTATATATAAGGATGTATGTGTGCCTGGTGCAAGTGTTCGTAACTATTCGTTATCTAATATATATATATATATATATATGTGTGTGTGTGTGTGTGTGTGTGTGTGTGTGTTATTGTGTATGTGTGCGTATGTTATTGTGTATGTGTGTCTGTGTGCATATGTTATTGTGTATGTGTATGTAGGTATGTGTCCATGTACAAAAACTACTATAGTACTTGCTCCCACTGACATCACTTCTCGCTATATATACATGTATACATATGTATGTGGGTGTTTGTGCGCGTGTGTGTATGTGTGTGTAAAAATGTGTGTATAGGCGTGAGTGTGTATATTCGTAGCGTCTCAAATGAGTAAAGCACATGAAAGGCGTCACGTCTGCATATTTCTGAATGATTCAAATGCAACGAAAGACAAGCTAATGTACAACCTCAGGCAATGCCGTCTTCAAAGAGTTACAGCCATCAATGCCATGCAAAAAGAAAGAATCTGGGGTAAAAGGGAAAGAAAATGTACGTTATTTTCCCTTTTTGCTTCTTTCTTTCAATAGTTTTCATAATTTTTTGTTTTCTTTCAATTTCCTTCTTCCTCCTTTAGTTGAAGTTTTTTCTTCAGTTTCCTTTTTTCTTCAATTTCCTTCAATTTTATTTTTCCTTTAATTTCATTTTTCCTTTAATTTCATTTTTCCTTTAATTTCATTTTTCCTTTAGTTTCATTTTTCCTTCAGTTTACTTTTTCCTTCAATTTCTTTCCCCTGATTCTTTTGCTTCGTTTTTTTTTTTTTCTCTCTTCCTTTCTGGTGTCTGTTTCTTTCAGTTTTTCATATTTTTCGAATTTCTGATTTCCTTTTTCTTTTTCCTTTACGCTTTTTCCTTTTTCTTTCTTTCACTTTTATTCCTATTTTTTTCAATTGTTTTATACTATTTTTTCTTTCGTTACTTTATCATTCTTTCATTGCAAACATTCTTCTGCCTTTTATTCTTTACTCCCATTTCAACGCTTTCCCAGCAAAACACCAACAATTTTATAATTCCATTGACATTTCAGCTATTTTCGCTTATTTTTTTCATTGTTGTTGTTGTTTGATTTTCTGAAATTCTTGTGTATATATGAAGAAAAATTCAAATCTAAATTTACTTAAAACCTTTCTGCTTTAGAATCGAAACTCAACATTTATGGGTCATTATTACAAAATTACTAATGCAGGACTTCAAGTAAAATCTGCTAGTGATGTCAAATTAAACAATAAGATTTGCCAAAGGTTTCTCCCTGTTGTACAAACATTCATCAACTGCGATTAAAGCTTCCAACAGAATTAATACATTTTATCTGATAACACGTGAATTATACATTTATTCTGACAATAAGGAAACAACAATATTCAACAATAAAACAAAAATATGCGGCCGATCTCATTGATATTTAAATGATTACTTCAAAGATTTTCATAATAATGGGACCAGTATCGACAGATGATATTCTTCTAAAAAAGAGGGAAAATAAAAACAAAGGATAAGTAAAATTTAAAACGAAAACACAAGATTGAAAAGAAACAACTGTTTGTTGAAATCTGTATTGAGATCAATAGTTGAAAATTGGGAAAAGAGATGTAATATAATTATAACACTAGCGCTATTTAATACCATCTAGAAATAATATTGATAATAATAAATCTATTCAAATGCTCCCATCAGTCTTGCTGCGATCTTCTTCAGGTGACATTTCTTGGAATTCCGGATTGAACACTTTATTTAGTCCACAGGCGGTAGATTATTCTAATTCAATGTACCCGATATCTCGGCTTTAGTTATTTCGCCTTGATAACTCTCCAAGTTTTTGTTCTCTCCGCTGAGGCTAGGAATTGAACTCACAATTCTTTGGGTCAATTCATTTTTTGGACCAATAAACCAACGATTTTATCCACTGGGCCATGTATCCAACAGTCCGAACAATGTAAATAGTGTAACTAGCTTTCAAGTTAACTATTACCACAAGCATTTAAGCGATGCCGCAAAAATGCTCCCAGCTTCGAAGTTGGGTGGATGGAAGATGACAGTCTTCCAATCACCCACTTGTTCGTCTATGTTTGACAAAAAGAGACTCCATAAAAATCCCTTAGTTACTTAGAGGATGCTGACAGAAAGACAGGGTGATATAATTAGCAATATCTCTTTCCAAAGCAATATAAAACCCCAGCACCCTCCGGATACCAGATATCCTCCTGCAACCATTGTGGAAATACAGCTGGTTCCATGTAGATCTAGCTGGGAATCGTAAGACATTGAAAAAAAAACCTGAATCTTTCATTTGTCAAGTGAGATCAGGATATACATTTATGTGGTGTTTCAGTTTCCCTTTTTTCTGTCTCGGTTGAATTGATATTTACATGGCTCAATCTCCCCGATATTAACACTAGAGCGTATATCATTCCGAAGGGTATAAGTAAGATCTGAATACAAAAAGTCACGACTGAATCTCGAACACGGTCCTTTGATTCCAGTTTCTGTACTGATAACCAGTACGCCACCTTCACACGTAAAGCATTGAACGGACCCATCGCTCCTCCACAAACTGACATTAATTGCCGGATGAAGTGGGCACCATGCATTTGAGGCTAACTCTGCTATTGATTGAATAGTTATTAAATTCCCAGCAAAAGTATCATCAATAACCTTGCCTACAAACATGTCTACTGACAGAAACCAGCTCAATTCATGTGGTGGTAGTAGAGCAATGAGTGTGCGTATGTGTCTACACATGTGTGTATGAGTGAATGTGATCAAGTCTGCCAGCGCAAACAGCCGACCTGAATAACGTAAAAGCCATCCCACCTGTCCCTACAAAGAGAACATTGCTACATTGGAAACGCTGCAATCTTGACATTGAAATAGACAGTATGAAAATTGCGTGCATACGCGTGCTCGAACGTCTGAATGTGTAACTGCGCATAACCCAAGATTATGAATATGTGTGTGTATGTACGAACTAACGTGCATACGCCTGTATGTATGTGTGTCTATTTATATGTGAGTGTCATCGCAAACAAACACAGAAGAAAAATTTCCCCCTTCACCATACACAAATAATCAAATACAAAAAAACGCATAAATAGATCCGCATTTGAAAAAAATAAACCCATTTGTCTAAAGATCGCGAAAGCATGAAACCCGGAGTTTACAAACTACTATCTGCTCAACCGCATATGTTAGCTCTGTTATAGATAATGAGCACTTTCACTAAATATCGACCAATTGCGCTCTTACAACATTTCATCATTCCTGGAAGATCTTCTAAGATCACACTATTAAATACCTACCTACAAAAGTGATAGAAAGAAAAAGAAAAAAAAACCTTAATGAATTCGACTAGATAAAAAAAATTCTCATCACTCATTAGTCTGATGAAGTCCTGAAAGACACGTTACAAATAAACTTTTGCACTTTGTCATACATTTCCCCCCATATATATATATATATATATATATATATATATATATATATATATATATATATATATAATAAAATATCCCAGAGACTGAACAATGCAGAAAGGGACTCAACATTTAAATTGTTCAAAATATATTTCTACTATTATAATTATTTATAATTGCTAAACCCTTCAACTGCATTCATTAGCCTCTTATGGTCGTAGCCACATTTTTATTGACAATTTATGGTTCACAGTTACTCTTCATTTCTATTGCTACATTTCATTTTTCCCCCTCTACTCGTGGTAGTAGCATCGTATCTATCGACTCCTTCTGGTTCACATTTCCTATTTTTTCCATACAATTCGCTTTTTTACCCGTTCATATACGCTAACCAGATGACAACATGGAAAAAATCGCGTTTTATCCTTCGAAAAACTTCTTCAGGTTAATTAACATTTTTATCGATGGAAAATCAGGGGAGAGAACGAAATAAACCTAGAATTACTTATAAACCTTCATCGAGAAAAAAGATGGACTTAACTTTAACTACTTTAACTTAACTTTAACTGTAAGCCTTAAAATTTTTGTGTCCTATGAATCGAACTGCAGTCGACTTCATTCAATTTTCTTCATCTTTTCTTTTTGTTTTTTATCGATGTTATTTTCTAATTTTAAAATAGATATTTTCTATTTTGTTATTCAATTATACGCTCTTAATCCGATATATAAAGTTGTATATCATATTCTCCTGTATATAATGCTAAAAGCATTTATTTGTTCATATACTTATATTTATGTATTAGTTTTCTCATACATATTTTGAATTCGTTCTTATCTATTCTTGTCTGTTCATATCATATCTCTATCGATTTATCACTCAGATATTTTCCTTTTACTCAACATCTATTCAATCTAAAACCCTTTTTATCGTATGTTTTTCTTCTTTTCAAAGTCTTTAACAGAGAAACGAGGAACAGGCGAGCAAGCGGATACTGTCTTTATTAAATCCAACGATCTCTTTGTAGCCTTGCGTAAAAACAAATGATTGTTCAGATAAGTGTAAAGATGCCCGTCAGATTTCGGCGATAGATGTGGATCTTGTCAAATTTTATTACTTGACTGTGAATAACAAAAAAAAAACCTGACCACGACAAAACAAAACTCCAAGTTTGTCCTAACTTTCTTTTATTAAGTTCACATGTTCATCATTATTTAGCTCACACATCAAAGAATTATTAGCAAGAGACCCATCTTCGAATCTCAACATGGTCGATTTGTCAAGTTCATCTTTGATAAGATCTGCCCGAGGAGACGATCCCAGTTTTCGGTCCCGTTGGGAATGTGTCCGAAAACTATGCCACTATTTGACCCACGCCATGCTGGTGAAATTGAGTAGTTGAAACTGCTCGGAAGCCATCGATGGTTCTGAAAGACATCGTGATCGAGGGTTTGTACGCACTACACTTGTTCAAATTGATGATCATTCCAGATTATGCGCTTTCTCGGGAGATTTAATTAAGTTTCGCTCATCATAGATGCAGCATAAACTCTGTGGGTGTGGAAAAGTTACAAATGTGCCAGAGCAAGCGTCTGCAACAAGGATTAGCTAGCCACTATAGCAAACAGGCATACTTGAAAAAAAAACAGCCAGACATGCTAATAACTAGAAGATGTAAAGTCTGAAGTTAAACACGTGTTCATATTTTAAACGGGTTGAAATGACCCCTTCGGTTTATATTAGAGCAGGATTTAGTTTTCTTGGCTGGGGTTCGTTTTCATTATGCCAGTACTGCTCGCCAAATGTGTCTACTTTATTCTTATTTTAGACTCTGCGCACGTGAAATACGATTCTACATTAAAATATTAATGAGTTAAAAGCGATAAAGTGAGAAAATGATACTGGAATTGAAATCCAAGACACAACAGAAAAAAAAGGACAATTGGAAAACCAATTGGAAAAGAGCAGTCATCAACGAAATAAGAAGATCCTTCGAAAACATCAGAAGACTAATAGAAGAGACGAAGAGCGCCGAAAGAAAAGCGAAAGTTCTCTATTCCCCCCTGAAGCCTCCTAACCTACCATCCGATGACTGTCGACGTCTCTTCAGATCCAACATAAGACTCACTTCACACAGAACGAAATGTCGATGAGCATCTCAACTCAGAAACGAGTTCCGCCAACGAAATTTACATTAAACAAATAATGAAAACTCGTTTGACATTCAATATTAAACAGCGAGGTATATATGGGGGAATGGTATGTAGGTTTCATGGCTCCAGGTCATCCTTTTTGGTTAGGCAGAGAACTTTTAAGTACTTTTTACATGTATATTTTCAGCACCCTCAAATATATATATATATATATATATATATATATATATATATATATATATATATATATATATATATAAAATTAATTGATTTAAAATATGTTTTTCCGCTACACAGTTCTAACCATGTTTCAAATTATGTCGGGGCTTTTAGCTTCTATTTTTGAAACATGGTTAGAACTGTGTAGCGGAAAAAAAATATTTTAAATCAATTAATTTATAATATTATGCTCTGTAAATTTACATTGAGCACTATTTTGTAAAAAAAAAAATATCTATAAGAACACCGGATTATATATCTTACTGTTCTTTCTTTCTTTATATATATATATATATATATATATATATATATATATATATATATATATATATATATAAATTATTATGACATAAACATTTTAAAAATGAAAAGAAAATGGTTCAATCAAAATCTTCCATTATTTAAAATACGTAAATATTTTATCAAATTAAAATAAAATAAATAATAATTGCATTAATATAAAAAATAAGTAAATAAATATAAATATAAACAAATAAGAAAATAAAAAACTTCAACATTAACCTACTTTCATTTATTAGGCATTAAATTATATTGCTTAAAATCCTCCATAGTTTACATTTACTTTCACAATTAACCTTAAGAATATCTTTGAGCGTTCTTAGATTTTTAAAAAATTACTTCTGTTTATAAATACATTTTGCAAAATCAAATATTTACATTTACCTTCAGAGGATGAAAGATGGTAAAGAAAAGTTTCTATTTTGTCTTTCTACATACATATATATATATATATATATATAGAGAGAGAGAGAGAGAGAGAGTGAGGGAGAGAGAGATAGAGACAGACAGAGACAGACAGACATAGACAGGCAGACAGAGAGTGACTTTGGTTTGAAGATTGAGTTGGAAACATTAACCTCACATCCTGAATGCAATGTTGATTTCTATATCGAAAGTGTCTATATTTATGACTACTCTATTTCTTCCCGTATAGATAAAGCAAATTGCAAGAATATATTAATACATATTGTATTAGACAACAAATTTAAAAAAAAAAATTCTACGTCTACTAATTCGATTGTGATAAAAATTTCAATAAATATCCTGAAAACATATTCTACACTTTGGTAAATTTGTATAAGAAAAAAAACAAGGATCAAGATAATTCTCGACATATAAGAACATTGTAATTTCAAAATGGCTTAGTGCAAATGACGCTTGTATATCTTAGAGAGAGCCTTCCTTCTTCAAAACTCTTGGACTGTCATTAGAGAATCACAGAGAACTGGACCAAATAACAGAAACCACATAACTTGAATACTTTCAACAACATCAATAAATAAAATGGATATCATATTTAACTGGAAGAGGAAATAATAACACAATCAAGATGTTGACATTCCACACGAGCTTGGACAAAAAGTTAGGAAGGAAACCCCCATCAATAGTGGAAAGAGAGATAACAGTTGATTTGAGAAACATATTTTCCTGAAAAATTATTTTTATAAAATGTTTTTAATTTTATGAATTTCAACCTTCACTAACACTGGCTGCTCTGTCAGTGAATACCGAATGTTTACTTATAAGTAAACGGCTAATATTACCATTCCAATTAACATTATTCGTCAACAGCATCGTTTCCAGAATTATCTAGTCCTGGGTAAGATGATAAACTACATCTGGGAGGAAGGCCTCTCAGCGGGAGATTGGTGGTTTTGAGAAACGTAGCACCACCTTTTAATTAATGTTGTTTCCAGGTGCACACTGACCCGTGGTGGTAGCACCTGTTAGGGCCCGAGTTAGGGCCCCAGTTAGGGGCAAATAGTGAACTCCCAAACAAAAACAAAACACTAGGAAAGTATAAAAATACCTATTTATAGTAAAAAAAAATACCAGCAATACTTATTTATAGTAAAATGATCAACAATACCTATTTGTAATAAAAACCAGCAATACAGTTTATAGTAAAATGTCTAACAATTTGTCTGTAGTTGAAGGCATGCAATTGCGTTCAAAACATATTTAGTTGAAGTCATAAAATTGTGTTTAAAATATTTATATTTCGGTATTAAATAACCCTAAAAGGTTGATATGGCGCTGAAGAAAATCAACTAACCAACCAGAATTATTATAATGCCAGGGCATTTAAAAATTGATGAATCACTCTAGTGTCAGGCGGTCAAAATAAAACATCAAGGCATGGAATATCCAGAAGATTATCGTTTTATGAGGATAGCAAGTCGACCATGTAAACCGATTCCTTGGAAGAATCAGAAATCAAAAAAGATATGCATGGTAGACCATTTTGGCATTAAAGCGCGCATTATACAAAGAATTTGGCATGAAAATGTCTCCGTTGACATTTTCGCGTCTTTTATGCGAAACAGGACTTAATGTACGTTCTACTATTACCAAACCACACATTAGCAAGTAGAATCAAAAAGCGAGACTCGCCTTTGAAAACGAGCATTTTGTAACGACCGATGAAGTTTATTCTTTACCACTGATGGCAATCAATATATTAGACAACCTAGAGGAGAAAGATTGATTCCAAAATATGTAAAATTATCAGTGTCATACAGTCGAAGCGGTACAACAATTATTCGTAACTGAACCGAAAACGTCGACATTACGGCATGGTTTGTCCAAAGTCCTAATAATCGAACTGCGAATCTTTGGAAGGTCATCAGTGATTATGTTAATCTCAAAATATATGATGACAGTGATGTGATTTGTGGCAGCAAATGTGGGATGAATGAGACAAAATCATGCTTGAACAATGCGAAACATATTAATAAAGCCTTATAGTCGTAAATATGAGGAAGTATTTAAAAACCATGTCCTATACGCGTCTTATTAATATTCAATATCGATATTAAGTCAATAATGGTGTCGATTTAATTTACATTAAATTAAATTAACATTAAATTAAATATGTGTATTTACAAGGTTTGTTTTATAATGAATTGATTTTGCTCTGTGACTTTCTTTACTCTTGTCTTTTTTATAAAACATTTACATGATGCAGAATAAGATTTTAAGAATATTTACTGCAAATTGTATCATGGTAAAATTCATAACGATGACATTTTTTATTTTAATTTCGATCTTTATTACTGGACGCTATCATATATGTTTATGCGCTTGAAAATATCACATACATATGAGATCACAGTTTCAAAGGTTTGAACTTAATCTACTTATGAAGAGACTAGGATAAATAGATAGTGTTGTGACCAAGTAAATGGTTAAAGAAATAACAAAACAAGTGTTGCAGATATCTCACATTTTAACAGTAAGCACGACATAAGAGTATTATACGACAAGTGAGTGTGTGTCGGTTGATCTAGCGCTCAATTTATCCGACCCCCAAGGCCTTCTCACCTAGTAATCTTATAGTAGGCAGAAGAGTCCAACAGAGACTCTTTAGATGGAGGACACCACAACAGATAGATATATAGATAGATAGAAATGAAGAGACTAAAATAGATAGATAGATATGAAGAGACTGAAATATATATATATATATATATATATATATATATACTTTCCCTGACGATCCGTTTAGGTGAAACCTAGGTAGGTTTGTCTGGCTCACTAGGTGTATCTAGGTCTGCTCTACGGTTGTATTGAGCTCTTTTGTTAGTTAGTTGTTACTCGTATCGGGGTTTTTTCTTTGGGCTTCAGACCTGCATCTGTGCGATTTTTTTGTCGGCAGAAGTTCATGTTTGTAGCTCTTTCTTTTTTAAAACTTTTTTTCCCTCGAAATTGATTTGATTAGCAAATCAAAAATTCGAGGGTTTTTCGAAACGAGTCTAGTTATCTATATTTATATATATATATATATATATATATATATATATATATATATATATATATATATATATATATATATATATATGTTAAACTTCGGATGCACTGAAATTAAACTAAATAGTACTGTACAGGACAACTTATTTTAACTGACTGGATTCTGTCATTCAACTTCATTGTCGATGTTTCGTTATATCGCTCTTTTCTTAGTGTATGTATGTGTTTGTGCTTCAGTATGTGTGCCGAAAAACACCTGTTTTCAGTCATCAAAATATAAACAAGAAAGCTTTACGTCTGTGTACACTGACGTGCCAAAAGTCATAGGATAACGATATAATATCGTGTATGACACCCCTCTAGTTGTGCGATGTGCAGCAACTCATGGCAGAGATTCCATGAATGATCGAAAGATCTCTACAGAGATCCCACCAGTCTGCACATCGATCTGACACCTGATGTCCTGGCCTCATAGACTCGAACCCTTTTATCATTTTAAAACAACTGAAACACTGACTCTATGCATCATGCCACACATTTTGGTCCTCCAGGATCAATTAGAGCTCATGTGAGGTACTGTGTTTGTCCTTCATTGAATGTGGATATAATTTGAACATCTATCGCTTGTCTTTTATTACAGAGAATTCTAGTTAGATGTCTTTGGTGAGGATAATTAAAGGCTAGTGATCAGATCGGCCAGTAAGGTGCCGTCGGTTGACGACAATGCACTCCCACACATATTCCCGGTAGACAAGATGGCTTTTAGATTGACTGACGTGAAATGACACCACAATTTCAGAAACAGAATATTCCATACGTCTAGAACACACCACCATACCACATTCAAACTTTGATAATTCAGTCGACTTTCTATTAGCAGCATAGTTGGTTTTCATACTGATTCACACTGGTCTGAGTATTTCCTTGACGCATGATGGCGCCAAATGCCATTACCTTTATACGTGCCTTTCAAATATCAACTTAACTCCACATTAAAGTCTGTAAGCACTCTTTTAATCACAGACTATTTTACATATTTAGTCTTGACCTGTAGAAATGCAAATTACGAAGACAATTCTATAAATCTTTCCATAACTTGAACTAGAAAATTATACCTTTAATTAAAATGCGATGGATAAACTGTCGTCTAAATTACGCTCTCTCTCTCTCTCTCTCTCTCTCTCTCTCTCACACACACACACACACAAATATTAATGGCATCTCATCTTAACTGACATATTTGCCAAAATTACAAAAAAATATCTTGAAATAAATTTATTCAATAAAATGGCCATTTGTTTCAACCACGACCTTCAGACTTCAAAATCTCCTGCAACTCTTCTGAACGGTCTTCTTGTTTAAGTTCGTGAATGCTGCCATAATCCTTGCCTTCAGGTCATCTTCAGTGTTACAAGGAGTTTTGTTGATCTCTCGCTCAACTGCGCCCGACATGTAATAATTAAGGCAGGGTTGCAGTCTGGGGAGTTAGGTTACCAGATGTAACGGTTTATGTGGTCGCAGAAATTCTCTAACAGCCATGACTGGGTCTTCCTGCTTGTGCGACAGGGTGCAGAGTCCTGTTGCCAGACATTAGGTTTACCAGCTGCCAACCTCTTGACCTCAGTGCACTTGATGTAGGCCTCCGTGTTGAGTCTAAGGCCCTCACCAACAAACTGTGGAGTTCTTTTAATATCAGAAAAGATCAGAGTGAGTTTTGCGTGCTGCCGTACCTTCGTAATCACCATTAGACTCATCCAACTCTTTCCGAATCCTGTGCTCTTTTTTTCAGATTGACACCCAAATACTCTGAAATGTTCGCATTGTAGTTTCCGGCGCAAATGCCAAGCAGTACAGTATGTTGTTTCGAAATTTCTGGCGGAGTGAATTACGTCATGGTGCTCATTTTCACACAGACGATGTCCAACTGAATTTACGATACTGTACATTCGACAAAATCAAAAACAAACAACGCGCATGTGCTAAATTAAAAATATAAAGTAGCCACAATTTACCCATCGCACTCTGTACTTTATTCTGTTTGTGTCATATTTCATGAAACCAGAATTTTTATTAGGTTGAGGCATCATCAATAATGTCCGCTTTTTTCTTTATTATCTTCATTTTCTGGTAAAAGTAAAGCACGATTACGTTTTATTCTATTTCATTTTTATTTGTAATGACTTGTTGCCACCATTTTTGCAACTATTCGATATCTTTTTAGTAAAACTTTGTATGTTTTGAAAAAAGTTGAAACGTTTTCGACGGACTCTTAAATTTGGTTTTACCAGACAAAGTTCCCCCGCTCGCCGCCATCAAAGCGTTTTGCAGCAATCGAAAATAAAGTTATAATCTATTGGTACATGGTGAGGTGAATACACCTATGATTAGTAGTTGGAGTGATACATCCGTCATTAGAATTGCTTCCCAAAAGCGGAAGTTACTTATTGATATATTACATTGTTTTGTTTTTGTTTTTTTTTATAGAGGATTTAGTGTGGTTGTAGGGTTATTAGAGACTATGAGGTCAACTGTTTTAAATTTTTTATAATGTATGATGAGCTTAACTTGTTTATTATTATTATTGTTATTAATGGGTTTAACATTTCTACCGATTATGTTTTTGAGCATTACTTCATCATGCTTGTAATTAGTATGCATTTGGCTACAAGAATATAAATTAGTATTATGTTTATTTTGACGTATACTGTGGTTACAACTGTTATTAATATTATCAATTTTGCTGGAGGTATTATTAAGTTTATTGAGATTCGTTTTAATTTGTTGATCAATGACGGAATTAGGGAATCCATTATTAACGAATGTTTGTTTGATGTTATGTAATTCTTTATAGAATATGGTTTTGGAAGAAGATATTATTTGTGTGCGTTGGATTAAGTTTTTTTATAACATATATACATATTACATCTTACATATATAGGGGGTTTATTAGTGTTATTAAGTATTATATTTTCTAAATGTGCCATATAATAATTAGAAAAAAGAGAGCCTAAAATGGATCCCATCGCGATACCATGTATTTGAGTATAAATATTACCTAGAGAGATCATGAAAAGGTACTTGAGTGGTACATGCTAATAATAATTTTTTTAAATAATGGATTTGATATTGACGAGTGGGAGAGAAGTGTGGTTCTATACATCACGGACGATGATGTCAAACGTTTCATTGATAGGGACATTAATAAATAAATTTTGTACATTCAAAGATGCAATTATTTGGTTAGTTGGCTTTACAGCATGAAGAATTTGTAAAACTTCGTTTGTGGAGTTAATAAAATATTTACTTAGGATGTAGGGAGTAATTAATTTGTTAAGGGTTTTTGAAAGATAATATACTGGTGTAGGTGTTTGTGAAATGATAGGTCAAAGGGGATGATCTTTTTTTATAGATGTTTACATTTCCATAAGTGTAGCCAGGTTGATAGTCACCTCTAATCTTTTGAAGTTTATAAAATCCTGTTTCAGCATTGTTAGCAGTAATAAGTTTATTGATATGGTTTTTAATTTGAGAGGTGGTGTTATCGGTTAACTTTTTTAATTTATTATGATCATCCAAAATGGCCTGTAATTTTGAGTGGTACTCATGTTTGTTTAAAATAACGAAAGTATTACTTTTATCAGCCTGTCAGATAACAATACGGTTGTTATTTTTTAGTTATGTGGCTGCTTTTATTAAAGGGGTGTTTATAATTCCATTTGGATTTGTACGATATCAGTATTTAATAGATTCAGCTTTAAGTAATTCTTTCAAACCTACTTGTGTAGTAATATGGTTATATTGTTGCAATAGAAGTATTTATTGGTATAAAGCTTTAATTTACGTTTGTTTTAACAAAGCTACCCACACTCAACAAAATTTAATTTCAAACCAGACATAAGTCATAGCAATGCATTTAAACATATGGTTGAATTGATAATATTTCTTTCTCACGTGGTCATGTACGACGTCATGGAACCGTGTTATGAATTTACGACCTGCGTCTGCTATTCAGCGACCGTTATCCACGCATAGCAAACTTTTATGTAAACATAACAGGATATCATCTTTGACGGTGAACATATCTGTTGTTATGTCCATATAACCAATGTGATGATGACTCATGTGAGCCGAAAGCTTAGATCGACTACCAATATTATAAAGAAACCTCCAAATGTCGGACAGTTTTTGTCTTTATTTTCTCTTGAAATTAAAAGCATTATACGACGCTTGGAACGGCTCATGATAATATATAATACACATTCGTTGTCTGTTATATTTAACAATATATGTCTGAATATATATATATATATATATATATATATATATATATATATATATATATATATATATAAGGTCAGAGTTGAATCAGAGCAGGAAACAATAAAGAAATATAAAATAAAAGTAAATATAACATATAGAGCTTCTAACTTTAAAAATTATTTATTTTTAAAAATAATAGTACAGCGTTAAATAGTTTTTTTTTAAAAAAAAAATAAAGCTTCATGAGGTCATTTGACAAAAAATCGCCGTACGGTTGAAACCAAGAGAGCGGAGTCAACTGACCTCCTGATTTTTAAAGTATATATATATTGATTATACATTACGGATAATTTTGTGCCTCACGATTGATAGATAGATAGATAGATAGATAGATAGATAGATAGATAGATAGATAGATAGATAGATAGATATCGACAGACGAGATATACATAATGCACCGATGCATACGCCTATTTGCTTTCTAACTTAAATATACAGATGTCTATGGTTTTCGAATGGATAAATTCTCATCAAATCGCTTTTTCCGTTAACTGAATCAACGCCGTCTGCGCATGCGCCATGTTGCATAAATTGGTCTGCGCATGCGTCCTTATTATTCCAGTTAAATGATTACAGAATCCATTTCTTGGTCAGTAGAATGAGCGTTGCCCAGAAGTTTACGTGCGATTACTTCTCAGATTTGAACTACGTTTTTTAACTTAAAACTATATGTAGAAGATTGTTTCCTGATATATAAGTGTGTGCTTGTTTTATTGAAAATATCAAACCTTTTGTGCATATACATGTGTGTGTGTGTGCGCGCGCGGTGGAGAAGTACAAGACAAACTTAGATAGATTAGATGTAAATATAATTTATACAATATTAAGGGACCTATATGTTAACTGAGATTCCAACTGCATTTCCCACTTACGTAACTTATCGGTCTTCGATCCTATGTAAGAACTTAGGTTTCTTCGGTCCTATTTAAGAGCTTAGGTTTCGAAACCTGATTTCCAAAGTAAGCCTAATTCCGTTGAAAGTGTGCGCGACGTATCCTATATTTTTATTACGTGTGTATTTCAATATAGTGAACTTTTCATTAAAAGGCATATTTAAGTAAATTTTCGTGTACATGTTGAAATTGTATGATATGACACCAATTCGTAATAATCACATGGGTTGAATTCGAACTTTACAAGGTATGTAGCTATATGCAATAATACATAATAAAGAAATATGTTCATAGATAGACTTATATATGTTATCATTCCGGTTTGGATTGATATGTCTTCAAATTATCATTCGTTTAAGGATAGACGTGTAGCACTAACTGACGCTGATCTAGTGTATATATATATGTATGCATGTATGTGCATGATACAGTATATACGGATGTATATATATACGTATATGAAAATGCGTATATATATATATATATATATATATATATATATATATATATATGCATGCATTAGTAACTTTTTTTTCTATTTCAATGTTCAGTCAAGCAAATAACTAAGTTTCGGGATTGTACTTCCAAATAGTTTCCAGTAATGACACAGTCATTAGCACGGTAAAGTCTGCAGACTTATCAAAATGACCGAATTTCCGATTAGAACATGTCCATTATTAACGACATTATATATTATATATATATATATATATATATATATATATATATATATATATATATATATTATATTATTTCTAGTTACACAGATTAATGTAACTATCATCATAAACACATAGACGTGCGCTTTTGCATGTATGCGTGTGTTCCTTGATTATGTCTGGTCGTATCTTTTCGGGCGTGTAAGGTTTAATGATTTACATATCTAGCCATTCCATCATGATTATTATTATAAAACTCGACCCCATCTCCCTCTCTCCCTCTCTATCTATCTATCTATCTATCTATCTATCTATCTATCTATCTATCTATCTAAATATCTGTCTCTAATCAGAAAAAAGTTTCTAAATCTGAAAAATAAGCAAATATTGAGAAATACATGGATAAAATTGGTTTGATAAATATGAGTAAACTAAGATTGACTGAATTTGATTGAGAAGCAACGTGGATTGACAGTTCTCTTTTTAATAGATTTGCTTTTGCTTAAACAAAGAAAGGAAAGGATGTGAAGATGGTCTATTGGATATTGGTTCGGAATGAGAAATCGAAGTGTCGTGTTCTTTTACATTCATTTACACCCAAAAACACATGGGAAAGGTATGAATCTATTTCCTCCCTCCAAATATGGGTTAAATAGTATGATTTGTATCTGGAAAAATTATTGTTATTCTAGAAAATTAAGAAGCGGAAAACATGATTTGAAAATTGTATAAAGACGACACCTTTTATATGCAGACTCTCTTCAAGTCTGTCAAATATACCAAAATTATTTTAGTTTTATAACATATTCTACAAAAGGAATCTTTAGATGATCCTGTGCTGTTTGTTGACTTTTCCTTTACCTTTCGTTTAAAAGAATCAAAATCATCACCTGCTAACCGATCAGTTACAGGCTTTATCACCTATAAAAACGATTCAACCAGTTTTAGTCAGTAAAGTTCATTTTATTCGCCTTCTCGAATTCTGTGAGCATATACATCAAATTTGTGAACCAGTAATGTCTCCACATTTGCCAAAAACGCAATATTTTTATCGGCCATTTTATTTTCTGGAACTGAACATACTGCTGATTATTATTAATAATTGTATGTAATAATAATTATGTAGTGGTAGATTTTTTTAAGCGAAAAATATTCGAATATCCCTTAGTTTATTTCCATATATTTAAAAGCTTAATATCGCCTAAGGCTATCACAATTGAGCACCTCGTCAAGAATGAATTCAATATACGACTATATATATATATATATATATATATATATATATATATATATAATATATATATATATATATATATATTTAATTATGAAATTTATAATAAAAGTATTAAAAATTTATCAGCCGGAACGTCCGATAAATTTCATACAAAATATGTGTCCCCCAACAGGTATGTAACCTGAAGCGTCATATAGCGCGCGGTGGTATACCATTTAGCTACAGAAGAAGCGTCTGGTAAGCAAGGTCGAATTAATTCTATTAAACTACAAATTTCCCATGATTTCTCTGGAACGCTCATATCTGCTCGTAGCGTTTCTTAACGTATATTGCATGTATAAAATAACGTATAAACAGTATATATATATATATATATATATATATATATATATATATATATATATATATATATATATATATACTCTACAACAAATGCCTTGCTGCTTCTTGCTTTCCAAAATCATGTTCTGTAGTACGTTTTCTTTAAGAACTCTGATGGACCTTCTTAATTATTGTCCTATTTATATTTTACCTCTTTTTGGCAAAGTACTAGAGGCTCTAATCAACTCTCAATTCGTTAAGCATCTCACTTCACACGGCTTTCTTCCAGATAACCAATACTGCTTTCGTTTCTCAGCCACAATTGTGTAATTCATTTATCAAACTATACATAAGAACGGCTAGGCTTGCTCTGTGTTTTCAGTGGTAGACAGAGTTTAGCATGCTGGCCTTCTTCACAAGCTCAAGGATTGTGTAGTTTCTAGCCGAACATTTGATTTGTTCCAATCGTTCTTAACAAATGCTTCTGATCCCTTTCGCATTAATACCGGGTTCCTTTTCACTACGTTGTTTCTTATCTCCATCAATGCACTTCCCAGTGTCATCTGTTCCCAATTCAGTATATATGCTGATGATGATACAACTATTTACTTCTATCTTAATAGTAAGTCCAATAAGGACCTGCAAAGCAAAACTGGCAGCTGCTCTCGAAAATGACAACTAATCTCTAGTTAACTGCTGCAAGAAATGGCTTATAAAGTTAAACGTCCCCAAAACGAAATAGCTATCACTTAATCCTTATAGAGAACCATTTTTTGCCTTCACTCAGCCTGGCTGATGCTAACATCCAGGAGAACAACTCATTACGCCTTCTTAAATTCACTTTTTCCACTGACATGAAGTGGATTGATTTTTATTGAATCAGTTGCTACGTCTGCCGATAAGACCGTTGGTTAACTGTGTCGTGCCAGGCACTTTTCTCGGCAGACTTCATCTTGCACATTTCTAAATCAACCATTCGTCTGTGCATTAAATATTGCTGCCATATCTGACCTGGTGTTCATGCAATATCTCTAGAAATTCTTGACAAAATCCAAAGAATGATCTGTAATATTATCGTTCCTGACCTGGCATCTCGACATCAGTCAATTCCCCACCGCCGTGACATAGCTTCCTTCTGTCTTTTCTATATTTTCATGGCAATTGTTCTAATCAGTTCTCCTCTTTGATAGTTCGACCGCATGAATTTACATTTTGATACTAGATTGATTACGAGGTCTCATCTGTTGGCTTCCTTTATGGCTGAATACAGTTTCTTCTTTCATTTCTTTGACACAGATCATTATACAGTCGTATGTAGTTTCCAGGTATCTTTGAATGACGATTTATGTAGTTTTGTAAGACAGTTGTAGTTAAACTAATCCTCTGACTCTTTCGTATCTGGACACATACAGACGATAAACACCAGCTTTAAGATAACGCATGTTGTAGCAAATGAGAAGCTTTCTCGTTTTGACGTCTATTCGCTTAATGTAAGCTATGGTCCAATTGAAACTGTATTGCACCACAAGCACAGCCAAGGTGTTTATGGCTGATATTCTGTTCTGTGAATACATCACAGTATTCAACATCAGACACACACATCTTTTCTTATTATCTCCTTCATTTGGTTATACTGTATACCATCTCCTGCGTTAATTCCTAGGTACCTACAGGATTCTTCTTGTTCTTGTTCTTCTAATCTTTGTGACAAAATCTAGATCTGTTGAGTATGTTTCTCTAATTCCCCCTTTCTTGAATGTAACTTTTGCACATTTATCTAGTTCGAAATGCATAGCTATGTCGTCACTGAAACATTTTTCAGTATTGAGGAGAGTCGTTTGAGATTAAATAATTTCTTGTTTACTTTGTATCCCTAGTTATTATTCTTTAGTCCATGCGAAAGGGAAGTTAAGAAAAGACAAAAATAAAGGGGGTGACAGGGAGTCTCCTTAAAGGCGGTTGGAAGTGGCAGTGCTTTTGCTGTGATTTAAGTGTAATGTGGGTTTTCCACATTCCCATGCTGTGTTTAAATTTACAATCACCGAGGAAAATTTATACATTTCCAAAGCCTTAAGGATCCAAGAACATGGCACATTATCAAAGGCTTTATGGTAGTTTATCCATGCTGTGCTAAGATTTCTACCTCATTTCCTGCAATTTTCCAGGATCATTTTGTTTATCAATAGTTGACCTTTACAACCATGTGAACCTCTCCGACATACCTTCTGATCCAAGGGAAAATGTTATTTTCATCGAGAAAAGAGTAAGTATAGTTCGTTAGGACAGACGTGATCAAATTATATGTGTTGGACAGACATATTATTGTCCTTTTTTTTCATCTGTTTTTGGTTGAAAATATATAGATACCATCAGTGATCCATTCTTGGACTTCATTGGGATAATCAAATAACATACATAAAATTTGCGCAAGTGCTTTATGGATTGATGACAATTGATAGAGCTAACAACGAGGTAACTTGTCATTTCCTGGAGATTTCCATTTTGGGGATTTCATTAGAGTTTGCGTAAATTTATTCTTGAATACATATTCCCATTCTTGTAGAGGTTTATCCTTCATTCTTTCTTGTTCTTCTCGTTTGATCCTTTCGCCAGCTCCAGACCTTCTCCCAAAAGTTTTGCACTTCTTCAAGAGATGGTGGCTTTTTGCCTTCTATAACTGCTTTTCCAATTTCCCTGTAAAATTTCTTGAGGGCCGTTTGGAATATCTTATTTTGTCGATAGAACCTACAATGACGTTTCATATCGCCTTCTTTATTATTATTATTATTATTATTATTATTATTATTATTATTATTATTATTATCTAGTGAGAATGCAGCTTATTATTATTATTATCTCGTGAGAATGCAGTCACATAATGGCACCCAGTTATATAAGAATGTCCCAAACATATGAATCATTGTCACATGTACGTTATATGGTGGCAGGTTTTGATAAAAGCATTGCATAACTTGAGGTTCCAATTATATTCCCAAGTTGCTTTGGCTCTTTCATCCTTCAAACTTTAAAAAAATGTTCGACGCCCATCCATGATGACCTCGCACTGCTCTTGCTCATGAACAGAAATTTATTATTATTATTATTATTATTATTATTTTCTTTATTTAGTTGTTACCTCATGACAGAGTTAATTGGGTTGTTTATCAAATATAGAACAAATTTGAAAGACTTTCAATTAAATATTCTGAAGCTCTAACAACACTGATAATAGGTATATCATGTGTTTACATTCTTTGCCAAAATATACCAAAGTATTTTGCACCCGAGTAAGCATTCACATACAAATTCTATTCTCTGTCGGTACAGAACGCAGGAAGATTTGATTCTTTAGTATTTTTCTTTTATTTAAAAAAAAAAACTGTACTCCATACAGAAGTAGAGCTTAATAATTATTTTTTTAAATATGATTCCTTCGCTACATAAAAGCAGCCTCAGTGGAAAATCGGTTATCAGATCCCATGCTGTCAACCACTGCGCCATGTTTCTATTCTAAACAGGAACACCTTCATAACTCCTTCAGTACCAATGTATTTCCTCTCTGCAGCGTGTGTTAGCCAAAAATAGCACAATAAGGATTTTCCCAGAGATTTAATAACATCACAGAAAAACAGTTATTCGTCATATTCATTATGACAAGGAGCGAATTCCAAATATGCAGACACTGTGTAATCACCGTCCTTTGATAGAGAAAGTGTTAAATACTATTTGCGTGGAGGTATTTTCTTGATGAGTTAGAAATCCCCAAATCTGGGGCAGAGCTGTTATTTTCTATGTTTAGCCTAGTTTTAAACATGGTTAGAATTATGGGGCGTAGGTGAGGATCGAAATCACTGCACAATAATAATGGTCAATGAGACTAGCTCGCTAACAATTGACCCATGCAGAGGCACACGAAGCTTAGATAATTG
Source organism: Acanthosepion pharaonis (assembly GCA_903632075.3). Classification (NCBI taxonomy): domain Eukaryota; kingdom Metazoa; phylum Mollusca; class Cephalopoda; order Sepiida; family Sepiidae; genus Acanthosepion; species Acanthosepion pharaonis. Next base: position 28,621 of record CAHIKZ030002713.1, on the reverse strand, counting down.
TTGCTTCTAAAAATATCGTCAGCTCTAAACTTGAAATGGAAAGTTCAAACATGTCGCATTTGCAGAGCTATGAAAAAAAGCAAGGTAACACATTCATTTTATTTTGTTGCTTTATTTGAGGTATTCGGAATACATTTCCACTCGTATTTCTCTCTAGCGACTTGATATCTTAATCAAGGAGACGCCCTCACCTGTGTGTTTGGGCATCGGGGGAATCAAAACTTACGCACTCCGTCACATTTCACACTGAAAACAAGTCGAACATTGTTGAGTGAAGAATAGCGGTGGATTGGGGAGATAACTAGAGAAGAAAAAAGGAAAAACCAGGAAAAAATGTTTCATTTTTTGCGAAGCGGGGAGGGGGGATAATTTTTTATCCTTTTTTTTATCTTTGGTCTTTGGTCTTTCTTTTTCTCTTATTACTTTCATTTTTTGTCTTGGAATTGTTCTCTGATTTCCTTCATCTTCCTCGACTCGATTTTTCTATTTTCTTCTTACATGTAAAATATTGTATTTTGCAAGCATTTCTTTTTCACTGGGTTTATTTTTAATCTAGAGGAACAACTTTTGTTTGGGTTCTCATATACGAAGTGATGCTGAAAAGTTGTCAATCAGGACATAAGCGATCATGATTCTCCACAACTTTCTATCTCGTGAGGTTCTTAGCAGTTTTATACGTTTGCTAAGGAACCTCCGTTTCGGAATCAATTCACACAATCTTCTCAGGTAAGTGGTTTGCTGCCTTCCCCTATCTGTCTTGTCCTCAATATAACCCATGAATATTAAGTCTTACAAAGATTCCTTCATCATTATGCGTCCAAGTAATTCAGCTGTTTTTCCTGACTAAATGAACGTATTTTACCTGGAAAAATTTCTTTGAAAACCCGATAAACACCTTTGTAAATTTCTATTTAAATACATATCTATCTATCTATCTATCTATATATATATATATATATATATATATATATATATATAGACCAGGTTTATTTTCCATTGAGCATCACTTGAGAAAACACCAGCAGTGTCGAAACAAAATTAGAACTTTCTAGTGATCTTATAACATGTATATGTTATAAATTTGAATATATATATATATGTGTGTGTGTGTGTGTGTGTGTGTGTGTGTGTGTGTGTGCAAATATGTAGAAACATAGGAAAGAACACGTTAGGCAAATAATCCGGGGTTCTTTAGTATTTTTCTTTTAATTTTTAAAAAACTGTACTCCATACAGAAGTAGAGCTTAAATAATAATTATTTTTTTTAAATATGATTCCTTCGCTACATAAGAGTTTTCATGTTTCAAAAACGAGAACTGAAAACCTCAATTTAATTATTGAAATTAAATTGAATTAAAGTATCAAGCCCTGTTTCATTCTTCAGTGAAAATTTAGGAATAACCAATCTTGAATTTTACACGTCTTTATAAGCATGTTCATTCGCAAAATTAATTACTATGTAAACGACCATTTTGATAAGGAGCATACAAGTTAGTTTGTATCATGATATCAGTCACCTTCGAGAAGAGGTCAAAAGAAAGAAAGAGGCCCGGGGTGTCCATTTCAAAGCAAATGATGGCATTCATGTACGCACATCGTCTGGTCAGTCACAGCGACAGATAGCTGTTATTAAATCAATTATTCAAAGCTGTAATGAAAATACTAATTAAAAATGAAGATGTACAAAAGTAAGTGAACTCTTACATTTAACACTCTATATTTTGTTTGAAATGGTTGCCAGTACAAATAAGTCTTTTGTGCACGTGTAAAAAATCAAAATCACACGTTAACATTTATTTTTTTTTTTTTTGCTCAGCTGAAGTCAGCAAGTATAACAAATTGTGTATATAAAAGCGTGCAGTTAGATACTAAATTTAAAAATAAAATATACCAAAGCCAAAAGAAATCCCTGGACCTTTAAATATCGCATAGCTGAAACTTATAATGATGGAGAAGGTTATAAAAAGTTATCAAAACGATTTGAAATGAACTTTTCTATCGTACAAATTATTTTGAATGGAATGCCATTGTTATAATGGCATCTCCATCAAGAAATGACTGTTCGCCAAAAATAACTGCAAGTGCAAATATACATCTAGTTCGGCAAGCCCAGGTGAATCCTTCTGTGACCTCCTGCTGTCTTTGCAAAAATCCACTGCTTACAAAAATGCATAAACAAGCTCGGCTCAACTATGTCAAAGCTCATATTAATAAGCTAGAAATGTTCTGGCAAAAGTTTTTATGGTCGGATGAAAGCAAACCAGAGCTTTCTGGGAGGAACGATAGACGGTATGTCTGATGAGCTCTTAATACGGCTTATGAAGAGAAGGATTTGGTGCTAACAGTTAAACAGTGGCCGAATTATGATTTGTGTGTACTTTTACAGCTGGAACAGACAAAATAATACGCATTAACAGTACATTGGACCCTGAAAAAGATCAAGCTATTTTAAATGAAAAAATCAGAAATTTGGGTTTAGGTCGGGGGGTCATCGTCCAAAAGGACAATTATTCGAAGCATCAAAACAAATCCACAAAAGAATGGATTCTAAAAAAGAAATTTCAAGACTTGGAAAAGTTCTAATATGAATCCAATTGAAAATCTATGGTTTAAGTTAAAGAAGGCAGTGCTGCAAGAAACGCAAGTAATATCGAGCAATTGTGAGAGATTTGCACGAGTAATCAAAAACTACTGCGAGAAATCTCTATAAAATTATAGAAAAAGATTGATTGACATCGTGATCTAAAATATAGTCACCAAATATTAAATGTAAGCGTTCAATAACTTTTGCACATCTTAATTTTTAATTAATATTTTTATTGCAGGTTGATACAATTTTTTGAAAGTTGGTGTAATTCGTTTAATAAAGATTTTTTTTCTTAGTTTAAGATTTGTTAATTATCTGGAAAAACAGAGAGAATTGTTTTTAATATTAACTTAGGGATTTCATTTAGTCTTGCACAGCACTGAACAAATTTCAACTAACAGAGTATCAGCCAAAATTCGCACTCCGCTTTTCATTTATATTTTATTCTATTGTGACATCTTCCCTATATGTAAATTTTTTTTTCTATTTGTGAAATTGTTTTCGACATGTGGAATTTCTTTCTATATCTAAATATTTCTCTCCCTGTTACATGTTTTCTATACGTAGAATTTTCTTTTATCTTTAATTGTGTTTATAATACTAATTTTTTTATATATTGAATTTAAATTTAATCTTTTACAGAATTTTTAAATAATTAGTATAAGTATGATATAATTTGAATTATAAACTCAGTATTTCAAAATTTATTAATATTATATTGATATAACGAGTTATATGGTTATATTTAAATTAAATTAATATATTAATAATTTACTTAATTTTTTTTACTGCAACTTTTACTATATAGTTAATAATGTAGTATTGAATGGATTAATATTAACATCCTTTTATAAAAGTATTAATTTTAAATTCTTAAAGCTCCGCTCTAAAATGCTTTATGGACATTTTTTGTTCATTCTTCTTCCTTGCACAAATGTTGATAAGTTACATTTATGTCAATGTCCATTTTCAACTGTCATGTTTATCTGTACCCAACTTCACCACAATCACCTTAGGCCCCTTAACCCTCTTTACCTATATAACTCCCTCCTCTATTATAGGCTAATTCTTACTCCCTCTCCTTTTATTCTTTCCTTTTTCTTTTTTCTTTCTTTCCTTCTTTTGCCTTTCAAATTTCCTGTGAAGAAATGGTTTATTCATTTTTGGTAAATGTATTTGCATTGATAAGTCCAAGGAAAAACAACTTTCTCATGGATGACATGAACATCTGTATGAGGTAAATTGTTTGGATCTCATTAATTGTAATTCATTTATATGCTCTATAACAAAAATTACATTGAGCTCTCTTTTGTAGATTAGTTTTAATATTTTATATTAATAAGATCTACTTGGATTACTTATCCGGAATTTTTTTTATATTATATATATATATATATATATATATATATAAATAGGTAAAAAAATTTCGTATATATATATATATATATATATATATATATATATATATATACCGCTTATTGATATGTTGATATATATACTACTTACAATTATATATATATATATATATATATATATATATATATATATATATATAAAAAACTTGTATTGATATGTATAATATATATATATATATATATATATATATATATATATATATATATATATATATATTATTGATATGTTTCAAGTGTATTTCTAGTTCACCTACTTTATTTTTTTAAATGTGTGCTTACACAAGTAAACTGACAAAAATAGCACTTTTTTTCTGCCCTAAACTTAACGACGCGTATTTTTTTTTTAAGTCGTAAGTCAAGATGTCACCTGATCTTGCAACGGAGGGAAAGTTGTGCTGTGTCAACACATTGCATATTTCTTGTTTCAACGAAGCCGGTACCAGGTGCCTTACTTCAAAGAACGTGGAAACTTAGATCTCTCCAGACGTAGTTTTTTGTTTATTCTTGTCTACTGTTTGATTTTTGTTGCTTTGTTTCTTTTTCGTTGTTTTGTTTTATGTTTGCTTGTGTGTTTGTGTTTGTGTGTGTGTCTGTGTCTGTGTGTGTCTGTGTCTGTCTGTGTCTGTCTGTGTGTGTGTGGAATGCATATTTGTTACGGTTTTTGTCACTTAGGGCACCTGACACAAAGAAATAACAATCTTATCTCACAAAATTGATAGTATATTAATTTCATTTTTCATTTGTACTTTTACAATTGTACTTTTGTGCCTGACTGCTAAGAGTCGTAACAATTCTCTGCTTACTTGTGAGTATTTATGCTTGTATGTGTGTGCATATGTGAGTATCAATATCTCTGTATGCGTATACCTGTTATATAGACACACACACATCCTCTGATTCTCAGTGTATCCACCATTTTTACTTTCTTTTTAAACGGTAACCGGTTTTCTATTATGCATTCAATCTGTGTTTAAAAAGAGGTCAGTAAGAACTTTTGTTTCACAAGAGTAATATATTAATTTGTGTGTATGTTCACGTGAACATGTGTGTCCAAGCGTATCTGTGGTAATATCTGTATCTTTTTGTTCAGGCCTGTGAACTCCTTATTCATATAAACTTTATATATAAGTAGGTACATGTGTTTGAATAGGTATCTCTGCTTTTCAAACACTGAAATTTATCTTTCGGTCTAGATATCGGAAGTTTTAATTAAAAAATAAATGTCTCAAACGAAACTGAAACTGTATTGCATTTTTGTTTTGAGAAAGCACCTTCATCTAGGCAAGATAGAATTGAATTACAAATTTTATTGTAAGAAGCCAGGCAAAACAATGTTTAGTTATCCTTTTTGTTCTGAGAAAGTACCTTCAAGCCAGGCAAGACATGGTCCAGTAGCATTTTTTGTTCTAATAAAGCACTTTCAACCCAGCCAAACAAAGTTCAGTTACCCTTCTTATGCTGAGAAAGCACCTTCAAGCCAAGCAAGACATGGTCCAGTTACCCTTCTTATGCTGAGAAAGCACCTTCAAGCCAGGCAAGACATGGTCCAGTTACCATTCTTATGCTGAGAAGCACCTTCAAGCCAGGCAAGACATGGTCAGTTACCCTTCTTATGCTGAGAAGCATGGCAAGACATGGTCCAGTTACCCTTCTTATGCTGAGAAAGCACCTTCAAGCCAGGCAAGATATGGTCCAGTTACCCTTCTTATGCTGAAAGCACCTTCAAGCCAGGCAGAGCAAGACATGGTCAGTTACCCTTCTTATGCTGAAAAGCACCTTCAAGCCAGGCAAGACATGGTCCAGTTACCCTTCTTATGCTGAGAAAGCACCTTCAAGCCAGGCAAGACATGGTCCAGTTACCCTTCTTATGCTGAAAAGCACCTTCAAGCCAGGCAAGACATGGTCCAGTTACCCTTCTTATGCTGAGAAAGCACCTTCAAGCCAGGCAAGACATGGTCCAGTTACCCTTCTTATGCTGAGAAAGCACCTTCAAGCAAGGCAAGACAGGTCAAGACATGGTCCCAGTTACCCTTCTTATGCTGAGAAAGCACCTTCAAGCCAGGCAGACATGGTCCAGTTACCCTTCTTATGCTGAGAAAGCACCTTCAAGCCAGGCAAGACATGGTCCAGTTACCCTTCTTATGCTGAGAAAGCACCTTCAAGCCAGGCAAGACATGGTCCAGTTACCCTTCTTATGCTGAAAAGCACCTTCAAGCCAGGCAAGACATGGTCCCAGTTACCCTTCTTATGCTGAAAAGCACCTTCAAGCCAGGCAAGACATTGGTCCAGTTACCCTTCTTATGCTGAGAAAAAGCACCTTCAAGCCAGGCAAGACATGGTCCAGTTACCCTTCTTATGCTGAGAAAGCACCTTCAAGCCAGGCAAGACATGGTCCAGTTACCCTTCTTATGCTGCTTCAAGCCAGGCAAGACATGGTCCAGTTACCCTTCTTATGCTGAAAAGCTTCAAGCCAGGCAAGACATGGTCCAGTTACCCTTCTTATGCTGAGAAAGCACCTTCAAGCCAGGCAAGACATGGTCCAGTTACCCTTCTTATGCTGAAAAGCACCTTCAAACCAGGCAAGACATGGTCCAGTTACCCTTCTTATGCTGAGAAAGCACCTTCAAGCCAGGCAAGACATGGTCCAGTTACCCTTCTTATGCTGAGAAAGCACCTTCAAGCCAGGCAAGACATGGTCCAGTTACCCTTCTTATGCTGAGAAAGCACCTTCAAGCCAGGCAAGACATGGTCCAGTTACCCTTCTTATGCTGAGAAAAGCACCTTCAAGCCAGGCAAGACATGGTCCAGTTACCCTTCTTATGCTGAGAAAGCACCTTCAAGCCAGGCAAGACATGGTCCAGTTACCCTTCTTATGCTGAAAAGCACCTTCAAGCCAGGCAAGACATGGTCCAGTTACCCCCTTCTTATGCTGAGAAAAGCACCTTCAAATGCCAGGCAAGACATGGTCCAGTTACCCTTCTTATGCTGAAAAGCACCTTCAAGCCAGGCAAGACATGGTCCAGTTACCTTCTTATGCTGAGAAAGCACCTTCAAGCCAGGCAAGACATGGTCCAGTTACCTTCTTATGCTGAAAAGCACCTTCAAGCCAGGCAAGACATGGTCCAGTTACCCTTCTTATGCTGAGAAAGCACCTTCAAGCCAGGCAGACATGGTCCAGTTACCCTTCTTATGCTGAAAGCACCTTCAAGCCAGGCAAAGACATGGTCAGTTACCCTTCTTATGCTGAGAAAGCACCTTCAAGCCAGGCAAGACATGGTCCAGTTACCCTTCTTATGCTGAAAAGCCTTCAAGCCAGGCAAGACACATGGTCCAGTTACCCTTCTTATGCTGAAAGCACCTTCAAGCCAGGCAAGACATGGTCCAGTTACCCTTCTTATGCTGAGAAAGCACCTTCAAGCCAGGCAAGACATGGTCCAGTTACCCTTCTTATGCTGAAAGCACCTTCAAGCCAGGCAAGACATGGTCCAGTTACCCTTCTTATGCTGAGAAAGCACCTTCAAGCCAGGCAAGACATGGTCCAGTTACCCTTCTTATGCTGAGAAAGCACCTTCAAGCCAGGCAAGACATGGTCCAGTTACCCTTCTTATGCTGAGAAAGCACCTTCAAGCCAGGCAAGACATGGTCCAGTTACCATTCTTATGCTGAGAAAGCACCTTCAAGCCAGGCAAGACATGGTCCAGTTACCATTCTTATGCTGAGAAAGCACCCCTTCAAGCCAGGCAAGACATGGTCCAGTTACCCTTCTATGCTGAGAAAGCACCTTCAAGCCAGGCAAGACATGGTCCAGTTACCCTTCTTATGCTGAGAAAGCACCTTCAAGCCAGGCAAGACATGGTCCAGTTACCCTTCTTATGCTGAGAAAGCACCTTCAAGCCAGGCAAGACATGGTCCAGTTACCCTTCTTATGCTGAGAAAGCACCTTCAAGCCCAGGCAAGACATGGTCCAGTTACCCTTCTTATGCTGAGAAAGCACCTTCAAGCCAGGCAAGACATGGTCCAGTTACCCTTCTTATGCTGAGAAAGCACCTTCAAGCCAGGCAAGACATGGTCCAGTTACCCTTCTTATGCTGAGAAAGCACCTTCACCAGGCAAGACATGGTCCAGTTACCCTTCTTATGCTGAGAAAGCACCTTCAAGCCAGGCAAGACATGGTCAGTTACCCTTCTTATGCTGAGAAAGCACCTTCAAGCCAGGCAAGACATGGTCCAGTTACCCTTCTTATGCTGAAAGCACCTTCAAGCCAGGCAAGACATGGTCCAGTTACCTTCTTATGCTGAGAAAGCACCTTCAAGCCAGGCAAGACATGGTCCAGTTACCCTTCTTATGCTGAAAGCACCTTCAAGCCAGGCAAGACATGGTCCAGTTGCCTTCTTATGCTGAAAAGCACCTTCAAGCCAGGCAAGACATGGTCAGTTACCCTTCTTATGCTGAGAAAGCACCTTCAAGCCAGGCAAGACATGGTCCAGTGCCTTCTTATGCTGAGAAAGCACCTTCAAGCCAGGCAAGACATGGTCCAGTTACCCTTCTTATGCTGAGAAAGCACCTTCAAGCCAGGCAAGACATGGTCCCTTTCTTATGCTGAGAAAAGCACCTTCAAGCCAGGCAAGACATGGTCCAGTTACCCTTCTTATGCTGAGAAAGCACCTTCAAGCCAGGCAAGACATGGTCCAGTTACCCTTCTTAAGCTGAGAAAGCACCTTCAAGCCAGGGCAAGACATGGTCCAGTTACCCTTCTTATGCTAGAAAGCAAAGCCAGGCAAGACATGGTCCAGTTACCCTTCTTATGCTGATCACCTTCAAGCCAGGCAACATGGTCTTACCCTTCTTATGCTGAGAAAGCACCTTCAAGCCAGGCAAAGCAAGGTTCATTTATCGTTTGTAACAATGCAGGTCTCTCGCTGGATCATTTCGAAGTCTATATCTGCTAACTTTACTTTTGTAAATTAAGCTTAAATTATTTTTAAGTAATATTTTTTTCATTCAACAATTTCTAAACGTTAAATTTAGTGGATATTCGTGATTGAGTACATGTCTCTGTTCGATAGAGAAATCAAAAATTAACGTTCTGTTTAGTTCAAATGATATTTCATTTCATCTACCAGTGTGAATATTCGAGAAAACCTTATTGAATAAAAATGCGCTCCACAGCAGCAGTATTCGAATCTGTGTCTCTCTTTGCGGGAAAAACCGTTGTTTATATCATTTTCTTTAATAAGATTTCTCGAGTATTTAGGCCGGTAGACGTAATAAAATATTATTTAAAATAAACAGAACGTCTACTCAAATATGTGTATCCACTAAAAATAACGTTTAAATTGATAAAATATGTCGAATTAATAAATAGAAAGATTGATTATTTCTTTATTTGTGTTTGTTTGCGTGTGCGTGTGTGTGATTACGAACAAACTTTTATCCGTACTTGTATTGACAAATAGGTATTCCTAAGTTAGCAAATGATTTCTAGAGACTTTTGAAGAAAAAAAATAACTTTGCTGGTGGTGGATTTTCTCTCTTTCATGGATGTAACTGAAATATACTAGACAAGATAGTAAAAAAATATTTATCTCTGCCATGGAATTCAGGTCTTAATTACTCGAGACAAACGAATCACTTCTTTAAGGGAAAACAAAGTTAAAATGATCGGGAGAAGGCTTCCTAACAAAAGCCAGAACGTCCCTCGGGCAATTTCACTGGTGTAGTCGATATTGGGAGAAGAGGTGAATTTATACGTTTCCCAAGTGTATAGGCACGTAAGCGAATATTAGGAAACCGAATGGAATTAGAACTCGCCTCTCTGAATTCCAATTCGTTATCCATTACACCAACAATACATATCCAAGATTGCAGCACCTGATATTCCCTAGTGGTTGCCCATCTAGGTACTGACTGGACTCAACGTTGCTTAAGATCGGTGATCGTACGAGAGTCAGTGTTTCAACGTGAAACCATACCAGGTCAACCGAAGTAAATAGGATTATGGTCAAATCATGTTAAAAAGCGCCTATTATTATTTGATTATAACAGTAAATAAAGAATTATTTATATTAACTGTTGAGAAACATACAGTTAACAACTTGTGACATTGTGATAAGTAAATCTTAAACAGGCAATTGTTCAAGAAAGATTTAATGTTCGTAAAAAAATAATTTTCTTTTATTCGCTTTCTCTCTCTCTCTATCTATCTATCTATCTATCTATCTATCTATCTATCTCTCTTTCTCTCTATTTATCTATCTTACTCCCTCTCTGTCTTTCCTTACCGACTCAATTCCTGTTTACTCACAATTCTTTCTCTAAAAAACACAAACACACATAAATATAAACAATTACACGCCTGTAGCATTCGTGTTTCCTTAAGTCTCCTTATCTTTGGTGTATTCTTTTTTATATGATGTATTCCCTTCGGGATAAGAACGATCATGGCTATCTACAACTTCCTTGTATATCTTACCAATATTTGTTTTATTACTATTTCTGCTACTCTCTGTCTTGCCATCCATTTACAAAACTTTGTTACGTCGGTTACTCTTTGTTTTCCCATGCCCCTTGTCTTTAATATGCCATGTGAGTGTCAACGTTTTCAGGCCTTCTTTTCTCGTTATGTCTCTTTGATATTTAAACTGCCTATTTTAGTATAATTCTTCTCTCTGCTTACATTTTCCTTAAAACTTGCTCGTGTCTAAATACTCCGTCCATGGAATTCTCAGCATCCTTATCTCTGTTGCCTCAAGTCTTCTCTTCATTTGTGAGGAAAATTACCCAGCATTCACTGCTAGATAGTAGGATTTACAGGGTGTGATGGGTAAATTGTCGCCATTTGATATTTTTAACTTCGCGCATGCGCGTTGTTTGTTTTTGATTTTGTCGACTGCACAGTATAGTAGGGTTTGTTGGGCACCGTCTGTGAGAAAAAGAGCACTATGAGGCAATTCACTCCACCAGAAATTTGGAAACGGCCTGCTGTACTGTTTGGCATCCGCACCGGAAGCCTCAATACAAACATTTCAGAGTGTCAATCTACGGACAGTGTAGAGGATGCTGTGTCCCCAAGTTGCTGTTTCATGTACTGAGAGTGATGAAAACCAAATATCCATCATAGTGTTTGGAGTGATCACTAGTGATTGCGACGTTATGTCTACATTCATCTTTCCACAGTGCCTCAAACTCAACACCGAGATCTACATCAAGTACATTGAGGAGATAGTGCTGCCCTGGGTCAAGAGGATGGCTACTGGAGGACCTTATTTCTGGCAACATAACTCTGCACCATGCCACACAAGCAAGAGAACCCAATCTTGGCAGTCAGAGAATTTCTGCGATCATATCACCCCTTACATTTGGCCACCTAACACCCCAGACTATAACCTCCTTCATTATTTTGTGTAGGGCGCAGTTGAGCGAGAGAACAACAAAACTCCTTGTAATATCAAAAATGAACTGAAGGGAAGGATTATGACAGCCTTCACTAACTTAAACAAGGAAACTAACCAGAAGAGTTGTAGGAAATTCAGAGTGTGATGGGTAAATGATGGGTAAGTCGTCTGGAGGCCTGGGTTGAAGCCAATGACGATTTTATTGAATAAATTTACTCTTTAGTATTTCAAGATATTTTTGTGTAATTTTGGTAAATATAGCTCTTAAAATGAAATGTCAGTGTTGTTTTCATTTTTACCTAATTTAGACGACCATTTATCCATCGGACATATTATATAGAAGGTAAACAATTTTCTTTGTTTCTAATCAAATTTTCCCGTTTCTTAATACATTGTTTCACTTCTTGAAGGCTACTTTTTGCACCTTCGCATTTCAATGTCACATTTTCCTTCGTCGTTTTGTATATAGAGTTAGCAAAATTAGATTTTATCCTGGGGTAAAATCTGAGTAGTTAAGTCCCAGTGAGGATATAAATCAATAAAAATAATGATTTGCAGTACGAGTTGAATTTTCTTTTCTGCTAGGCTGGCTGCCAACCGAAGCCAGAGTCTGATCTGCTATTTAATCCATAGCTGGAAGAAGATTGATACATGCCTTTTCCAAGACAATTAGACCAAAGTAAACTAAATAGAATTGACCGATAACCGTTACATTACCCGCATATTCTATATATATATGTTTATGTGAATTTATCTTTTCTACGTGTATGTATCTAATATATATATTCATCTTACACACACACACACATATATATATATATATAGTGTGTGTGTATCTAGGCAGCAATCCATCATTTATACACGCTTCATTAAAGACGGCAGACAAGCTACTGCGATTAAACTTTTTATTTAATTTTTCTTGTGTTCGAACAAGTATTTTTCTGGACACACAGAAACACATTACTGAATGTTCTGTAATTCTGTAGTTCTACAAACACAGCCAAAATATACTGACTGTGTTCGGAAAATAAAACATCCCTATAGCTCTAGAAACATATACACAACCCATACACCCAATTAAAAACAAAAAAATAAATAAAATCATCCTTGATAATGGCTAAAAGTATAGCCGAAAGCACTCAGAATTACAGGACATTTGGACAGTTTCTACACACTCTGTGTCCAGAAAAGTAAACACTTATTAGAACAAATATATAAAAAAAACGTTAATCCCAGTAACTTTTCTGTCATCTTTAATGAAACATGTATATATATATATGTGTGTATGTGTACATACATATATATATAAATGCATATATATTAAAATTGTAAATGTATTCTTAATTTTTTGAGACCATCATAAAATTGTCATTTTCTTTTCATATTTAGAAATAAAAATCTCTTAGACCTAGATTTCTCAAATATAATATCTATATAGATAGATGGTGAATCGATAGATAGATTCGTTAATAGATAGATGAGATTGCGCTAATAAATTGGAAATCACATTTAATTTCCCTATGATAGATAGAAAAGATAGTATTTTAGAAATAGATAAATGAACATTTCGATACTTCTAAAAATATTCTAATACATTGTCCCCTAACATATTTGCTCCACTGTGAAATCTAATATCTATCTTTCCTTGGTGCCTAGTGGATGAAATCCATTCCGTTTATTTAGAATATTAAAATTTATATATATCATCAAAGATGTAAATGCAATACTCAATGGTCTTCTTCTGTCTTCTAGAATCCCTATTCATCTTTTATCCTTTCCTCAGTCACCCCCTATATTCAGTCTTTTATCCTTTCCTCAGTCACCCCCTATATTCAGTCTTTTATCCTTTCCTCAGTCACCCCTATTTCATCTGTTATTTTTTCAGTCTATATTATCCTTTCATCAGTCAAAAAACGATATTCAGTCTTTTTATCCTTTCCTCAGTCAGATAGATATTCAGTCTTTTTCTTGATTTTCACTCTTGTATTTTCCGATTTGCTTGTGATGAAATGATTTAAAAAAATGTGACAAAGCACAAGAAGTGCGATACTGGCAATTTGAACGTACCAAAGAGAAGCCGTAAATATTTGTATTATTATTATTATTATTATTATTATTATTATTATTATTTTTATTTTCAACCGAATATAAGACCCAAAACCTACTCAAAGTAGAGGGATACTTAATGGAATAAGAATTGTAGAATTTGATGGTATGTGTTATGGATAACGATTGACCCTAAACCTAAGTGGTTAAGATTGCAATGGTCGAAGAATCATCCTCTCTAGATTCTGTTACATAAAGTAACAGCTCATGGGAAGAAGTTATCCGCATGGAACTTCCTTCTTACTAATAGAATATAAAGAAAATGAGAATGGTTCACTCCTGGGTACATGACAGGGCTTAGTTGTAAAGGTCTGAACTGGTGGAATATAGCTCGCCTGAACATTTTCCATAGAATTAGTGATATAGTAGCAATATCCTTGCAATGTTGTAGGGGAGAAAATAATTCATGGTCTACAAGAACGCGTAAATGCTTTTGAACTCCGTCGAGGCTGAAAAGTGAGGATTGTATTGCTTCAACCTAGATATACTCCCTTTTTGGTCCGATCGAACATTTGTAAATAGAGGCCATGGCAGGTGGATTCTGCCAATTTCTGGGACAGTATAAGGAGCCGGCCATTTTTCCTGCGTCTCCAGCGATGGACTATGACATCGACTTGTTGAACTTAAGTCTCAATAGTCTCTTTCAAAGATTCCATGGCTGGTGAGTTTACATAACCCGCTATACCACACTTTGTCAAAAGCCTTTTAGATTTTTTTTATTAATGTTCACCCAACACAAGACCCAAGAGCCATTCAAGGTAGAGAGTTACTGTGTGGTAAGATAACTAAGGCAATCGCTCTTATAAAGAATTTATTATCGATTGCCTCACTGATTCTGTGTCTTATGAGCCCTGAACCTAGAAGCATGAAATCCATACTGCTTATTGCTCAGGATGTTGTTTCTGTTGAGTTGATCAACAAGCTTCTGATGGCTGATGGGTCAATATTGAGACGCAAATGAGCACTCCCCTATATTCTTGAAAACTGTGCAGACAGCTGACATCTTCTGTAAACTTGGGAAACAGTTCTCCTTCGGGTAGCAGGTAAACAACTTTACCAAGATTTGTGATAACTCTGGGATAAGTTTCTAAAGTACTACCATAGGACCATTTGTCAAGTCTTTTAGTAGATCTAGAAAATGCCTGTTTTTATGATATATTATCATCAATATTTGTGCTCCATGAAACTTTTAAGGTAGGGTGCGATCATTGTCGTCATTTTTAGAATTGTTTAATTAGAAATTAAATATATTTTCATAAAAAAACAAGGAATATATAATTCCTCAGAGATTTTTCTAATAGTAGAATTTTTGACAAATTTGTCCTGATTTAGAAATTTTGTTTGAGATTTTCCACAACTCAGGGAAACCAAGTCTTTTGTTTTCAAATTTGATTTGGACCTACAACGAATAGCTGCCATTAAATTTTCCAGAACTCTTTTGAACTGATTTCAGGCAGAGTTCTTATAAAAGAACTCTGCCTGTATAAACCATTCTTTATAATAGAAATGGACGTAATGATTATGCTAATCTATGACTGCAGCATATTCTGGCATGAACTAAGGCTGGCTATTCGGCTTCTGTGTGACATAAAATGTCAGAACGAATCCATTCAGAGTCCGAAAAGTTCTAATATGTTTTATCTTTGAAGTTACTTTTAAGATTTTTATCAATATAAATTTGATGCAATTATAGTCAATTTGCCTTACAAAGAACTTCCTATGAAATTAAACACTTGTGTTTTAATTAAAAAACATCAAATTTTCTTGAAAAACTGCTTATCAATGGAAAAAATTTTTTCTTCAGCGGAACATTCATCAAGACAGAAGGTGAGAAAGAGGGTTTAATTTTACGTGATGCCCTAATTTGTACTGGAAATGCAGGTACAAAAATACACTTTCATCTTTATTTATTTAATAGAAAGTAATTTTTCTTTATTAGTTTTGTTTGAGTTGTCCTTTTTTCCTCATCGTAATTTCATAAAAAGTGACCAGATAGGAAACAAGCTCAGAAAGGATGTCATAATATTCTCAAAATTTTGTAAATATTAAAATGCCGTCATCGTGAAAGCGATAGACTGAAAAAACGAAAGATATCCTTTAAAAAAGTAAAATTATGAATAGGAAAAAGAAAAGATTCTTGAAAATATTTTTCGCCATGGTCATATGGGGGTATATTTTTAAAATTGTAACAAGTTTCGTGATTATGAATTCCTGCAAAAAAGGATAGATTTACTTTTTAATATCATTTCAAGGAAATATAGTGAAATTAAATTTTTTCAAAAATGAAGTTCATCTTCTAAGATGGAACTTTGAGGCCTTATATTGATTCTTATTATTATTATTACCTGACATCTATTATGGCGTTGTTTTTATTTTTGTCAATTTTGATAATGTTTAAAAAAAAATTAAGAAAATAGTGAAATATCAACAAGATTTAAATAGTATGTATAAGTATCTGGGTCAGTTGTCAGAGAGTAGAGCCGTGACATCATGGCATCGAAAGGCCACACTATTCTACAGTCCACATGCCATTCAATGCGTATGGCAATACAGTAAAAACTCGAATAATTCACAACAATGGTTAGCGGAGAGCTTCTTTAAAAATTACTCAGTTACTTGACTATCAGGGGGATAACATCAACTTAGAAATCGTTTACTTCTAACACATTTAATTAAAAGACAAATAACAATAAACGACTTTTTTTTTCGTTTTGGTGAAAAAAAATGAAATTCCGCAACTTGAGAAAGAAAGAAAAATTTATAGGATTTGCCTTTCTAAGAACAATGATACATAACTTTCCTGTACAAATTAATTATTACAAAATGCAACGAATTCTACAAAAATGTTATTTTTGTTGATCTTTACCTTATTCATAATTTGAATTGATCTATTAATTTATAATTAAATATTTATATATATTATACGTATATATATAATATTTTCCATATATATATATATATATATATCTGTATATATATATATAGATATGAGAGAGAGAGAGAGAGAGAGATGGAGCAGTGGATAGCGGCTTGGAATGAGGAATCGCAGAGCCGAGTTCGAATTCAGTCGAATCCATTACATTCACTTACGTGCTAATCCTTGGGAAAGGTATGTATCCTCTTCATCTCCCTCCAGCTATGGGTAAAATAGCAGGACAGACTGGGTTCTATAGCCTTGGATGGCAACTGGTCTAGGAGAAGGACAACTCTGAATTCAAAACCTGCGGAGGGTCGTTTGGGAACCTTGTGGCATGCATTCGGTGCACCAGGTTTCTGTATTCGTCCCTCCAAAAAGTGTGGCTGGTCCTGCACGAGGCCTTCACCACTATAAACAAATCTCATGTGCCGGTGTCATGTCGGTTTCCTGGGGACTTATCGGCCTGACCTCATACGTCGAACGCGACGGGAGAGTCGATTATATATATATATATATATATATATATATATATATATATATAATATTTTAAATTGCATTTTGTTATTATATTCTTTTTTAAATGAAATAAAATATACAACGGAAAAATTTCAAAATATTCCATTTTCTAATCAACGGATAAATTTCTAGAATATATATATATATATATATATATATATATATATAATTTCTATCTTGATCTTTGGCCAAGCTTTACTAAAGAAACATGTTAGATTAAGATCTTTTCCATATTGTTCTTTATCCGATCATATATATATATATATATATATATATATATATATATATATATATATATTTATAACCTGGTATCTGGTCTCAAAAAAAGGACCTCCAATCTAAAGTTGACTGGGACAGGAAATGGCTTGTAAACTTTAATGCCTCCAAAAAGAAACTGCTCTCCCTTACTCGCCACAGAGATCCGTTTCTGCCTCCCATCAGAATGGCTGATTTCCAAATCCTCAAGAGCGCTTCGTTACGCCTGCTTGGTCTCAAAATGTCCACTGACATGAGGTGGAATAAATACATTGAATCAATAGAATCATCTACCACAAGGAAAGTTTGCTGTCTGTTTCGTGCCAGAAAGTTTTTCTCATCTGAGTCCATCCTTCAAATATATAACTCAGCCATCTGTCCTTGCATGAAATATTGCTGGGATATACGGTCTGGTGCTCCCGCTGTACGTCTCGGGGCCCTTGACAAAATCCAGAGACGAATATGCAAGATGATAGATCCTGATCTGGCATCTAGTCTACAATCGCTATCCCACAGAAGTGTTGTGTCCCCTTCCCCTCTGTCTCTTCTACAAATATTTTCATGAACAACTGTTCCGACGAGCACTTTTCGCTGGTTCCGGACTTCATGAATTTAAAACGTTCTACCAGGCTGGCATCTCGGTCCCACCCTTTCACTGACAAACGGTTAAAAAAACCGTCTCTTCTTCTCAAACAGCTTCTTTTCCCGCACTTCCCGTCTGTGGAAATAAATCTTTTTTTAAGCTGCTTCCCCGATGACTATAATCTTCAAATATTCAAGTGTAATGTCAATCGACATCTGACATAAATTTAAATGTTCCCCGTCCTTATCTGTATCCTTTCCCCAAACATGCCTCTTTACTCTTGTTCTCAATCCTCTGTAACCCCTTGCGTACTAGTGGCATTTGGGCCTTAAATTTGGGTGAATTGCCTTTGAAAACACACAAACAAACACACACACATACATATATATATATATATATATATATATATATATATATTTATATATATATATATATTATATAACTGAGTGTTTTAAAAATTCGGAACTAAATAGTTTCATGTATAAACTAGTGGTCTTGGAACATATTCTTACTTTCTAAGGGAAACTTTATATTTTCATTACAAATGATGGAAAAGAAATTAAATCTCCAGGTACTAATCTTTCAGATGAGAGATAAAATGCCGATCTTATTGTCCAATACAATTTTTAAACCCCTTATTTGGAGAAATCGGAACCCATTTCAGATGTAATTTTTTTTTTTTTTTTTTTCTTAATGATTTATATGTTAAAACCTTTATCTCTCAAAAATAAACTAAAATTCTGGTCCCCATCTTAAATTTACGTTGGTAACTGTACTTGGGACTATTTTATTCGACAATAAACTACTGAAAATCTTTCAAAATAGAAGGCATTTTATAAGCAAAACATATAGTAAATTAAAAGTCAAGAGTTAATTGATGCAGTTGATCGACTTATACATGGTGATGAGGGTTATTTCATTCTGTCTGGGTGTGTCCATAATTGTACTGATTACCTTTGATGCAGACTCACCTGGTCTTGCAAAACGCTTTCACGTTTGCATAAAATAAAACCGCTTATTATTATTCTCTTTATATTTGTTTTCTTTGAAATAAATCAAATCAGTCATCATTCATTGTCAACAGGATTAGGCTGAGTGGGAGTTATGTGGACGTCCATTTTGCCAGCTGATTTTCTCCTCTGCGAACATTAACTATATCGGAAATTAACAATACAAATGCATTCCATAATGCATACTCCACATACACTTTTCTTTGTGTTTGTATGCAAATGTAAAGGATCGTTCCAAGCTAAAAACGAATGAAATGAATTCAAAAATTACTTATATATATATATATATATATATATATATATATATATATATTTATTAGGAACAATATTGGAATTTTAATGTATTCCAAAGTAAAAATTTTTCTTGTGAACTTTTTCATTCTAAATTACATAGGGAGAAACCTCATGGAAATTAGATAAAATCTTTTATGAACACAAAGGGACATTTTTATAAAACAATACGTCAAATGCGTTTTGCTCAAATAAAGAGACAACCACATACTTAACATAAAAATGCTACTTTATCAAATTCTTTCATGGAAATTATTACCTACGACGAAAATGTCTAGAAACTAATTTGTCGATAATATCATCGATTGTAAATTTGCTTCTCTTTTACAGTTATTTATTTATTTATTATGGGTATTTTAGTTTGTTTTTTTTTTGTATTTCGTTTATTTACGTTTTTATATAAATAATTGATATTAATGCTTAGGCAATAAATATTATATATATATATATATATATATATATATATGTATATATATATATATTATACCAATTACGTTAATGCTTAAATGGTAAATACCTATACATACACATGCTCACACATACATACACTCACACACACACACATACATACACATATTCATACATACATACATACATACACATATTTATATATGTTCACTATATATCATTTTTTTTTTTAATTTTTATGTTGGATTTAATTTCAAGTATTAATTTAAAAGGTTAGATTCACAATTAAAGAAATATCTATTATTGTTATGATGGCATTCTATGTCTTGTAATTATACACCTGTGTATATGCAAAAAACACATCTATTCATGGACATACATAAAATAATTATGTGTACATATATACACAAAATGAAAACAGCATTTGTATCTTTAGAATTAAGTCTGTGCTTTGTTAATCATAGATTATTGCATAAACGGTGAATTTATTTAAACATACATATACATATATATCAAATTAATTTATACATATATATATTAATTTTTTTTCATTTATATTTGCTATATATATATATATTTTCCTTTCATTTTCCTATATGGAAAAGCACGCTGCATCCACACACGTATATGTCATTGTTAAATAGTGTATGTAATTAAAATAAATGTATGTTTATATTACATGTTATCGTTTATTTAATGTTTCATTTTTATTTAATGATTAGGAGGTTTTTTGCTTTGGTTATATATTGAGTTATTAATTATTTTGGGTTTTCTCTTTGTTCATTTTTTGGTGTTTTTGTTTGTTTTTTGTGTGCATTCCCACTCATACATATACACACGTATATATAGGTGTGTATTTTAATATTTGTTCGTTTATTTGTTTATTAATAAATTTTTTTTATATTTACATTTGTTTCTTTTATTTATTTATTTAAACTCTGTATTATATTTATTTTATTTACATTTATTTTTTATTTTTAGTGCTTAGATGGCAAACTAAACATTAAATTTACATTTAATAATGTTATTTTGTTGCATGTTTTGTTATTGTTTTTCTGTTGGTGTTGTTTTAATTATTTTCGTTTTTGTATTCTAGTTAGTTTGAATATCCGCTGTTTCTTACGGCTGACTTATATGTTTTTATATTTTCTTTGAATATTTTTAGGCTACTAGAATTTTTTGAAATTTTTTTTATTTATAGATATGGGTGTTTTTTAAATACATTAGTGGTGGTTAAAATTTTTGCTAATCTATACTGTGTTGTTGTTTGATTTTCTGTATTGTTTGTAGGTTGTTTGTAGGTTCCGTTGTTTATATTGTATGCTATATCTAAGACATTTATAATTTCTTTATTTGATTTTATATCTATTTTAAATCTTAACGCTTTGAAATAAATTTTTATTTTTGTTTGAACATTTCTGTAGTTCTAACGTTTCAGTTCTTTAGGATTAATAGACCGTCGTCCCTGCATAGGCCTATATCTTTTTTGTTAATAATATTTGTAAATTTATTGATTATATATATGCTTATGAATTCACATACTTCTGCGGCATTATTGCTACCCATTATTACGTCAAAATTTTTATCATTATTTTGGTCTTTTTTTGTCCATATTTTTTAATGTGGTATAATATTGATTTTCGGTAATGTTTAATTATATTTAAACAACATAAATTATATATATTGATATATTATTGCTAAGTTTAATGAGTTGTTTAGTGTATGTTCATTAGTAGATGGGCAAAAATCTTTTATGTCTAATTGTATAAAGGAGAAATTTTCTTTCTTACTAAGGTTATTCGTTGCTTTAGCATTTTTGAATTGATTTATGTTTAGTATTCTTTGTTTTTTGAATATGTATTTCTAATATTTGTTTGCTTATTTTCCCATTATTGCTTTTTGTGGGATTTAGTAATCTACATGTCGGTTTGGTTATGAAATTGTCCTTATGGTTTTTTTAATTTAATAAATGATTCTACTTTTGCTAATTGTTTTATTCTGTTGTCTAATTTTAGTCTAGTGGCTATGATTTTAGCTTCCATATTTATATCACTTTCTGTTTCGTTAATAGTGGTTTTGTAAAATTTAGTGACTTCTTCGTCGACTGGTTTATTGTAATTGTTGGTTTCCATTTTATAGATGATCCTGGATTTATTTGCTTTTTTTAATAGGTCTTTCTTTTAGTTGTTTATCATTTTTTTATCTTTTTCAAATCTTTTTTGGAAATTATTGTTGAATTTTCTTCTTTCCAAATTGTTAAGTCATTTTCAAAAGCAATGAGGCTGTTTTGTTGCGGTGAGCATTTCATTGATGTAAATCTAAATTTATTAATATTATTGGCGTTGTCGGTGTTGTTGTCGCCATTGTCTTAGTTGTTGAAATAGTTTCCATCTTATGCGTTTTAGGAAATGTTCTATTTTATCTCTTAGTTTGACATTGTAGTCATGTAGGTTTGGTATATTTTTCAATCAGGAGTTGTGGGTTCTGTAAAATAGTATTTTTTTTTTGTTTTTGAAAATATAATACAGAACTGAAAAGTGAATAACCCTCTACTTTGAATGTCTCTTGGGCCTTGGATAAACATTAGTAAAAGAAATATGCATTCCTGGATGCTTGGCATACAAATTTTCCAAAGACACCTTGGCATAGGGTAATTGTAATCACGCTGGTCTGGTTGATTGTTACTAATCCCTTTTTCTCACTTCTTTACAATCTTATCAAGATTTATTCATCATTTTATCTTTCCTTTCTGGGCGATGACTTTACATTTTTAAATGTTTTCTGTAGTTGACTTCTTGATTTGAAATATTTACACAATTTAATATAATATAAAAATAATTAAGTGAAATCGTCTGTTGTCTATTATATTTTGATTTCATTATAAAATTTCCAATGATCTTTCGTGATTTTTCTCCAGATATACTTACTTCTCTATACAAAAGTATACAGACTATGAATAAAGGACAATTATATATATATGTATATAGATGTGTATACGTGTGTGTGTCTGAGTGAGTGAGTGAGTGAGTGAGTGAGTGAGTGAGTGAGTGAATAAGTTATATTTAGGCAGAAAGTATTCATCCAAACCAGTTTGATAAAAAAAAGGACCGATAAAGATTGTCTGTTTCATTTTTTATTATATTTTCCAATTATCGAATAAGGTGTTTAGTAATTTCGGATAAACTGTCCGAATATTTTGTTATTTTTGTTCAAGTACTTTTGACTTTCACAGTCATTATCAAAAGCCAATGCAGTGTCTGTGTGGTAGTTAGAAATCATTTGTTTGCATCCTGGTATTCTTTGGGAAGCTGGACGTTAGAAATGGTCTGTTGTGACGTCATGGGTAATGGCTACTGGGAACGAGGCCGCACAAAAAGAATGCGATTTATTTATTTTATTTTATTTTATTAATTAATTTTTCTTATTTTTTATTTTTTCATAATACTAATATTAGTATATGTTCACATTAATTATATCATATTCACTTCAAGAAACCATCTTCTGTGGTGAGTGATATTTAATGTGTGCTGGTTATTTTGTATAATAATATCGTCTAGTCTTTTGAGTCTTTCCTTGCATTGGGTGCTGTAGACTATTTTGGTGTTATCTAGTAATATCTGTGACGTTTTGAGTGTTACATTTTGGTCATTCATAAATTATGGGTAAATATCAGGGATATTATAACACACAACATAAGAGGGGGAAAAAGTCAATGTTTAAACTGAAAAGTGATAAAAGAGAGACGATGTCTCTGTGACGAAGGACATAAATACTTTGGAACATGAATACAACTGAATTTATATTTTATTGTGCATCTTCATTTCATGAACATGCACAAGTAAAATCGATTTTGATTAACTTGAAAACCGACTTCACAACGTGTTAAGGCTCTGAATTTGCAAGTAAATTACACCCGGAAATCGAAGATTTTAAATGAAGTTGGTGGCCAATCGAGCATCGAGCTATAATAATGTGATATGTAAGGAAAACACGTCCTGGAAATGATCTGAAAATTTATTCTTTAAAAGTTCTTTATGGTTTATTTCAGGTAAAGAAATTATATTAATCTAACTTTGCAGGTAACAGGTTCGCAATCGACTTTCAATGTCAAATTTGAAGAGAAATCGGTATTCTTTAGAGTAAGTGTAATCGAAACTCAATAATACGATAATGAAACGATTAGTTTTGAATTTCTTCTTTCTAATGGAGTTAATTCAAAATTAAAACGTTTCGAATCTACTGTCATTTCCCGTAAAGAAATTTAAATAAAAGTATATTAGCATCCAGGGCCAACCGATAAACAACGTATACGCAGGATAAACGATTCGTGGCAATTGTTTGAAAATTGTAATTAAAACAGAACTCGAACGAAAATGTTTTCCGATGTTTATTTATACTAAATACGAGGTTTATCTAAAACAAAAACGAGGTTTATCTAAACTAAAAACAAAGATTATTTAAAACAAAAACTTTTTTATTTAAACTAAAAACGTGACACATGTTGATTTTATTCTCTCACATTAAATAAAGATGATAGTTAATGGATATTAATAAAATAACAAACAATCTCTAGTCAAGATATATTCAAGATTAATGATCTTCATAATAGTCTTGAAATTTTCACTTAAAAGTTGCATTTGAATTTTAAAAAGACACGGTTTCATTAGTAAAAAAAAAAAAAAAAAACAGCCGAGTCAGTAAATAGATCGAAAGAAAATTAAAGGAAATATATTGGAGTCTTGATCTTATAATTAAAACCCGAGTTTTAATCTATGCAGATTAAATTTATCAAGATAAAAGAAAGCTTTATTTTAGCAGTCCAAAATCTCTTCAACGTTTCACTAAAATTTGTAGTGATTAAAGCAAAAAACGTGAGTCACATGGTTGTTCTACTTTCAATGTAAACAAATCTATTATTTTGCTGAACGAACGAAGCAAAATACTCTACAGGCATGACGATCTCAAAATCTTAAGAAACTGCAACCGACAAAACACAGACAAATCTAGAAAAGCAATAATAAGATTTTCAAAAATAACGGATTCGACATAGATATAAAAACTAACCTAAACGACGTTGATTTTCTAGATGTTACCTTCAACCTAAGAAAAGGCACATATAAACCATACAGAAAACCCAATGATAAATCACTCTATATACACACATCTTCCAATCACCTGCCTTCTATAATCAAAAAGATACCAAAATCGATTAACCGCAGGCTTTTCGATAATTCTTCCAATGAATCCATATTTAACAAAACTAAGAAAGACTACGAAAAGCCCTAAAAGATAGTGGATTCCCTCACATACTCACCACAGAATACAAAAAAGTTTTACAGGAAAAGAAATATCATATTTTTTCAACCCACCGTATAGCAAAAACGTAAAAACAAACGTAGGAAAAAATATTCTTTCAACTCTTTTACAAACACTTCCCTGAATCAAGCACCCTACACAAAATATTCAACAAAAACTCAGTAAAATCAGCTACAGTTGCACCACAAAACATGGCACAAATAATAAAAAAAAGCACAATAAAAATCAAAAACCACACAAAGAAATTAAACCCATTGTAACTGCAGAATAAAGAACGAATATCCCTTAAACGGCAATTGCTTACAAAACAACGTAATATGTCAAGTCACGATAAAATCACCAGATAATGAAGAAAAAATATACATAGGAGTAACTGAAGGACCCTGGAAACAAAGAAACTATGTACACAAAACATCTTTCACAAATAGTAAATACGCGAACAGCACAATGCTTAAAAATTAAAAACTGTTCGAATAGTTAGAATAAACCACAGCAATCAATCCCAAAATTGAATAAATAGCTTTATCTTCCCAAACCAAAACAAATCTATTAAATAAGCGATGCAAACAAGTTTTTACTACGTTAATAAAACAGCGATAAATAAATAATAATAAATAAATAAATATATAACATAAGAAAAAATAAAATAAAAATAAATAAAAACAAACAAAATAATCTAACCAAATAAATAAATAAACAAATAAACGACTTCCGGCAAAATAACCGCCAAAATAGACTACCCACAATGCACCACTGACCCGTATGGCCTGACGATTTCGTCTAGCATGAAACAGCCTCTCGCCTCTAAGTGTTGACTTCAATGTTCACTTATATATATGTTAATCTATGGATTAACAATATTTTAATGCATACATTATACACTACTAGCGATGTATGTCGCCAATAATAGCATTAATATTGCTGATTGATTCTATGCGTGATTATTTCTTTGTATATATATATATATGTGTGTGTGTACGTGTGCGTGTGTGTGTGTGTGTATATATATATATATATATATATATATATATATATATATAAAAAATATACATTATACCCAATGTTGACGGCACAACTCTGAGTTTCATACTATTTGCAATTTTCAAGTGCAAGTTTGGGGTGACACCGTTTGTTTAATATCGCGAGAGATATTTTTATTGTTTGGGTGGATTATTATTATTGTTGTTAAGTATTTAATTGTAGTTTAAATTTGAATCTAAATTTAGGCCCAGATTAACATTTAAGATTGAAAATAATGATGAAAATAAGAATTATAAATTTTAATTTGAGAATGGACGCTGTTATTAAAAAAAGTGAAGATCAAGGGGGTGGCAACTCTATTTTTGTATGAAAATCAATAATAAAATTAATCATAATAATAAAATATGCAGTGATAAAATTAAGATACTAATAAAAATTTTAAAAAATACATAATAAAAATAAAATAAAAATAAAAATGAAAACATGAATAATAAAGAAATAATATTTTATTAACATTGTACAATCAACGTTGCGTATTATGTATTTAACAGAATGAGATAGATAGATAGATAGATAGATAGATAGATAGATAGATAGATAGATAGATAGATAAAGAAAGATTGGGATTTATAGGTATAAACAGAATGGGATATATAGATATCTGTCTATATTTCTGTGATGAGATATTGTAACTATTTACATTGTTCCGACTGTTTGATTATTTTGAAGAAGTGGGAGGGCGTTTCGGACATACGATAATGACTTTCCTATTAATGGGTCAGTTTTATCCACAAGGAAGTTACTTAGAGGGTGGCACACGGAGCCTTGGCAACCAATAATTGGCCGGACAAGAATACTGTCTTTGTGAATTTGGCGGAGACACTGGAAAATAAGCTTGTTGTGAGGTGGGAAGTGGTCCTTGTTCTTGATTAGGATCTGTGACAGTTTTCGCTCCATTTTCATTGTTGGGTCTTTTTTTACTATAGCTACCATTAATAATGACGTCTTGCAGTTTTTCTGTATATTCCGTTTTGTCTATAACTACAGTCGCATTGAATTTGTCAGCTGATATTATGATGATGTTATCATTCCTCTGTAGTGTTTGGATTACCAACCTCGCCGGTTTTGGGATCTTTGATTTAGACTGTGCGATGAGGTTGAATAATAAATATCACTGGAAAATAAGACGGAATCAGCGCATATACTCGGCCACAAAAATCTCCTAAGCCGGCCAAGCATAGAATACAATATAGGAACAATGTAGACTGGTAGAGAAAAACAGTAATAACAGCAAATTGTAATATGTAATCTGGTAAAAAAATGTAACTGAGACATTAGACTTATAAGTTCCAACAATTCATACGCTGATATCCCCAAGGACACAAGGCCCAGTGGATAAAGGCATTGGTTGAAGTAATCCAGGGACTTGACACAAAGAGTTGTGATTTCAATACCTGGCCACGAAATCTTGTAGAGTTAATTTACTAAAAGGGTAACTGAAACTGAGATATCCGGAAAAAGCACCGCGCATGGAATCTACCCCGGTAGACGAAATAAAGGGTTTGGCTCGAAATTCTAATCACTTGGAGATTAAAAGCATCCTTGAAAATGGCTAGTAGAATAGCCGAAAGCGCTCTGATATATCAGAAATTTGAACAGTTTTTACACACTTTACGTTCAGAAAAGAAAAACTTAATACAGATACAAGAAAAATTGAATAAGAAGCTTAAATACACCATTTATATATATATATATAGTGGCTGGACACACGTATCCGAGGATTCCGTCTACTGGGGCGGCTGGCTAACCGCCGTTGCAGAAGCCTGCACAGGCACATTTGTGTCTGTTCAACAATCACATAGCCCACATCTGGTTTATAATGCAACTTTGCTGAGCGGACCTTAGTTACAGTTTCTGGGAGAGAGTGCGTTATCTATCTATCTCTCTCTCTCTCTCTTTCTCTCTCTATCTATCTCTCTCTCTCTCTCTCTCTCTCTATATATATATATATATATATATATATATATATATATATATATATAGGTGAAATGGAATTTTTTTTTAATGGCAAGTATATGTAGATCTTTATATGAACCATGTTTTCTGAAAAATTGGAAATTATTAGATTTTATGATAAAAATCAAAGGAGCGAATTAACAGTAAATTGTAGACATATCTTACAATTTAGTTTAACTTTGAATTTGATAACGGCTTTTCTTATATTTTAGTTGAACTGCGTTGCGCCACAAATTGTTTATTTTTCTATTTGTAAGGCTAATTTGGATTTAATATAGTTTTGTATTAATCACCTGTTAGTATTATTAACTTATATGATGTATTGGTAGTTAGCATTTTTGACATCTTACATTAATTGGTGTGTATTATTAATATTTTATATGAATGATCTTTATTTAATGGTTGCATATTAATTTACCAAATAATTCTATACGTTTGAATTATTTACTAGTTTCTTAAAGAAGCTTCTTATTTATCAACTACAAAAAAATTATGCAGGAAATCCACAAAGTATAAAAAAAGTTTGCATTAGGTAAAATTATCTCTCTACTCATCCGCTTTTATTTCTTGTGGAAGTTGACCACCTGACATGTATACACTTTACGTAAGCATCTGTATCAATCTTTAATTTTATGTCTGGCTGGTTGCTGTTGGCAGATAACTCATGACCCACTTCTAAGAAACTTTTAATTTTTCTTTTTCGCTTAGTTGGAATCGAATGTAGGTCATATTTGCTTGGCAGCCCTCAAGCTTTATAGCCTTTTATTTTTTCGAAAAAAGAGGATGTATTTTGCTTTTAAAACCAAATTAATCGCCAGTAATTTAC